>JAADJF010000111.1:0-308627 GCA_012932015.1 Fusarium acutatum | reverse complement strand
ATATAATATATTAAGAGATATAAATACTTAAGCTTAGTTAAGCTAGCACTTAAAGTAGTAGCTAAATTCAGTAAAACAGTTAGAATTATAGTACTTCATATAAGAAAACAGTAAAAAACAACCTCCTAATACATAAACCCAAGGTTGCTAATTATGCCCTTAAGTAGACCAAGAAAACTCAACAAGTACAGGATTGTGATCTGACAGAATGTTCCCATCAGGTTGAACAAAGACCTTAGGAACATAGTTAAAACTCTTTGCGGTAAGCTTTACAGAGCTACCTGAGCGATAGCTGTATTCTTATTAGCATATTACAAGCAAGACATTGAACCGAAACTGAGGATGGTGACTTACAAAACTTTGTCAACAATCTCACATGTGTTATCAGCGGCAGGGACCTTGCATGGGTTTGCAGTGGCCCCGGCCGTAGGAAACTTTCCCCCCTGAATGAGCTGGACCCAAGAGTCGCTGAAGCCGGCATCGGTCAGTTTGTTGATGCTTCGACCTGCATTGGTCCATCTGTCGTTGGTATCACCAGCCACGATGACGGCCCTTCCCTGAGAGTTTGCGTTGATGTAGGCCAAGATCTGATCGATACCTGCAGAACGAGCATCGATATCACCTTGGTCCGAGCTAAATGGCGGATAGTCAGTTTCCGTCCAATATACATCAATCGACTCACATACCCAGCATCAGCATGAAGGTTGTAAAGATCAACCTCAATGCTCTGAATCTTCATGCGCATGAAGCTGAAACCCTTGGGGGTCAAACAATCGCCAGAGTTCAGGTTGCACTTGTTCCACTTCTTGCGGACAAGACCAGTCCAGTCATAGTTGGCGACAGTGTTTAGACCATCGCCAAACGGAACGCCTCCAGAAGTAGGAGTACGGTAAGGATGGTTGTCAGTCGCATAGATGTAGGCATGGTAGTTGAAGTCCTCCTGCATATGAACAATATCATACTTCTGGGTGGCAAGAACGGTACCAATGAGGTTGGCGTTGGTTCCCTTGTCACCAGGGACCTCGTTGTTGTTGATGATGGCAGGAAGTCCAGCGACGTTGTAGGTAAGGAAGTTGAAGTTTCCAGTGGTCTGTCCCACTGAGAGACCACCAAGAGCGAGTGCGGCGGCAAGGAGCCGGCTGGACATGGTGCGGATTGACATGTTTTCTTGGCTTGTAGGTGATCAAGACTGAAACTATGATGATTTCTCTTGTACTCACCGTCTATTTATGGGGGGACCGACATGAAGAGGAGAACAGTAAGTCCAAGCTTCATGAGCCGATCTGTCATGTTGCATCGTGATCAGCATGATACCTTCCTGTCAGGGGTCCAAAGCCGGACCTCGTGAAGTGATATCGCGGCTTCAAACCACAAAAGCGATTGTTGTCCGAAAAGCAGCTTCTTCTTTCCAACTTCATAAACCGCGGCATATAGAGACCATCACATTTACACACTACGTCAGTGAGGCACGTAGATTGATTCCTTTGTTTTACTGGTCTACTACAGCTCTTGAAGCATTTCCGAATCTGGCAATTGGCCCGTCTTTACCGAGGTTTTGACTTTTCCACCAATGCATCGATGGATACCAAGCTTCTTAGCATTATGCGACCGAATAAGTTATTCCCCAGAGAACACGTGCCGTGCTGTCCCCTGCTAGGCCTGTTCGCTATCGCGGCACAGTTGATAGATCTCAATTGACATCGAGCGGAAGGGCGGAAATAGAAAGTCTGGATGACATCCAGTCTATACAGAATTGGAGTTTAATTTCCGGGTCGAGCAAGGGATATCGTAGTTCTATATATTTCTCCCCATTGAAGAACATTGAACTTTCCTCATTGCTCGTCTATCTGTGCACTCGTTCTCAAAGACTTTGATCCATCAATAAAGGCAATATGAGAGGCCCACTTGTTGCTGTCGCCCTGCTAGGCTCAACATGCTCCGCACGCAGCGCAGGAGCCGGCACTTCGCTTGATCCTGTCCAAGCTGTTCTGTTGCCCGATGGCGCTTCGGCAAAGAACCCTCTGGCCCATGTTGGAGCCAACGGCCCATGGCACATAGGTAGGTGGCATCAGAGCGGAGTTGGGTCTTTGTCTAACAGATTCAGGCGAGGAGTTGACTGGAATATCCTCAGCGGTCCCTGAAGGATGCCAGGTCGACCAAGCTGCCTACGTGTCGCGCCACGGATCCCGCTATCCTGACCAGGGCGCTCACAATGGATGGCTCGAGATGGCCCGTCGTGTAAGAAATGATCAACAGTTCTGACCAAGGAAAAGTCTGACCAATATGTTAGTTCCGAGAGTCCAAGTACACTGCAACGGGACCACTGTCTTTCATTCACACTTGGGAGAGCCCTCTCACCAACCCCGAGATCCAGATCGCTCAGCTTAGCAAGACTGGATACAAGGAATTGTTTGATATGGGTTATACCATTAGAACCAGGTAGGAGCTCGGCATTGACGGCTTTCCAGATCTTGACTGACTAAAAAAGATACCCTGATCTGTACCAGGAGGGCGAAGACTTCATTGTGTGGGCCAACAACTACACACGAGTTCTCCAGACTGCGCAGCTCTTCCTTCATGGGTTTCTGGGAACCAACTCTTCTTTGGGAACAGTTGTTTCCGTGACCGGCAAAGGCGTCCCATCTCACCTGGGCGACACCCTTGCTCCGTCTGATATGTGCCCTACCTTCGTCGATGACAGCAGCAAGCAGCAGGACGAATGGCGTCAGCGATGGCTTCCAGGTTTCAAGAAGCGCCTGTCCAAATACATCAAGGGCGACCTTCAGCTCGACGACTCGACATGGAATGACTTCCCCTACATCTGTGGTTTTGAGTCGCAAATCACAGGCAAGCTCTCGCCATTCTGCGACACCTTCACTCAGAAGGAGCTGGAAGCATATGAGTATCAGCAAGACCTCAGATACTACTACGGTGTTGGACCCGCCACCAAGGTTGCTTCAAAGATGATGGTGCCTTTCCTTGAGTCTTTGATCGATCGTTTCGTGGCTGGCCCTGATACCATGGGTAAGAACTTTGATGGAAAGCCTTTCAAGCTCCCCAAGATCCTTATGAGCTTCTTGAATGACGGCCAGCTGAACGAGTTGTCTGTTGCGACTGGAGTCTTTGATAAGCAAGCTCCTCTTCCGCTGGATCGTATTCCCAAGGACCGTATCTGGCGAAGTTCCAACATCTCTCCCATGAGAGGTACCATCGCCTTTGAACGTCTCAGCTGCGGTTCTAACAAGGCTTACGGCTCGAAGAAGTTTGTTCGAATCCTGATGAACGATGTCGTTTACCCAGTGCCCTCTTGCCAGGATGGACCTGGAAAGTCATGCCCTCTGTCAAAGTACTCCAAGTATACCAAGGACAGACTCAGAAAGAACGGCAACTTTGCCAAGCTTTGCAATGCAACTGACCCTGCCACTCCAAGCAAGGTTCTCGGAGCCAGTTTCTTCACGAACTTGGCGCAGTCGCACTTACAGGCTGTTAAGCCCTAAATCGTACATGATACGAGGGAGGGTTAAGCTTAAAGACAGGATCGTGAAGTAATCACAGTTAGGAGGCCGAGCTTTTAATAATATGTTAATTGAACTTTCTTCACTTGGTCTTGGAACCACTATCGTTTGTGACAGCTCGATCTGTATCCGAGGTACAAGTTCAAGAGGTCAACTTGCTTGACTGCAACATCGCTCGAGGTGTGCAGATAGCCGGGATACCGCGAGTCGCTCAGTCCAGGCATCTTACCACCAATCACCAGATTCCTATGGACTTGATTTGCGATTCAAATGAAGCTGTCGCTCTGGTATGTAGAAATCCCTTATCTGCGGTCCAATGCAGCCTTGGCCTCCCGAAGCTCATCCTCAGTAGGCATGTTGACGACCATTAGATACAAAATGTCCTATACAAGTTAACTACCACTTTTGGAGTCTATGGGAAGAGCCTATCATTACCTTGTTGAAAAGAAATTTCCTTGCTGCTTTGACCGGCTTATAAGGCAGCGGCAAACCGGGCTGTCTATCACTTCGTGCTCCACTGGTTTGTCCTTGGTTCTGGCCCTCTGATGCTTGGCTCCTAAAGCCCCTGCGAAGCTTTGTTGGGTCGACATATCCGCCAGTGAGTAGGGAGATCAAGGAGCCATTGTTGGAAGGATGGCTGGGATCAGCATATCGTGAAGTGAACTTTGGAGCTTCTTGCTGGTTGGCCAAGAGGTTATCCGGTCTATTGAGCGCCTGTAGCCGAGTTAAGACCACACCATCATCATCAGCTATCAATTTCAATGACTTACGAACTGAGCCTGGGCCCTCTTATCATAGTACTCCTGGATGTATGTTCTCTTCTCACCCAGGCTTTGCTTCAGGCCCTTCGATTCCTCACTCTCAGCCTCAGCAAGGACATCGAGGGTCGGAAAGATGAGAGTGGCAGCCTCGGGGAGAGCAAAATCACCGTAGGTCTTTCCGCTGGAGGTTTTAAACTTGTTGGTAAATCCAGAGTCATACGATCCAATCGAAGAAGCGACTGTTGATGTCAAGTCAACAACCTCATGAGACCTCCCGGAATCGGGTCGCCAGGTCATGATCAGACAGCATAAGCCCTTTGGATAGAAGTATTGCTCGTTCATCTGGGAAATGAACTTGTTTGACCTGTGGCGCTTTGTAAGTTTCTGCTCCAGACGGCGCGATGCTTTGCCAGAGAATGTTACCTTTGTCTGCCTTGGACATCCTTCGCAACCTCAATTGTCTTATACACGGCTGCACTGATGGCGATGCTTGGCGCAATCGGTACAAAGAAACCGCCCAACTCTGCAAAGTTGATGACCTCGATCCAAGGCGAGGCTTGAGTAGACTGATCGAATTTATCTAAAAAGTCTAGCCATGCCGCCTGGTCAATGCCAACAGTTTCAAGCATCGGAGCATATCCGCGAACAAAGCCACGGGTTCGATCTTTTGGTCTCCGCTGCGCGAGAATGACCGGTAACTCCAATTGAGCATTGGTTCGACCAGATGAAGAGCCATGCACTCTCAAAAAACTGGCCACAAGATCCTTGTCAACTTGAGTCTGTTGAGCGGAGCCGGTACCGTCTTGGGGACTCGAGAGTAGCTCGGATTGTGTATCGTCCAGCTCCCATTGTCTTTCAGTCGAGTCCTCACGCTGGCTTGGCTGAGGCTCATAGTTGGGTGGCAGCTCGTTTCCGACAAGAATGCCGCCTGATTGAGGCTGTTGGCTTGACTCTGAGGATGCGGGGGTTTTCTCCGCTGTTCTCTTCTCTTTGTAAGAGCTGACGCTCTCCGACACGAGCCCAATACCGCCTGCTACGCCACGGACCGCTGACCCTATCAACCCCCCGCCTCGACCACCTCGATCACCGCGCTGGAACAATCCACCTCGACCGCGTCCGCTGTTTGACATGATGAGGATGAAGCGAATTTTGGAGTTGACAATCTAAATTCTGAGGGGAAAGAAGTCGGTTTTTACTGCCGCGTCAAGTGCTTAGTAGTGGAGGCCGCCATCAGCCCTGAAAGACGGGTATGCGGCACCGTGACGTCTTTGAATGGCCGAGACTGAGACCTGTAGCGGGGTGCTGGGTTCATTTTGGGCTAAAGGACAAGATTATCAGACAAGGTTAATCTCTAGCGCCTCATGCATGCCACTGCGCCAGCCTTCAAAAAGCAATAGGTCTGGTTTAGTGCTGACAATACGAAAACAACGAGAAATGGATCGGCAAAGGCTAGGCACATTGTATTCGAAGGATTGGGATATTTGGTAAGAGCTATGATGCCGTACGACCACTGGGACACCTTGCACAGTTGGCAACTCCTAGACATAGAATCTAATATCTAGGCTTCACCCTGACCGGCAGTCGCGATATCCAATTCTTGACTGCAGGCGTGAACCCTTCGTAATACGGCATGATATCATCATCAGATATGCCGGCCTCTGTTATGATGCTCATCTCGTACCTTCGGAAAAGGCTCGCAATAACAAGCCGGGTCTCGATCCATGCCAACTCAATTCCTGGACAAACTCGTGTTCCTTTGCTGAAAGTCACTAGGTATCTGTCAAGGCCCGTTCCTCCACTGAGCCATCTTTCGGGCTTGAAAACAGAAGCATCAGACCCCCAGATTGCCTTATCCGAGAGAACATCCGGAATAGACATGCTGATAATTGTGCCCGGGGGTATTTCCCAATCGCCATATTGTTCGATGCCGCTGGGGTTGACGCGACTCAGCCGGCAGAGCGCACCAGGCGAGAGACGAAACGTTTCCTTGACTACAGCAGTAAGGTATGGTAGGCCCTCCAAAGTTGTGATCTCGGGGGATTCAGTAGGATCTTTCCAGACCTCTTTGAGTTCCTGGTAAAGGCGCTGCTCAACTTCTGGATTCTGGAGTAATTGGTATGCGGCCATGGTCAGCACAAATCCAACCGTGTCCCATCCCCCACTCCAGATAGCCACTGCTTGTTGAGTGAGAGGATCCTTTTCCTTTTCCTCTTGAGGTAATGAGCTGTCTAGAAAGTCATCAAACACAGTATGTCGGGAGATGCTTTCAGTATTGTGATTCGAGTGGTTATGTTGAGCCACGACTTTTTGCACCAACTTCTGAGCGAGCTATCATCAAGTCAGTCTGTGTATTCTTTAGAATGCCACGATATCTACCAAGAAATAATCAAGAAATGCAGAACCTGGGTCGTTGAACCCCAGAGCCCTCAAGATCAATTGACGAAAGAGAGACAGAAAAAGAGGGATCTCTTTGGGTATGAATCGGCCAAGATGTGAGAACCCGAACAACCTGTCCATCCTCTTATCGTAAAGGTTCTTGGTGGTCTGCACATGCTGCAGAAACCCATATTCCTGGCCGAAAAGATACTGAGTTATGATTTCCGCTGGAACAGCCCGAAACAAGAAGCTTGGACGAGGTTAGTGATTATTTTGTGCAGGTCGGGATAAACACACGCCAGATCAACAGGACTTCCATCCTTACTGTTATCCTCAACCCAATAATGCACCCTTTTTGGATCTCGTCGTTGATTTGGTCCTGTATCTTGGAAAGCTTTGTTCGAGAAAACGCGTTTCCAAACGCAGCACGTTTCTTGACGTAGGTCTTGTAATCCTCAACTCCGAATAGGGCGTGGTTGATCCCAAACTCTTTAGCTGTCATGGCCTCTTTGTTCAAAGGGCGAAATCCGAAGATTGTATCAAAGTACTCGGAGTCTTCGATATGAACTTCATTTGGTCCAATGCGAACAATGGGCCCTGGAGGCTTGTCAGAGAATGTCTGGCGAATGAAACAATGCCATACCATAGCGCCTGTGAAGATCAGGTAGCTTTGCCCACAAGCGGCCATGTTGGTACGAGTCCCAGTAGAATTCATACAGTCGCGACACCGCGCAGATCCTTGGGCCCGGGAATTTTGATAGCGGATGGAAAAAGAGTCGCTGTAAATATGTAATTAACTTGAAAGAAACGAAGAAGATGACCACGTATTGGAACAGCTTCGTCCTGTAAATAGATGAACTAGTATCAGATATACGAAACATGGCCGATCAAGCAGCAGTACCTGTGCCGAACTGCAGGAATTCACTGCAGTCCAGAAATGGGTGACTCGAAGATTTATCTGCACATTACATACGAGTACTCAAAAGAGACCAGAGCTTATAGCTCTAGCGGCTCCCCGAGTGCGAGCAACTCAGTCCGAGCCCCAAACCAACCACGGACTGAGAAAAGACAAGCTAGGCCCTATCATGCTTGAGACTGCGATGTATCTGACTCAGCTTACACCCTTCTTTTGCGGGTAAATATTTGCTGGCAAAGAAAAAAAAGGGAATGATTTGCAGGCTTTTTGTACTAAACGGGCGTCTGTCAATAGGGCTGTGACGCTGTTAGGCCGATCTACGACGGAGTCTTGCTCTACAGATGTCACGAAGGAAGCGGGGTTGATAAAAGCCTTCTGATTGCCGCCCGCGACAATTCCTTCGTCTCGGATCGTTTGCATACCGAGGCGATGCTCAAAACCTCTCAAGAAACTAGCAAGGATTTTGGACAGTGATTTCTGATGTATCACTCAAATGCAAGTTTGATTAAGTCAGGCATGTGTCAACTACCGGCTCGAATCAGGTGAAGCCTCACCTGGCAAGAGCATAGAGCCGATGTAGGTGGGGGAGAGAGTTCCGGAGCACAACAAGCATGTCTCTCTCCGCTGGTAGAACAAGAGGTCTCGATTGAATATGATCCAATCAGAACGATGTCATATCTCACAGCGTCTTGCGAAGCCCCTCATACTTTACTACCCATCCGTCATCTTCAGGAAACCCAGGCGCATCGCGCTTCGATCCATCCCATCCTTTAGCCATGTAGGCCACTGTGGACAGTGTCAGTGAGCGCCAATCTGTTCCTCGAGAACCATGCAAACTTACCGGCTAAGAGGAACCCAGCATTGCCAGGCATAAATGGGGGTGGCGTGTTTCCGTCGCCACCACGAATGGCAAATCCTACAGCGAGATGACTCAGTCTCATCCTACCCCATTTCTATGAAGCGCGCGACCTTACTTACCTGCGTCATCAAACCTCCAATAATCATATGCTGTCAAGTGATATATCGCGCGCTCAGGATTCCCGATGCGAGCCGAGTTGATTGCCAGTACAGGCCGCCCCCATCCCCGGATGTTTTGGTCAGTCCAGACGTCCCAGACCTTATCCGCCGTTCGTCGAGCGACCTCCTTGTCCACTGCAGACGTGTCGGGTAGAATACCTCGTAGCATGATCAAACTTCTCGGGTCTCGGTTGAGTGCCGGATCATCCCACCAGCTCGAGTTGAGACCCTCGTAGACTGCGTACAGTCCGCCGATCTGAGGAGGCTTCGCCATGTTCTTTGCAACAGTCAGCCAGTGTTCAGGTACGGGTAAGCCGAGTTTCTGCTTCCACTCGCAGGCGACGTCAAGGCCGTATCTCCAGTATGCAACTTCGTAAGCAAGATCGAGTGTGTTCTCCGGTGGCGTGTTTTCAGTGACACCGATTGCACTACCATGTCATCAGAACGGCGTCCATGCTCTTGCTCAGGTTGCTAGTTACTTACGGTGGACCCAGGTCATATCTGCCAGACGACTGGTTGAACCATGCATAGGATGCCATATAATCCGCAGTCGCCTCCAAGATCAGATCCCAGCGCTTCAACGTCTTCTTCGTCGGCTTACTTTTGAAAGCAAGCATAGCCATGTACATTGGGTGCGGCTGCTGCCACATCAGATATGCGTTGATCCCGCCAGGCGAACTCCGACCGGTAATGGTTTCGGTCATCTTTGGCCAACGCGCTCCCTCCCATCCCATCCTCTTTGCTCTGGTAAGTGACGTAGGCAGAAGCTTCTCATATATCGCAGGAAAGATGTTGTGAAAGTATCGATCTCGGCCCCATGAAATCCAGTGAGCGCTGTGCCATACAACCATCTCCATGTGGAACTTGCCTACCTTGGTCAGTAATCTACTATGGAAATAGGTCAAACTGCACCTACCATACCAACCGTTGTTCATCAAGCCGCTCTCCTGAGGAGGCTCACCATCCGCAGCACTGTTAACTCTGACATGGTACTGGGAGGTAACGATTCGACGTTGAAGCTCAGTAGCATTGGGGTTCGTAGACTCGGTCAAATCCACAAAACCCCCTTGACTCCAGTAGTCTTGCCATCCAGCTCTGCTACGTTTATCAATAGTAGATGGCAGGTCAGGTACTCTCTTGTCAGGAGAGAAGTGCGCCACGAAAGAAATGGTCTTTCCATGCCTCGATGAAAGGACATATCGATGAGCTGTAGGTCTGGTAGAGCCCTGCAGGCCGAGGCGCTTCAATTCCAGTGAAGCCTTTTTGGACCAACGAAGGTTCACATAGTACTTATTACCCATGTCATGATAGATGTGCGCTGTATTATCTTCAAGTTTCGCTGAAAGCTTTGTAGAATGATTCGCTGGGAAGTCATAGACACCAACAAAGACTTCATTCTTGTACTTTGCTGTATGGATTGGAGGGTATGGAAAGTCGAGCTCGACCTTGAGCTTTCCCAACTCGATCAATTGTGAGTCAATGGTGAAAGCAACTGCGTCTGTTTCAAAGTCTCCTTGCGTGACAACCTTGACCCTAACACCATCGATCGTGAAAATTGATGTGATGGCTCCGTGCCAGAGGTCTAACTCCTGGTGGGTATTAGATATACTGCTTGATGACAGTGTATCGTCGTTGAATCGCAGTCCAATGCGTCCAAGATTGACACGGTTTGGATTTCCAATGAGCCATTGAGAAACATCAGGAAGACTTGGGTCGGGCAGATCATAGGAAACGTTCCTACCATGCGTCTGTTTCTGTATGCCGGTATATGCGTCTACTGGGCTACTAGCGGTTAGCTTCCGAAGCAGTTCGCGTTCAAGGTGGGTTCAACTTACTCTCCAGCTGGTTCAGTGTCATTATGCCATGCCCAGCGTGACATTGCGTTGAATGGGAGGTATGTTTGCAATCCCGTCGTATCAACATTGAATGCAAAGTTACCGTTCCCAACTTGCAGAGGCGTCGTTTCATTGGTTATCAGCCCTTTGCGGATGATGTTGTTCTCCGTCACGATTCGTTTTCTTTCAAGTCAGTGGGATTCAAGCATTCCTCAGAGATGACGTTACCTGTCAATAACCGCCAACGTGAAGATCGGCATCAAGAGCCAACATAATAATCTTGAGGTTGACATAATGGCTGTCCAGTCTTATGGAGAACGAATATTACGAGCAGGATCTCAATTTGATCCCATCTACTTGGAATAAGTTTGCTCTTACTAACTGACAGCAGGTGTCGTCTCGCTAACAGCAGGAGTTGTGTTACCAAAAGCGGGGTCTCTTATTTAAACAGCGGGGTTTCTTATGAACCGCAGGAAACTCTACCATAATGACGCCCCCAAAGTCCGGGGTAGAAGGGACCGATTCTACTAATCGGGCTTTATTACCCCGAGCACCTCCAGCCCGTTTGGTGGGTGACACGACGATGTTTCTCACGCAAATATATTAATACATCCAAAATAAATAAAAGACTGTGTTGAAAAATTGCATAACTTCTCCTTGTTTTTGAACACAAATGTCGCAAATTCCGATGCAAATACCTCCTATATCTTCACAAAAGAGCCTGCCCTCAATTCCCCTTTCCTCATCCTCCAAGATACACCTCTACTCTATTCTCCGATTCGTCAAGATCCGACACAACGTCAAAGACTTGAGTAGGTGGCCAGGCCTACCAAGCCTCAACGAGGTCAGAAGAAAAGATTCGAGAACCAAATAGAAAGGCAAATGTACATGAATTGAGATTCCCCCATATCTTATCCGCGGCACAGCAATGACGTCTCCAACATGGGTGGCCAGCCCATGCGGAACATCACGCTGGTCGTGAATGTTTGCTACATATTTGGCTGGGTACGGCTTGACAGGACATCTAGTCTAGCTGCGCTGCTGATATAACAAAATAAGAGATTTACAGCAGGGTTGATATTCGCGTAATAAGGAATTTCCGCTCTAAAGTTATGCAGTTGGCATAGAGAGAAGATACTGCCTTGAGGGCAAACACAAGAAACGACGTGGTACGCGCCGCCAGAACGAGGTTCTGTATGTTGAGTCATCATTCCACGCCGTGGCAAAGGTAATATAGAAATATGCTGCTGGCGTAGAAGAGAGCTATTACAAGCGTAGAAGATAACTTCCTGGATGCGGCCTTGCAACACCAACGATGAAGGTGATAGATAAAGATTAGTCACATAACTAACGCAACAAAGACTTGGCATAACTGATGGCGATCGAAACGTACGGAAAGCCTGGGCTACAGAGTAACCGAACCACCGCAAAGGGTTATACTGGAAGACTAGCAGTGCTGCTGATGTAATATGTAATCCCACAAGAAAATTAAATATTGACAAGATAGAAAGATAATAGACAAAAAGTTCAACCCGAGGAAGCTATCCCTTTATCTAACATTAGCTGTTCAAACCCATAAAACTCTCTTCTTTTCTTTTCTTTTCTTTTCCTTCCTTTTCTTATTGGCATTGACTTCTACTCATATGCATATCCTTCAACTCCGTCTGCCTACACCTCATCACAATCCAGCAAAGACAACGTACCAGGCTCAACTCTCGGCCGCATTTGTGAAGCGCACCAACGCATCGAGAATCTCAATGCTGCAACGCCCGACCTTAACCCTAACCTCTTTAAAATCATCGGTGTCGACTCCAGCAAGAATCCATTCCACTCATCAGAGGCTTGTCTTTACTATGATAGCAAGAACTACGCCGACGCACGCGAGCTTATAATTACAGCATGGGTGTCCTACACTGCGAACCGCTGACTGGCGCAGAGGCAGAGGCTTCCCAACAGAGAGCACAGTGTGGGTGCCTCAACATCAAAGCAATGACAAGACGGGAATTCACTTGGCCGGTAAAAGCAGAAAATGATATTTTCACTAAGTGCACTTGCAGAGTCCCGTAAATAGGTCATGGCCAGGAGATTTCATATGTTTCCAACTTTGTATTTTCCTCACAATTGTGAAATCATGTTCCAAGCTTCACGTGTAACCCATCCTCAGTCAGTAACTTCTGCAATGTCTTCCAGCCTTACGCTGGGCTATACCTTCCCAGTGATGATAGCTGCTGCCTGCTCTGAGAGAGCATAGAGGGGGGCTTGAAGATGTGCGCTCAGTGGCACAGGGAAGACTGATGCGTCAACAACCCGAAGTCCTTCAACGCCTGTAACACAAAACTCTGTGTCAACCACTTTCCCCATGGAGCAAGTACCTGAAGGATGCCACGAGGTGCCGCCAGTCATAGCTATCCTCTGATCCAACTTATCATCACTATCATCCAGTGCAAGGGCTTCCACGGGAAGTCCTTCGGGGATAGATTCTCCGATAATCTGATCGCTGAATTTGGACTCCAGCATGAATCTCGTCAACTGACGCAATCCTTCTCGGAATACATACTTGTCAACCTCGGTGGAGAGATAATTGAGATTCACTGCCTGCAGTTAGTGACACGAACAAGTAAAAATTCACAAATGAAAAAGATTACTCACCCTTTGGATGTTCGCCAGGCTTCCCAGACTTCAATGACACAGAGCCCGTCGAGGTTGGCAGAAAGCTGACCAACGCACTAGTAATATGCTCTGCATCGATGGGGACGCCAGGAAACGGAAGCTTAGCAAACATGATAATGTTCTCGACAAATGTTCTATCTTTCGCGAGAAGAACATGCTCAGATTCACGCGGTTCTGTCCCTTCGTCTTTTTCAAGAGCTTTCGCGAGGCCCTCTCTTGGAATGCCGGTGTTGACGATCCAGTCAAAAGGTACACCTTGCGAGTATTGGGGTTGTTGAAACAGAGGGTTGGCGGACCCAATAGTATGCCCAGCAGAAGGATCACGTAGCCGCCAGTGCTGGAAGAATATCATATGATCGGATAAGTTCTTGCCAACCTCTGGAAGATCGACGAGTGGCTCAATACCAAACTCTTGAAGATGGGTTTTCGGGCCGATACCAGAGAGCTGAAGGAGCTGAGGAGAGCGAAATGCACCAGCGGAGATTACGATGTTCTGACCATTGACAACACTACCGTCGGCCAGCTCAACACCAGTGGCTTTGAGATTCCCATCGATTTTCTGGATGATGATCCGGTTCACGAAAGTCTCGAGGCGAACTTGGACTCCATTCAATGAATACTGATTGGCCGACCACTCGCGTTTACCGTCGGATCTTGCCTCACAGATGTAAGCACGCCCGAGGTTGTTCCCGCTGTTCTGATCGCCGTCTGGCAGTGTTGAAACGCCAAGCTCTTCCCATCCAGCAGCGGCTTTCTCAGCGAGAGGGAACACGCGATTGGATGCCTTGGCGCAAGTTACACGGATGGGTCCGTCTCTACCGTGCTGTTCCGGGTTCTTATCATCGAACCAGAGTTCTGATTTCCTGAACCATGGTAGCTGGCCCTTGTAGCTGTAGCGGTCGTCGCCAACGAGGGCAGCCCACTCGTCGTAGTCTGCCGCAGCACCACGAGTCCAACCACCTGCACAATATAACTGTTACTCAACGTCGTCACCTACGATTCAAAAATCATTTACTCACCTGAGTTAATAGCTGAGCTGCCACCCAGACCCTTTCCAGCGTTGAGAGTGATCCGTCGCCCCATAAGTGCTTCAACGGGCTCTGACTGATACTGCCAGTCCAATTCACTGCCCAGATTCAAAATCTGCATATTATGTACGTCCGAGCGGCCACGCGTTTCTTTTCCAGCTTCGATGAGAAGGATCTTGGCTGCATCATCGTACTCTCGAATGCGGCTGGAGAGAACGCAGCCTGCAAGGCCACCTCCAACAACAATGTAGTCGTAAGTTGGTGAAGCCATTGTGACTTGGGCGTCGTTTCAAGAATTCATTTCGTACTGGGAATAATTAAAGGGAGATAAAGAGTTCAAAAATGGTGCGTAATGAAATGAGAACTATTCGCGCAAGCGGCGGAGCAGCAACAGCTGACGTGAGATTGGGATTCATGGAATTGACATGCCATGCAGCTGTGAAACGCATCTAACTACGGTATCTAGTAATTGACTAATGCAAGATTAGGGTACATTGCTAGTTCCACAAATTAAGTAGTAATATCGATCCTTACAAGGGTCTGGAGGCCAAAAGCGCGCCTATACTTTCAACAACATGTCCATGACAAATTGCGGGCAATTTCTATGTATTGAACTGGCCTGTTTCTGATTTTTGCTCTACGTACCGCTTTGCCGCGAAGTGAACTTCGGAGGTATGACATTCTTTCCATACAAGTACGGACAAAGACAGAATCGCACCTGGCAGCCGTCGCGGGTCGAATGATCTTATAAACAGAGTAATGGATGGGGAATTACCATGCATGAGAGATTAAGTTCTAATGGAAGCGCTTCTCCTTAACGAGGGATCTAAGTTTTTGGACCAGCATAATATATGTAGCATCTTTCGCTTTGAGTTCCCCAGTACGCCTCGGAGACCACTGAAACAATAAGTCTCCAAAGACTCTACAGAACATCACGTTATGCCCGGCATCTTCTACCAAAGAGTTCAGTTGCCAATAATAGTTCTTGCAGTACTTGTTGTATTCAAGGAGTATTCAAGGCTCGCCATGTCTCGAGATGATGATATGGCATTGAGGGGAAATTCTTATCGTTAATGCTCTAGACTAATAGTTATAACTCAAACAGACATGGCTACATCAGAGATAACAACGATTCCTCTTCTCTCGTTGAAGTTGGGATTCGATTGGTGCAAAAAATAAACTCAGGCTCCCGAGATGTTGTATACTTCCACCGACAGCACGCAACGCCACACAAGATATGTATAGTCGGACAAGGAGAGCTTTTTGGTTGCGCATGATATGATGAAGTCACCAAACTCGGGCTTCTCTCAGTCTTCGGTCTTTGAAAAAGGCCGTTATTGCGCGAGGTCATATATGATAAGAGCGGTGCGGCACTCGGCCGGCAATCTTCCCTGGACTCATAAATCATTTTTCGGAAGTCGCTCTTTGTAATGCCACGCGATACGGTCTGCTTGACTCGAAGGTTGCTGGAGAAGTGGAGTCATCCTTAACCGTATCTGCATAACACTGTCGATCATTACATAACTGCCTGGAGGTTCGCACTTGAAAGTTCCGAATATTCACAGCAGACAATGGCGCTGTGTCTGACATTTGGAGAACAAAAGGATTGACTTTCACTCTGCCTGGCCCCTCAAGATCGAATGCGTAGGACAGCATAAAGAAGAGGCCCCGTGACAAGATCAGGCCTGCTGTTGCTCGTGTCACAGAACGCAAACGACTGAGTTTCGCGTATCTTCTCTTTCTACTAGACTACGATGAAGATCTTGACAGGGAACAAATCCTCCGCTTACACATTCGGATCGGACATTTTGGAATTGCCGTAGAAGCGTCTCGCATGAATGTCTCGAGTGATCAACCAATGCCGGTCTCAAGTATGAACCCACTTAGCACCACCTTGTATGCATGGCGACGGCCCGGAGCGATGAGCCAAGCGACCGACAACCGAAAACATCCTTGTATGTATCTGTGACATCAGAAAGTAGGCGGCCTGCCAGTTCGACTTACTATAAGTACTTCATCAATCATTCCATTAACTCGGTCTGAATCCTCCGCTCAGGTTCTCACACAATTATATCAGCATCAAATACATCTTATTTTCTGAGCTTCAGCTGAGAGACTTAACTCACCTTTTCAAGAATTTCTCAAGAAACATCACTAAAGATGGCCAAAGGCGCAAACTCTCCTCCTCGCCCTCGATACTGGCTTCTTACATCTCCTCGTACTGCCTCCAACTTGTTGGTCAAAATGCTCAACCTCGGCGAGCAGAATATACGCCCTGCCATCCACGGAGGATACTTCTTCCTTCCATCTTTGCCCAAGCACTTCTTGGTAGCTGAGAAGCCCATGGACACATGGACGGAGGAAGAGAGTGCGACAGTGAACAAGGTAATCCAAGAATGCTCTGAAAGATTCCAAGATTATATCGCTGCGGCTGAGAAGGAAGGTCAGATTATTTATGTCAAGGAACACTCTATCATGTTGAACCATCCTCGTTGCGAGGACAATTATGTCAACGGCTCCACGGGATCCCAGAAAGAGGCCACACCACTTCCCATAATGGACATTGCTCAACCAACACGATCACCGCTTAATCTCACGCTATTTCCGGATGAGTTTCTCAAGACTTGGAATCCAACCTTCCTCATCCGCCATCCCGCTCTGATGATCCCCTCGCTGTACCGCACATGTTTTGGCAAGATGGAATGGGATGGCTTCAAGCGCCCCAGAAAGGAACCCATGGCAGCAGAGGTCACTACGAGGTGGCATCGAACGTTGTATAACTTTTACTCCGAGCACTTTGCCGACGACAGCATCTGGCCTATCGTCATTGACGCCGACGATGTCATGACATGTCCTCAACTGGTAGGCAAGTATGCGCAGCTCACTGGTCTTGATGAGAGTAAAGTCCGCTACTCGTGGGATAAGGCAGGAGAGGAAGAGCTGAACAAGCTGAGCCATATGGAGCAGAGGATGCTTAGCTCCATCAACGCCAGTACCACGATTGACCAGAGTAAAGTCGCTGGGAAAGTTGATATTGATCAGGAGGTAGTCAAGTGGAAAGCTGAGTTTGGCGAAGAAGGGGCGCAAAAGCTTGAGCGATGGGTGAGAGACGCTATGCCAGACTATGAGTTTCTGCATTCCAGGAGACTCAGGTTGGAGCAAGAGTAGAGAGCACATGGGTGATGGTTCAAATGGGATGAGAGGTATTTTATCAGGTCATCGAACTCGACATCAGTTCTAGAGTCGTATGAGGTAGTGAGTTCAACAAGATGTCTCTAAATTCGAGTTGACTGAGCTTTGCGATATTCCACCACGCCAAGTTTCGAGGAAGTGGTTACAGGGAAGGATCCCAAGCATACGGAATGCAACAGATCTCCTAAGATTCCAACGCCTGCTATCTTTCGTTCAATATCAGACTGGGCCCTCAGGGTGATGCGACACTGTAACTAGGACGTTCTACATGCCGCGATCATAATCAAGGTGCAATCCATAATACGTCTTACATGAACTCCCTGGATATAAGAATCATGGGATCAGAAACCATAATCACAAGTTGGCAATCAGATTATCGCTGTCTAGATATTTTTCTCTGTGATTGTTATGATCAAATATAAACATCGATCTAATACTACAAACTTTATCACATTGGAAATATATCAGAAGCAAGACCAACGCAGCACACCACTTCTGAATTTTCTGAAGTCGAGGGAGAAGACCAACATCAAGCGGGGCAACCTACCCGAGACACTTCCGACAGCTTGGATAGCCGTCCTGTCGACTACAGGCAGTGAGAACTGCAAAGATTAGGAACTGGTGGATGGCAGTTTCTTCTAACCTGTTTCAGAACCAACTCGTGGGAGCCCGAAGACGGAATTGAGGCGGGAATAGATCGACTCCATCGTGGCCCAGAGCTGTCGACATGTCTCGGCTATTCCATATTCCCGACTGGCCCTGTCGGGCTGGGCCGACATTTGTGCCTGGTGGGGGCTGTCTCTGTATCATCTGGTCACTTGCGGAGGAAGCCATCGAGAGCAGGAGTCTGCGGCAGCGTAGGAGGATGAGAGGTAAGGATCTACAAATGACATAAAGATGCCATCGACAATCACAGTGGTGGCAAGATATAAGGTCCATGCAGCTAAAATCCGGGCATTTCGGGAACTTGATGGAATATGATGATGATGTAGTTGAGGGTAAATCAGCCATCCAACTACGCAATACCAACAGAGATCTCCAGTCCATCGTCGATGATTCTACTCAAAACGCAATCGAGGCACTGTTTGCCCCGGCTATGGAATGAGGGGTCCTGAAATCGAGGGTCTTGTATTTGAAAAAACAGGTCCGGAAAGCGAAGGGGCTCAATAAACTTGTCCCCTGGAAAGGCACTGAGGAATTCCGCCCCGAGTCTATTTGCGCTGATCGGTCATGGATTCAGGAACCACCAAAGTGTACAAAGTGCTAATCACCCAAAACTCTAAATCTACGACATCCGGACCTTGCATATTCGTCGATAAGGTTCAGGGCCAGTGGCGACGTGGCTGCCGACGGGAATGAGAGCAAGCCACAAAGTGGTACCTGAACGTGGAAAGATTGACTCTACGTCAGGTATCGTCAAGTCTGGACCCGAGGGCAGAGATTGATGATTATGAATGGATGACATGAGGATAACAGTATATAACTCCCTCTAAGTTCCCTAGGAATGCACTCACTCAGTCACTCACTCACACTCAAAAGCTCTTTGGCATTTAACTGGAACAATCTTTATCTCACAACCACTCCTTGAACAACTCAACTTATACACTTGCAAAGTAATCAACACTTACTACAACATGAAGGTCACTCTTCAGCTCATCGCCGCTGCCCTTGCGGTCTCTGTCGTAGCCCATCCTCAAAACGGACGGGGCGGTGGAAAGCCTAGCAGCACCACCACTGCTGCCGCTGCATCTTCGACAACCGCTGCTCCCGGCCGAGGAGCCATGTCTTCTCTGCCCTTCCTGCCAACCTGGCTCTTCAGAGACTCTAACGCCAATAAGTGCATCAGCACCTACAACAACTGCTTGATCACCAACTCATCCAACCAATCGGCATGCGCTTCCAACTACGCAGCATGCATCAAGGGCGGATCTTCATCTACCGGTTCTGCCACATCAGCTCAGACAGCTACTACAACTGTTTCAAGTGCCGGCGGTCCTCCTACCCGTACCTTTTCGCGGCCCTCCGCCTCTAGTCCTGCTCGGTGGGCCATCCGGAAATGCAACATGGCCTACTGGATGTGCCGCAGAAAGTCTGGATCTACTCAGACATCTTGCGCTTCTGACCGGACTGCCTGCATAGCTTCCGCCACCGCTACTGGAAGTGCCACCGCTGTGCCTACCAGTATTCCTACCAGCATCCCAACTAGCGCGGCGACTACCACCGCGACTGGATCAGCAGCTACATCATCGGCCACTTCCTCTACGACTACTGTCGTCGCTGCGGGTACCGGCGCTGCTGATGCCGATGCTCCTCTGGACTCGGACGATCCCTCGTTTGATGACGAGAACTACGATGCTGGCACTGCTTAAGCTTGTCAAAAGCCCACGTCAATGTAAAAACACAACAACCAAGCAAAAATTCCCTTCTTGACAATTGGATTTCGTATACCTGAGTTTCCTGGGAAGATTTCCCGTAATTCCATCACCTGGCATCGCATGTTCGTGCGACAACATTCCCTTGGTTAATATTGACTACTACTGTCCTTTGATGCAAAGAGCTAGAGTACATCTTAGACAAAGAATGATAAAGTTTCTTGCCAGTAATATTCGTTTCGAATGCTTATGTGCTGTGCTATGACTATTGTTGACTCGTGGACTCATGATAGGTACAGAAAATGGAGTCTCAGCGAATGCGGCTCAGATTCGGTCGAGGCTTTGCATTAAATGATCTAGGCCAGTCGATTTTGCGCGAGTCCTTCGGTTAGCGCGTCATGACAGAAGAGAGCAATTGGCTTGCGAAATCCTACAGTGGGGTTGTGGTGGGCACAGGCTGGTTGCAAGTCACTGGCAGCCCAGAGACAGAGTCGCATAAACAGTTCAGGGGTGAGACGTTGAGCACGCGAAAGGAATTGTTAGTGCTGACGCGTTGAGTGTGCGACACGGAGAGGGAGGCGCTCAACGACGCGTGCCCCCTGCGAAAAAGGGGACTTTCGCGCTGTGACTCAATGGCACTCCGTACAGCGCCTGAACCTGTTAGAGCACGGATGCACAACCTCTGGACTTGCACTTGGAAAAATGAAGGGGATGGTGTGTGTGCAGTGCACAATTATTTAGCACAGCATAACCTGGCATGAATCTTTATGAGTCGGTTGCCTTTTCATCAGTGCTTGTAATTATGAACTTGCTTATCGATCTTGCTGGATTTATGCAAAGCGTATCAGTGCAGTCAGTCCTCAATTCTCCCAATCATACTCCGGAATTGGAAATGCTTTCGCATCGCCAAAGCCAGCCCCAATGTACCGCTGAGCGAGCTCGACGAGCCCCGTCCACGCGACCAAGGCGAAAATATTGTTGCGCAGCCAAATACCCCAAGCTGTCTGCGGCGCCAGAATTGTCGTGATCAGCGGAGGAATCACCTGCATCTTGTTGATTAGAGGCCTGATCTGTTGCTCATAACCTTCAAGACCAGCTGTGATATCTTCCTTGTGTTTGCTCAGCTCTCCTGCCAGGATGTAGGCGCCTGCAAGGGCGAGGCTGGTTCCACCGCCTGTGAGACCTGCTGCGTATCCTGCATCACCAACCAAGACAAAGCGCCCCTTGAACAATGTCGGTGTTTTGACCTGTACAATTTCACTCGCGTAAAAGTCCTCGGAATTCATCATTTCCTTCAGAGCGATACTGCTTTTCCATCCTACGTCACTGTAATGCTGCGCAATGTACTTCTTGAGCGCGTCGTTCCCTTTTGCTGAAGCCTCCCGAAACGCGTCCGCGCTCTCTGACCTACCTCTCGAGTTCATACACATGAGCAAGACGCGGCTGAAGCCTGCAGGATCTGTTCCAATGCTGATATTCCGCCCTCCCACTGCGTTGAATCCCTGTCCAATCTTGCTTCCGCTGAGAACATCCTGGGGTATCGAGAAGTAGGCCGACCAGCAGTTGGTTGAGACGATGTGATCACCAACACTACATCCCAGTCCCAATGCACGCGTTCTCGACGTCGCGCCATCGCAAGCGATCACCAAGTCGTACTCCGAGGCTTCCGTACCGTTTGCAAACGTGACTGTGATAGGGCCGGCAATCTTTTCACTCTGCTGCATCGACGCTATCTGCTCATCAAATATGTAGTTGATGTTCTTGTTGTCCTTTGTCATATCGAACAGAATCTTGGATAAATCTCCGCGTAATATCTCGTACTCCGAGACAAGCGACTGTTGGTCCGGGTTCCCAGTCGGTCTGATAACTCCGTAAGGCGTACCATCTTCACGAACAAAGCTGATCCCTTCTTCGTGCGTCGACTTGGCTCTCACAGCAGGTTCCAATCCAGCCATCTTTCGCATGACCGAAACACCAGCGGTGCGAATGTCGACGGCTTGTCCGCCGGTACGCAGAGCGGGAAAGCGTTCAATTACTGTGACCTTTGCGCCAGCCTTTGCAAGCCAGTAGGCTGTCGCAGGTCCTGCGATTGAGGCTCCCGACACGAGGACTTTGAGGCCCGACATTTGGTTGGAGCGGCTGAAGATACGGAATCTTCGGATGATTTACAATACATTGGCCCATGTTTCTTGGCACTCATATCCAGCTTTAATAAGAATCCCCAATTGCTCAGATGTACCTCATTCCGGACAATGGAAATGTAGATAGCGGACAACGGACTATGTTAATAGTCCATTTTGACTGGTAAGCGCTACAATTTGGGCGTAGCGACGATGCTGTTGGCTGAGACAGAATCAATGCGTCATAGAGCTGACTATGCGGCACTGGATCTCAGACAAATGTATATCAGGGTGCAAATTATAGTATTTGTCTCGAGGGAATTTGCGGAGCATAGATAAGTATGCAATTAGTAGAGAACGAGGGTTGAGATCATTGATTGAGGCGTGCTGTTGTTGCTAGCGTTGTTCACATTTTGGGCCTTCATTATCGCTGGTCCACGAGATTGATCTACTCAGGAACAAGAGCGGGATTTTCATACAGCAACATGCGACTCATAAGTCCTAGACCAGAGAAGACCATCTTTCTCATGCCTGTAAGATAGCAACTCATGAATGTATATGATTTCAAACGAAAAGTGGGAGGTACTTACACCTTCGAAGTCCTATCAACATCTGCTACCCTACAGCCGCTGTGAGCCCTGGCCGGTCTGTAAAATCTCCGCTCGGTGATCTCGGTTGTGACGGGGAGGCTTGCTCCGTCATTGCCATGCAAAATACCGATATTGTAAGCATATAAAGAAAAGGGACAAAATATATCGCGGGGTTTCCTACGAGCTTCTATTCTTTTATTTTAGTTATTACTGAATTGAAAGCTGCTCGACCTTGACCATGACTTCATCACCAGTTCATTCGGAGACCAAGACAAAAGCTCCATCCGTATCGATAAGCTCCAACGACTGCCAAGTCCACGGACAGTCTGAGACCCCTCATCTCGACAGGCTTCTCCAAAACCGCCCCAAAGCCGAGCTCCAAGGTCTCGCCGACGCCGTTGACAGCCTAACGCACGGCGATCAATGTGCCAAATGCGCGGTCCAAGCCGCAGTCACAATCGTGACCGGTTTTCTTCAAGAATTGTACACGGCTAAAAAGACCGGGAAAATCTCCAAGGAGGACAAAAAAGCGCTCAAATCGGAAGTCAAGGGATTGGTGAAAGGGATAAAGGGAGATGTCAAGGCTCGGAAGCAAGAGATCAAGGGCCAGTGAATGGTATCTCTGGCTTCATCGCTGCAACTCTGATGTAATAACAAGGTTTATGCTAGTTCAGAAATATTCATGACATATCCCTCGGAGAACTCTCAGGCTGATCTGGAGAGAAGCCCGAGACGAGCCCCAATCCTGATGATGATTGTGCTGTAGAAATTTACCTCAATCCACCCCGCACAGAGCATGCCCCTCTATTCTCCAATACCTTGGTCCCCCACGGGGTCCGTGGAGACTTCAGAGGCCCCAGTCCATTCAAGGAAATTTACCAACACATTATCTCGGGCAGAGTGACACCACAAAAGCCGAGGCCAGATGCTACGTTGCGTAGGATAGTGGGGAATTACCCCAATGCCCATGGGGATAAGGCCTTCTCCAACCTTCTCCCCACAGGCTCTGCCCATGCGGAGACTAGCTATCAACGGCATGGTTTCTTGTTGCATTCGGCCCGTCATGAATGTCACACGGTTTCGAAGCCGGTGAAGAACGAAGAAGTGATCCCAGATTCCTAGTGAAACAATCCGTTGGTCGATCAGAACCGCAAGACTCGTACACTACCCGATACGGGGATCAGCCCGGCTCATGAATAGCTGGTGACGGAACTTGCCCGCTGCCGTATTGCCGAGTCAACGTTACGCGCACCTATAGGATGCAAATAATAGTAAGGACAGTATTTTACGAAGAACTCCACAACTCCACCTATCTGCTTGAGACAATGTTTGAGCCAGAATGCGGAGAGTCGTGCTAAGAGATTATGTATAATTACCTTAACCGTCACCAGCTTTCTTGGCTTCCGAACACTATCTTGGCAGATGCAACTGCAGGCCAATTATCAACATGTCTGAACAGATTCTCAAACCAAAGGAGGAGCTCGGTCATGCCGACTTTGACCATAACGAAGTCTTGAAGAACAATGATCTTATGCATGATGCCTTTGATGCTGAACAACGCGAGCATGAGCAAGGTGTTTGGGCTGCCGCGAAAGCCCATCCTTGGGCTTGCTTCTGGGCATTCATCATGTGCTTTACCATTGTGAGTAAATCTCAAGAGTCCTCATTGCTAAATGGCTACTGACGTTTGTTTACCCAGGTCATGGAATCGTTCGATATGTTTCTGAACGGAAACTTTGTCGCCCTTCCCGCCTTCCAGAAACACTACGGAGTCCACGTCGAGGGTTCAGGCTGGACCATTCCAACAAGATGGCAGAGTGCTCTGTTCCAAGCAGGACAATGTGGTGCTTTCGTGGGTGTCTTCCTTGCCGGACCCATCACCAACAAGTTTGGTTACCGATGGACAACAATCTTTGCCCTGATGCTCATGAATGCGACCATCTTCATCTCTTTTTTTGTAAGTCGCCAACCTACCACAGTTCCCAGACGGCGCCTAACCAGATTTGTAGGCCAACTCGTTGGAGCTCCTTGTTGTCGGACAAGCCCTGGAAGGTGTACCATGGGGTTTCTTCATTGCCAACTCCCCTGCCTATGCTTCCGAGATCGTGCCCCTTGCCCTCCGTGGTGCTTGTACAGCGACCCTACAGATGAGTTGGTCTATAGGATCCATCATCGTGGCTGGTGCTACTTATGCCTACAATAAGAGGAATGATCAGTGGGCTTGGCGTGTGCCTCTCGCTCTGCAATGGCTTTTCCCAGTAAGTGATTATCAAACTTCGTCAATCATCCTCGACCTCTAATATTTTGCCTGCAGACCCCTCTCTTGATTCTCGTGTTCCTCTCCCCCGAGTCTCCATGGTGGCTCATTCGTAAAGGTCGCAAAGAGGAGGCACTGCGTTCGATTCAGCGCCTTGGAAGTAATGACAAGGAGGTAGCTCACCAGAAGCTTGCTATGATGGAGCGTACTGTCGAGATTGAGGAGCAGGAGGGTGGCAACCCTTCTCTGCTCGACCTCGTCAAGGGTACCGACTTGAGACGGACAATCATTACTTGCTTGATCTATGCCTCGCAGAACTTTGCCGGTAACTTGATCGCTAACCAAGCCACTTTCTTCTTCGAACGTAAGTGTCACTCATGATGGTTCCCGCAAACCGCTTTGCTAACATCAAGTCCAGGAGCTGGAGTGTCAACCGAGCGTGCCTTCCAGCTTAACCTCATCAACTCGTGCCTCCAGTTCGTTGCCAACATCTTGTCTCTCCCCATCACCAGTTCTTTCGGCCGCCGTACCATTTACCTCTGGGGAACAATCATCAATGTCGCCTTCTTATTCATCCTCGGCATCGTCGCCACAATCCATCAGACCACCGCCACCAACTACACACAAGCTGTGCTTGGAATATTGATATCCTTCGTCTATGCTGGTAGTCTTGGACCTATCTCGTACACAATCATCGCCGAGACCTCGTCTGTCCGACTTCGTGCTCTGAGTACTGGCGTTGGTCGTGCTGCCTACTACATTGCCGAGATCCCCATGATCTACCTGGCTTCACGACTCCTGAACCCTACCGGATGGAACCTTGGTGGCAAGTGCGGCTATGTCTGGGGAGGCACTGCAGTTATTTGCTTCGTCTCGGCCTACTTCTTCCTTCCTGAGCTCAAGGATCGATCGTACCGCGAGACTGATATCTTGTTCAAACGCAAGATTCCTGCGAGGAAGTTCAAGTCAACTGTCATCGATGTCAGAGACAACGAGTAGAGACAGAATCAAGGCCCATATTTTACAAGGTTATGAAGCGTGTTGGTTGAAAACTGTATGTTTCCGGGTCGCTCAACTTGAAGCAACTATGTTATAGATTTTGTATATTAGCCAAAAAGATTTTTAACAACGAAATTAACATGCCTGGTCGTCGTCTCTGTATGATGTTACGCTTTTCTAATGATTTCTGGTCTACTATTGAAATAGCTGGACTCGCGACAATAAAAATCTCTCGTCAGAACTGTGATAACTAGTGATCATATGTCTGGACACCTCCCTCCAACAGCCAATGGTGTTTTCTTGTCGCGATTTACAATCATATACTCAAATTTCGAGCAATATGGCATAGTCGCAAGTTGCGGGTTTAGCTCAGTTGGGAGAGCGTCAGACTGAAGACAAACTTCATCACCGATATCTGAAGGTCGTGTGTTCGATCCACACAAACCGCATTAATTATTTGGTTCCCAGCAATGGGATCTCTCGCTTTTTGCATATTAAACAAAATAACCTAGGATCGTCCCTTTTTCTTCATCACCGCATGCTAGCAACCAACCTCCTCGCTGCAACTCAGCATTTACCAGACAGCACCTGAAATATTTAGGATACCTAGGGCATAATGATTTTGAACTCATTTACTACTGACAGGTAGGGCCTTCAGCATGTCTCTGCACATTCGATTGATCTCTATGATTGGTCCCATGCTAGGCAATCTGGGCCTACTGATCTCTATGTACGAAGTCCAACTTCAAGGAACTGGTGTACAGATCCGGGAACTTCAGATACATACGTGAAAGTCAACCGCTCATCTGTCTTTACGAGAAGATTGGTCCAGTCCTGCAAGCTGCGCTCCTGAGAGTTGAAGAACTGCAACATGTGCATGTCTGCAGCATTGAGCATATGGCTCAGCGTTGCAAACGGAAGTGCGGCTGTATCCGGAGGAGCCACAGCTTCAACAAGAAGGACTCGTGAACCACACTCAAGGTGCGGTACCAGATGCCTAAGGATCTTTGCCGCATACTCGTCAGGCCAGTCATGAAGCACCATCTTGAGCATATAAATATCGCCTTTGGTGTTTTGGGCTTGCAAGAAATCGTGCGGCTCAAACTTGACCCGAGACTTGATCTCGGCAGGTACTTGCTCATCGAAAGAGGTCCGAAGTTGAGGAAGATCTTGGACAATGAACTTCAAATTAGGGAACGCCCGAGAAATAGTGGTAGAGTCATGTCCACTAGATCCACCAATCTGAGAGATGTCAGTATACTTGAGCCAGTGCAGCTCTTTCCAGTGACTTACATCAATCACGGTAGCTTCGCCAAGCTTATTCCAGTCATAGGCAGACTTTAGCAAGTCATCAGTCTTGATGACAGAGGCCGATGCTGCCACTTGCATGCACTCGGCGAATCTCGCACTACGCCAACCTTTCGGCTTGCCTTCAACTTCGCGATTGACATAGTCCCAGAACGTCTGAGGCTCTTCCAATTTGTCAATATTAGCCAAAGAAAAGCCGCTCTCAGCTGGTTCCTGACTAGGCTCCTGTTTGCCGCTGCTGAACTTCCAGAGTGACTCTGTAACATGAAGTGAACCAGGACCGGCCTCCTCCAACAGATGTCGAAGCCAATTCTGATACAGAAGATTCCGGGCAGGAAGAGCAGATAAAGAAGTATGACAAACGCTATCAGGCTTATCGTTGGCACTGGCAAAGATCCGTATTGAGATGGCATACTTGAGGACGCGGCGCACGATACTTTCTGGAAGTTTGACCTGAGCAGTGATTTCAGCATATGTTGCCGACCCCCCCATCGGCACAGCGTTCCAGAAGTTGAACTGATTCAGGATGTTTGTGACTGATGCATCATGGAATGCCTTTATATCAGCTATCAGTTATACTTTTCTCAAGGTTGATATGGTGGACTCCACGAACAAGAAAGGGTCCCATAAAGGATGAATCAGTCGGCCCTAGAGCAAGGCGGTAGAGGTCAGTGGTGGCATCGAGCAGCTGCATGCGAAGACCAATGATTTCAGGATCCTTTGGGTAGTCGGCGAGGCCATCTTGTTCAAAAGACGGAGCCGAATATCCGCCTTTCTTAAGCTTCGCTGCTAAAGCTGTCGCTGCTTGTGATGCAGCTTCGGCGAGGCTAGTTAGCGATGGCGTCGTGGTTGTCATTTCGAACTAGGTGAGATGGTGTATTTGCAGTGCAAGTTTCTCGAAGTCTATTACGGCTACTCCTCCGGCATGAATGAGTCTTGCTTAAATAGTAAGAGCGGATGAGAAATACTATGCCATACTCCTACGGACTTCATCTCCGGGGAATCCCAGAGCGTTGCACTGGATTGTGAATGTCAAGCCGACTGATGACTTCGTTGACCCTAAACGGACAAGTGCTGACGCTATCAGGAAGCTGTCTTTCCATTTTCGAGCTATCAGGACTAAGGTCGTCTCACTGATACTTGAAGGGCCACAGCAGACTCAGCTTGCAGGGATATGACGCACCGAAGGACATCCGATGTCCGACGGCATTGGCTAAGTGGAATGCCTAGTGATCCCTAGGCCTCAAGGCATGATGTAACCTCGTCTCAAATCATTTACAGATGCAACAAAAGTCACCTGGGAATTTGTCTCACCACAATGACATATCGACATGCATGTAACTTTTTGGAAACTTCAATCTGAAGCCGTGGTCAGTTTCACGTCGATTAATCACAGAGGAGTACAACACGGCAAGAAACTAAGGCTCGATACAACGATATATTTATGTATAGAATCCGCCTGGGGGTAATCGCCAGTCGCTTCAAGTGGAAACCACGCCGCTGCCATCATGAGGCGAGGGATTTTCAAGCGGGCTTGAGCTTCACTGGTACTCAAATCCTCCAAACTAATCTATTTCTTTTCCGTAAATGAGGAATCACCTTCTTCTAAAGACTCGCGAATCAGGAACTTCTCATCGTTGACATGGTGATGTCGAACCCAAAAGATGATGGTCTGGACGAAGAGAGCAATTCCAGGAGCAGCCCAGGCCCACTGTTGAAAACTATGTTAGCCAGTGGCCAGAGTAAGGACAGTTATACTTACGATAAGATTCGGATCTTTGATGGAAGGAATCAAGATCTGAGCCAATGCCGAAGACAGAGCCTGCATAGCCAAGTTGATGGCGACAACAGTAGACTTCATACCCTCAGGACCCCTTGCATATGCCATCTCGTATGCCGTNNCGATAGCCCCCAGCATAACAGTAGGCAGCTGCCACCAGATAGAAACGGGGGATACACTATCGCAGGTTGAAGCCTGGTATCCACAAGGTGACGTTTTATAGACCCTCCACTGGATAATTGCACCGACAATGCTTCCGATGATGGCGGAGGTGTAACCGACAGTCATACGACTAATGGGACCAAACTTTATGTGGTGTTTGTTCAAGAGAGGGTAAAGAACAAACGACATGATGGGCGCAAAGACCATCAATGTGAGTGGATTGAAGTTGTGAATCAGATCGTTGGGTGCACCTTTGGTAGTCATCGACGCTCCTTGATTAGATAAAACGGTACCAACACCGCCGTTATTGAGGTAGAATAACGGCTGGTAGAGAAATATCTGGCACGCGGAGAGGGTTCTGCGAGCATGTTCGACTGCCTGACTATCCCAAGAAGCTGTCTTGCCCTTCTCAGCAAGAACCGAAGGCTTGACTGAGGGAAAGAAGTTCTTGGCCCAAATCCTGCCTTTGTTCTCCTTGATAGCCAGCCCAACGATCTTGAAGAAGTTATCGAGATCAGATCCTTGAGGCGGTGCGCGCTTGAGGGTTTTGTACCGCCACATGAGCAGCACTGGCAAGAGGATGTAGATAATGCCTGGGAGGAGAAAGGCGAGCCAAAAGCCAACATACTTCTCGATGTAAGTTGTAGCGATCATGAAGAAAGCACCAACGTTGATGCACATATAGAAGATCAACATGATCCTCTGAATAGTGGTCTCAGGATCAACGATGACACGCTCACCAGACTTGAGTGTCTTGACATATTCTGTCTGGTTGGTGTATTGGTCGATGATGAGAGGAACAACATTAGGCTTGAACAGACCGGCTCCGATGGCGAGAAGAAAGAAGCTGACCATGAACGGCGCAAGCCCATTGCCGGCTTTGAGAACAGCAGGAGCTGCGCCTCCAACCATGATAACGTGTGCCACGCCGCCGATGGTGACTCCATACATGATCGCTCTGAAACGGCCGGTCTTGGTGTCGCCGAGCCACGCACCAAAGATTGGGATGACATAGGCAAGGAAGTTGAACAAGAGAACCATGGCCGAGGCAAACTGTAAGCCTCGATTTCTTCCATTGAGCTTGGTCAGTCAATAGTTCAGTCACATATCGAAGCAACTTACAAAGCACCAGCATGGCCGTTGGGGTCGTTCTTAGCAACAGCTCCGGCTCCATTGCCTCCCTTTGGCAGCGGAAACTGGAGGAAGTTGTTGAAGACTGTCTTGCAACCATAGAATGAGGCTCGTTCTGCAAGCTCAACGATGCAGAGAAGATATGAAACCCATGGGATGCGTCCTGCTATTTTCCTTAATTTCTGTTTCTCTTCGGTGGTCGGGGGTAATCGATTCGAAGTGCTATGGGATAGAGACACAGCATTGGCCTCGGGGTCGAGTGCTGGGCTCTTATCTTGAACAGCCTCAACTGATGTTGCTAACAACAACTCATTAGTCGTGCTTTCATATGGCCCGAGGCTACTCACCCATCTTGTAGCTGATAATAGCCACTGGAAAGCAATAGGTTAGCTGGGCTTGGGATTTCACAAAAGGATGAGACGCTGTGGCGTACGGACTAGATATCTTGTTTATGATGGTTTTTTAACACCATGTTTCGCCCCTGGAGTGATGTCGCCATCATCTCAATCTTCACATCATCGACAAATTACATAAAAAGAGGACCTACAGTGGGTTATCCATGTTTCAAGCGATCACTCTTGAGTGCGTTGGGATCTGTTAGTTCGACATATGGGTTTGGGAGGAGTAGCTGACATTGTTGGCCACGATGTCGGAGTCGGGCCGCCCCGATCCCACGTTACAGCCAGGGAAGTGGGTGATGAGGTATTAATGTGCAAACCGTCAATCGCCGAACTACCAAGTAGTTCATGGGAGGGAGTAAAGAATAGTTCGGGGATTCCGAATAAGGTGCGAAAAGGTTCAAGAAGAATGGAGCAAACAACGCTACGATTCGTGTATTGGCCGGGCAGAGGCTTGCATCTGAACATCGACGATAGCGATCGTTGCAGTGGAGTAGATTTAACTTTATCCTAGCTCCATATATCGACAATCTTTGCTGTTTTGCTATAGCAATAGTGAGGAGAGCCGGGTTTCCTACCATATCAGTGGGTTCAGTGCGTCTAACACCACTTTCGTGAGATATTGTGTCACCGGCGCACGGCTATAACGGCATCTCAGACTTTACCATCGATATATATTCCCATATACGGATATATTAGGACTATCCGAAAACTGGTTGTTCCTCTCACTGGGAGGTGATTCCGCTTTGCTTTACTTGGAGGGTACTTGAAGTTTCGAAAGGTCCTCTGAAGAACAAGCCAGTGTGTTTGCCCTGGAAATACCGGATCCTTACAGTGGATGTATAGCGGGTGACAGCGCTGTAGGCCCACCTGAATCTGCGAAGTTACCTAGTTAGGAAATCAACACCATGCCGACATAGCAAAGACTGTTCAGTAACGAAAAGCCCAGTATAAGAAAATTTCCTTTACTTGGCACACCGCCGTTCAACACGAGTCTGGTATGCAGTCAGCCATGGAATTAATCAATGTAGCTTGTTGTTGATAGTCAATGCATGCCTTCACCTCGAGCCATGAAGACACCCAAGATCTGGCATCGAGCTGGCATGCTACCGAATGGGCTTTGGTGCAATAATAAATGGTCGATATCAAATTTAATTAAGTATCTAAGCTCTTAGCGAGCGGAGTACCTATGTTATTCAGATCTTCCATCCTTCATGTGCTTAAAATTCAACTGCTTGAGTATGTTCTTTTAACACAAGGGAAGTTCTTCCGCCGAACACTTCAATATTTTCCCAAGTGACCGAGAAATGTGGTTCTGGAGGGCTGAGGAAGAGGAGGGTCCGGTTTTGGGCAGGGCTTAGGAGGTCTGGGTTGAGCTGGAGCAGGCATGTTTTCTGGTTTACGTGAGTGAGATTAAAGTCCTTGGTTGGGCTGTTGGATGTTGAAGGCTAGGATAGTGTCCTGTTCGTGTGATTTGAAAAATGAAGGAAGGCAAATTCCCCAGTCGAAGAACCTTTCTTTTATAGGCATTTCTCTTGTTGAATCACGGGGGCTGGCAGTACAGGGCTGAGTTGCTACTCATTGCTGCAATTTCAGGGAACCCGGTTGCAAGACAATACGGATCAGAGAGCGTGAGTAACAGATGTCGAGAATGTATGGCCTCTAGTACTAATATGTTAAGCTTCTAGGATTATAACGGTCGATCAGTGCCTTGCGGTGAATGAGTTTGTGTTTTGATTGGGCTGTGACAAGTTGCCGGAACTCAACCACGAGAGCAGAAAGTCAGATTATCAGCATTGAATACCATGGCAGCACTGTAGGTAAGAAGGAATTGCTTCTGAAAAGAGGAAATTGCTGTTGGAAAGAAGTAAGTGCTGCTGGTAGGAAGTACCTGCATGCCCAAAACTGAAGTACTAATCCTCAGATTAATGTGGTGCCAGTATTGAGTGTAGGTTTTATCATGCCCAGGGCCCCATGGTCAAATGTCACTGCAGAATGCTATTGAGCGTGCCCAATATATTTCGCTTCTCGATATCGATAATCTAGTCTTTACCATATTGTGATATTCTATCATTGTTGTTGTTAAGTAAGGCAGAGTAATGATATGTTAGGAATGATATGTTAACGATTTCCTCTTTGGCCTTGACTAGCTCTGGTATTCCTCATACCTATCTAGGAGTTTATATACTCGTCCTTATAGTACAAGCAGCAATTCAAACTAATTCAGCTTCAGAGCGTGCACTCGATTTTAGGGAACCAAATACGTTCTATCGTTCATTCTAGGCAATTTTGCTCCAGTTCCTCTGACATCGCCGTCCTGTTCAATTCTCTGACCTTCTCTTTCATCCTTTCCTTCACATCAACACATTCGCAGGCAAGAGCCATTTCAGCAATTTTTATTTCTGGCATTCTCTTGCTTTTCTTCTTGGCCTTTGAAACTTGCTCGTATCTCCATGCTTCCAGATCTCGCTCAAATGCGGTGGCATGGTATGGTTCATCGAATTCAATTCTGTAACTGTAGTCTGGATCGGATGGTAAGACTCTGCTGCAATGACGGTGTTCATCGAAGCCTTCTTCCTCCTTTATATTGACAAGGGTGATGTTCTGACTGGGTGTGAAGCCTGCAAATAAGTCTCGATAAGCAGGAAATTCTGTAATCCCAGCGTGCATCATGTCATTCACTTGAAGACCATATGCCAAGGCCCAAAATGGATTGTTTCCAAGTTTCCATTTTTGCCGGCTTTGAAATACTTTCTCGATATAGAGGGTATCATATGGGCTGCAGTAGCCATATGGTCTTATGCCATGCCTATCAAGATTGAATGCTGTGTTCAGGGGGAACCGCGTCATGTACAAACTCGCAACATAGCGGGATTGCCTAGACACTAAAAACGCAATGGGTACAGGAGAACAATTTATGTTAAGATATCGGCCCTGGGGGTTGACAAGTGCAAGGACGAACTGTATGTATTCGACGTAATGCACTCGAGAGCTAGGGAGTGTATATTCCCAGATGAGACGCTGGATCACGGGGTCCAGTTTCTGAAATTGTGGAAACAAAGCACTCTTATCGGGAAAAGACAGAGATGTTGCATGCTTTTGTGCTTTAGGAGACATTTTGATAGTATTTTGAAACGAGTTGTAACAATTAGTTGGTGTTGGGTGTGAATCGGTAGTTGGGTAAGAAACACGAGAATGAAAAGAGACAAGTATAAAGTGTTTCGAGCGGAGGCACTATCATGATTTATGAGTAAAAAAAATAATATTGTTGGTAAGCATAAACAAGTCATGGACTGTGAGTGTTCAGACACTAGTATTGAGGCTGGGCATGGAGAACATTCAAGGAACTACTGAACATAAGGACCGGTCAGTTGGCCAGCCATCAAGTTCATGCTATTTGGACAAAGAGTCTCAAGCTTGTTCAGTGATTCTGTCCACCTGACTGTTCACAATCATTGAATGACTGCTTTTTCCAGATTGAATCAGTCAATAAATGCACGTGCGCTTCATCTTTGTTCTGACCTGAGGTTTGTGAAGCAGCGACGGCTTTATCTACAAAATGCATTGAGGAGCGCCAATACCGTTACATGTCTCATCAAATGGAATTGCTAAAGCGCGGCTGGCTTGAGTAGGCAAGATATTGGTGCTGAAAATACTGAGCGAAGTTTAGGAACTGGCATAGTATTCAATGCCGTGAAAGGAGCTTCTTCTTAGTTTTGGTACATCATCTCAGGCTACAGAGTCGCCACTGGAAATTCTCATACCCAAGCTCTACATGACTGTTGGTATATAGATATCACATACGGCAAGGCAAATAATAGTTTGGGTTGGTAGACCATCCTCTGCATTCTCAACTCAGTAGCATCCACATCCCTCTTCCGTCTCTGGAACGAAACAGGAAAGGGGGGGTTTTCCTGGCGTAGGTGCCTAATCAGGTAGCTCTGGAGTAGCAATACTAATCATTTTGATTTGGATGCAATCTCAGCGAAATATCAAGGCCCCTCCACGAGGAAAGACAGTGGTCACGGCGGGACGATGATGCGCCACATGTGAAGACAGAATTATCCAGCATCTGAATTACTAATAGGCTGTAGTGATATGTCTTAGTTGGCTGGGGCATTGATGGTATGGAAATATCACGACTGACCCCGGCTGTGTTGCAAAGTGAAATAAACTATTAAGCGCCTGACCGAAGACAATCCTTACCGAATTTCACCTGGCAGGATCATGTTCCTGGGCGTTTCCCTTAGCGCTTACGCTTAACAATTTGTCCAGCAACAGGAATTTGGACAAAATTGACAAAATTGGATTGGTTTGGCAAGGGTAAAACTAACCGATGCAACTCATCTTCAAATGAGACGTCGGAGCTGACATAAAAGCCTCAAAACTCTGAATCCTGTCACCATTTGGCAGGGCTGAAATGGTCGTCAGCAATCTAAGATCCCTGTTTGAGGCTGTGTTACGAAACGTGGAGTCGTGCATTTTGCCCATATTGTTGGTTTGTCAGTCATTCATCAGGTTCCGAGTCGTCGGTATGTTACTCTTCGAGCACTGCAATCTCTCGACTTTGGTCAGCTGTGGCTATCGTACGCTTGGGATTCAGACTGAGGCTTGCTTCTTTCCACTTATCTGCGATATCTTTGGCGATGGCATACTGCATTCGTTTACTACCATGTTCAGCGGGTCGCGAAAGTTGCTGGGATCCCACTCCCAGCCACAGCCATGCCTCAAACAATCAATTTTGCCCAGTTTGAAGCCTCTACTCCCTGTCCACCTGTGACTTATAGGCCCCACTGTGATAACATGGATGGAGATGGGGTAAGCAGACTACACTCATAAATACACAGCCTGCCCATCTCTCGGTCTCGCAACCATATATTGTCTATTCTGCTGCGATCGAGGAACCATGGCCGAGAGATCGATACCAAAATTACAGCCTCACTACGAGCCTGTTGAATCGGAAGAACATGAATTGCGTCACCTAACACAACACGACGATGCTGATTTCGGTAGGGCATCAGCCGGCGGCAACAAAAATGCGGCTGTATTCTCCTCCGACAGCCTGGAGGGACAGTCCGGGAAGACAAGCCCATCGAGTTGGAGACTGAAGACAATCTTGAAGAAATGGCGCATGCAAGCCCTCGAAGCATCGATCCGAAAGAAGAAGAACCGACAGGTACCCATCGTCAAAGACCGTCTCACTGCAATATTAGCTGCTCTGGTTCATCTCCCTGCCATCGCTGGCATTATCACATTGAGTTTCTACATTTTCAAGAACTACTACATCGGCAAGGAACTCGAAGGAAAGCCCGATTACGATGTTGAGAAGAAACTCGGTATCCAATTTGCTGCGAAGCTCATGGAGATGTTCATAGTGCTGTCACTCAACGCCATCGTCTTTTCCATGATCCGACACGAGTTTACGATTGGCCAGTCTGTCCCGTACGGCGCTCTGGTAGCTGGACAACAAATATCCGAGATCAGCTTCCTGTGGTCCGAGGAGTTCTTCAGCATTATCAAGGGGAAGTTCTCTCAGACCTGGAAGAAGATCGGCTTCATAATTACAGTGTTTGTCTGCACGGTTATGGCACTCGGTGCCTCTTCGCTCAGTGCTGTTGCCATGATGCCGCAGGAGGGTGATTGGAGAGCGGGTGGCAGTTTCGTTTACTTTAATGGTACCAGAGATGAAATGTTTCCCGGCGTCCTGACGGAAGACAACACAATAGGATCTGCCTGTAGTGTTACCGGAAATGAGCGTTGCCCTTCTTGGCAATGGGATGTCATCAACAGCCAGCTCATCTCCAAGCTGCCTCTATCAGGCGAAGTGGACAATGGCTTGTTCATCAGACGGCCACCGAGCGAGATTCTTGTCGCCGGATACTCTTCGACGCTGGTCAATCTCGTAGTGGATGTCAGAGAAAAATGGTTCAACCTGAACAGCCCAAACCATACCGTCACCAGAATGCCTCATCTCGGACCCGCTGAAGCATGCATCACAACGTCACTGCACTGGGAACAAGCTGCGGACGATTCGGCCAAGAGAAAGCAGACTCGATTCAACAACTTCCAAAAGCTTGCCCACAAGCTCAATGCACCGATGCCAATCACCAACACGAGATGTGAACTGACGTCCGTGGCCGACGCCAAAGCAAAGACAATCATGTTCCCCGACTTTGTGACCTTTCCGCCAACAACGTTGAACGTTACAAAAGACGTCGTGAGCGACTGGCTATCAGATACTCTACCTGACTTGAAGAAACCCGAAGTGCTGTGGTTTGACTCAGCACCAGTCATTGCCAACAGCTCTGTTGGTGTCGTGGTCGCTGTGCCGTCCAACAAGTCACGCGACGCAGCCGATATTTACGGATGCATGATCGATGCACGGTGGATTACCACTGAGCTGAGTGGCGATGCAGTCTCGCTCGCCAGCAAAGGATACCCGCCATTCTCAGGGCCTATTGCCACAGCCCTTGGGGGCTCTTGGATTGGAAGCCCGGGTTACGGTCAGCGCGTCCATCTCGCACCGAGCTTCGCCAAATACCTTAACCCTCTTGATTCGAGAACGAATCGAACCGTCATACACGAAATGCTTCTCAATAGCGGCATATGGACAAATGATGGGAAGGGTTCGAAGTCCACGGCGCATCTGGAGGCGGTTCTTGGATCGTTGGCGGCTAACGGCTTGGGCCGATCAACTCCAAACATCACAGCCATCACAACCTTGGCTGATCCCGATGGTGAGTGGTGGAGAAGCTTCATGCCGCAGGACGGTAAGGTGTTTGGTCCTGGAGGCAGCCCATATGCTGTATCAGACGATGACAAGGCTCGTTTCTTCAGTGCAGAGATGGAGACATGGGTAACTGGGTTCGCGTTTGCTGACAACAGCTTGACCATGCGCGGAGCCATGGCCGTCTTTTACGTCTATGCACTCCTTGTCATCGCGTACTCGATCTGGTCCATCTGGTCAGGCATTACTTCATCTTCATGGGAGTCTGTGCCGGACCTTCTCGCTCTCGCTCTTGCGGATCGAGGATCGGGATCTGATTCCGAGGGATTTAGCAAAGGATGTCCGGATATTATGAAGGAAAACTTTTGTATTTCTGCTGATGGAAATACGCTGAGGCTTAGGGCCACTGACGGTCTGGTACCGCCCGAGAACCGTGTCAAGGCTAATGAAGCCTATGATTGAGTAGTGGATAGGACTGTACGCAATACAGATGGGATTTGTTTTGGGCGCAGTAAATATACGGGGTGTTCTCTCTTTTCTCCCTTGACCCTTGGCGTCTTGATTGTCCACTCAAGGTAAATAAATGTTGCATCTGAGACGTTTACGTCACGTATACGTCTAGCTCCGCCACCTCCGATTGGTGCTAATCGGCTGAAAGCTCACGTCGCATGTAAGCAGCTGAGATAGATCTCGCCCGACAACTTCTGTTTGACAGTCTCGCAATTGAATTGGCATTCATTTCATCACTTCCCAACAAAGCTAGACCCAGACACTAATACATAATACGCACGCTACGTGTTTTTATCTCTGCAGTATATCGCAACTTGACCTAGTCTGGCTCTTTTATTCGACGCCGATCACCAGATTTCTCTTGTACAACCCTAGCCAATCGTGGACAATGCCTCAGACCGACCCCCAACAATCATCATCAGCTCCTAGAACTGGCCCCTTGCGCCCTCTGTTACCAGCAGAAAGGGGATCACAGCCGCTGCCGCCCCCTCCAAAACGCACTATAACACAGCGCAGGCTCAATCCTGTCTTGGCTGCTTGCGAGCCATGCCGTAAATACAAGGTCAAGGTACCTAGGCGCCTCGTATCCTGAGCGGGGTTTGACTGACCGCCATCGTTAGTGTTCTGCAGAGAGGCCAGCATGTCGTCGCTGTCTTCAGCGCAAACTCGCCTGCATCTATATTACGCGACCCGGCGAAACTCGATCACAGGCACTAAACCGATGTTCTCACGAGACCTGCGAGGGCTCGAGTCAAAGCTCGAGTGTCTACGAGGAACTCGTCGGGCTGCTGAAGAACTTACCTGATCAGGATGCCCAGGCCATCCTGCAAAGGCTCAGGTCCGGAACAGACGCTGCATCAGTTGTCAATCAGGCCAGAGCCGGCAATGTATTACTTCAGATGGCCGTCGTTCCCGAGACGCGATTACGATACGAGTTTCCGTACAGATCGGAGATGCCCAAAGAATTTGAACTCAACAATCCTTATCTGAACTCAATGCTTTATCAAACAGCCTCTCTCTATTCTCAACACCAGACATCAGGGACAAACCTACCTGGACATCTCGCTAGTCTGGGTTCCGAAGAGCAGAGAAGCCCTTACTTGAAGCCCTTCCATGCAGCGCAAGTATTTGATCCTCTGCTTTCCGACGTCAAAGTCTCGGCGTGGACCAGCGTCTGTGATGACGACAATCTCATGCGAGACCTTTTAACTGTACTTTTCCGTTGCGAGTACCATTTTACCGCAGCCTTTCACAAGGACCTATTCCTGGAAGACATGGCAGCGCGTCGCAAAGACTTTTGTTCTTCACTGCTTGTCAACGTAACTCTTGCATATGCTTGCGTAGGATACCAATCATGAAGGCGTAGTCAACATTGCTGAGATGCTTATCAGGTCTGTTACCCCAATTTCACCAATCGTGTCGAGTATTGGAATCCGAACACTCTTGCCTATCGCTTCATTGCTGAGGCCAAGCGACTATGGGAGCTGGAGGCTTCTATCCCGCGCATGACTACCATCCAGGCAGGGATCCTTTTTAGTGTCTTTCATAATCTCTGTGGGCTAGACGAAGTCGGGAAACCTTATAGGGTACATGCTGTGGCTTTGGCAAACCAGCTTCGCATCTTCGACACCGTCGACATTGATCAAAGCAAGAGGATAGAGAGGGGTGCTCAGAACCTGGCTTGGGCTATGTACAACTGGGAAACGTGAGTACCTTTTCACACCTTTGACCGTGTACTAACGACAGGAGTCTCTCTGCTTTCTCGTTCATGCTGTCGCCGCTCATCAAGGAACCACCAAAATGGCCGCTTCCAGATCCTTCAGACGACCCGTCGTGGTATGGCGAAATATGGGTCAAATACCCATTGAATCACGGCCTTTCGTCCATGTGTTTTGGAGAAGTTATCCATGCTCGGAGCCAGTTTCGGATCATCATGAATGAGTTTTGCGACGCAGCATACTCAGAAGGTTCCAAGGTAGGGGTTAACCTGGCCTATCAGTTTCGCCAAAAGCTGGAGGAATGGTACGAAAACCTACCCGGATCTCTAACTCCAAGGAGGATTGTTCTTCCTGGGCAGCTACAACTACAGTAAGTGATTGATGTGCTGCCTTTCACTTTCATAGTCCAACGCGGCTACCAATATTCATGAAGTGAGTTGCTGAGTGCTTCGCAGCATGTACTATCACCACTTACTATTGACGATCTTCGAGCCTCTTTACGATGCAGAAACGACTCGAGAGCCTTCTCCGCAGCGTATCGTAGCTGACTCGAAGAAGAACATGCAGACGCTTGTCAGACTGTACTACCTCCGACATGGGTTCGAAGCAATGGACCTCTTCATCGTCATCCCTTTGATGGTGATGGGTTATGATCGTATAGATGCCATCAAGGAAGATACACCTACAGAAGAAATTGAACTGCTACGATCGACTCTCATTCTGATAGCCCAAGGCCTCTACTACCAACGAAGAAACCACTACTTGGCGCAAGCACTTTTCAGAGTCATCCGAGGCAAAATGCGCTCGCAGGAGATTGGCTTGCTGAAGAGTTCAATGGCGCTGGATAGATACGAGGCTGATCCAGAGCCGGAGATGGCAGTGGCTATTCGAAGTCACTGGCCAGTGAGCGTTGTTAAGAAGCATGAGGACTTGGAGTCACACATCCTAACCAATCTCGTGGAAAGCTTTGGCCGTGTCAATGTTGAAGAAATCCCATAATGTCTTTTGGGCTGAGACGATGTATGGAAGGCAGGGAATGGAGGTCAGAAGGAGCTGTGTACACGATAGTGGGAAGCTCTTTGCTTTAGTTATCGCAGATGAACAAAGGCCTCTTTTCATTCATATATTGCCCTGGAGAATATTGAAACCGAGGATAGTGTCGGCAAAGCCAGACAGAAGGCGCGCTAGCTGGATACACTACCTACTAAAGCTTTGACGACACTTTCTATTGACTAAATAGCTAGGTGGGAATAAGTTCCTTCTTTTGGCCATGGGAGCTTTGTTTACCCTCACTCGGCATGTCAGGTATAGCCGAGAGATTTGGGCAGCTTATGACACGGTCCTTTCAAGCACATTGTCGACAGCCTCCTTCTGAAGTCCGATTTCGTATAGCTTCTTCACCTCACTGACATCGACCTTGCTTTCAAAGTCTCCTCCACTCCCCTCCCGGAAATGAGTAATGAAGAACTTCACAAATGGGGCAGTGGCATCTTTGTGCTGAATCTTGTCGTTACACTCTTTCAGTGCATCATTCATACCTTGGTAGTCTATCTCCCAGTCCCTGATCCGCCGTCCCTGTTGCTTTCTGAACTGCTAGCAGAAGCTCCTTCTGGCTTAGATGAAATGATGGGACATAGAAAGCCTTGTTCTTATACCGGGACAAGTCGCGTCCGGAGAGGCTCAATACTGTAGCTGTAGCCTGACCAGTCTGTGCAACACTCGACGTGTTAACCTTGCCAACGGCTCCGGTCCAAATCGTAGCTTTGCGGTTCTCAACATCGATGCCCCAAAGATCACTTTTGATGTTCACGTCGAGGAACGGGCCGACGGCTACTGAGATCCAGCTGCTCACACCGAGTTCCTCAATCAGATCGCGGATCTTCTTCTTGTCTTGGAGTAATTGGTTGTCCTCTATCAGCTTTGACGCGAAAGGGTCTGGACCAAACTCTGCAGGTAGGATATATGGAACTCCAGCTGTTCCAGCTGCTCGAACTGCTGGCTCTTGCAGACTGACAAGGTGAGGGAGAGGCGGCATGAGCACAACAGCATCGTGTCCTTGGACGGTGCTCGCCAAGAAGGACTCGTCTTTCAGATCACTACATTTGACAATGACTTCAGGCGGAAATGTGCTTGTTGCTTCGATGCGTTGGACAGCAGTAATGGTGTGAATGCCAGATGCGAGAAGAGCCTTGACCGTTGGTCGTCCAACCTGGCCGCTGGAGCCGATAATGGCGATTTTGCGTCCCTGTGCTTTGCCTGACATGGTAAACTGAGAGAGTTCTGCGTTGGATTGAACTCTTTCGCTCAAGAGCAGTAGCTCGAGTACTATATTCTTTTCTCCTCAGACGGCTCTAGTCATATACGTCATCGATCAACATCGTGTTCGATTTACGAAGCCGCAATGGGATAGCAGTTCTGAACGCATTAAAGCCGAACAATGCAAGTCAACGCTAGATTCACAGCTATAATCGACCAAGATTACCAACAATTGATAACTCGATGGGGTGATGTTCCGAAGAGACTACCCCCAGGTCTTGAAGTGGAGTGATGAGGATTGTTAATGAAAGCGATGAAGGAGGGCGTAGACTACTTCCATCTCCACCATTCTGATGTCCACATATGAGTACCATGCTGTACCCTTTTAACGTTGACTAACATGCATGCTCATGCCCCGCCTCGAGCCTACCCTGATGCGGGGATGACCATTCGGGTTGATGACAATGCGTTAAGTCCGAACTCATGATATAAAGGCCAGTTCCATGAAACTTGCTTCATAACCTCTGTTCAACAACAAAATTCACCTTACTTCAAAGCCTTGTTTTATCAGGCCCCAAACCATTGTCTAATACAGCAAAAATGTCTCCAACCGGCGTCTTCAGCCCAGGCTCTACTGCATTGATCACCGGAGCTGGCTCAGGCATCGGCCTGGCCATTGCCAAAACATGTCGAAGCAAGGGCATGCGAACATTGCTCGTCGATAACAACGAGGAAGCTCTGGAAGCCCTGACCAAGACGCATTTCCCCAATGACTCTTACGTCGTTACCTCCAAGGTTGATGTTTCATCGACTTCGGACTGGCAGGCGCTGAAGAAGCTCGCCTTGGACAAGTTTGGCAGCATTGAGTTCTTGGTCTTGAACGCTGGCAGAGGTCTGAGGGGCACCTGGGGAGATGATGATTACTTCAGAGATGTACGTTGGAAAATGCAATGGCGCGACAAATGCTAACAAACAAGACCCTCGAAACCAATTTATTCGGTGTCATTCATGGTATAAACACGTTACTGTCCGTGGTCCAAGACGCCGCCAAGTCAAAGCCAACGAGCATCGTCATTACCGGTAGCAAGCAGGGCATTACCAACCCACCTGGAAACCCAGCATACAACGCCTCCAAAGCTGCAGTCAAGACTCTTGCTGAGCATTTGAGCTGGGACCTGAAGGACTCAAGCACCAGCGTGCATCTGCTTGTGCCAGGATGGACTTATACTGGACTGGTAAGAGAATGCTGTCGTATTTATGGAAACTGGCTGACAATGCTTGACAGACGAGGGCAACGCCAGGTGGTGTGAAGCCAGCTGGAGCTTGGACAGCGGAACAGGTGGCAGATTATCTCTATGAGAAGATGGGGAAGAACGAATTCTACATCATCTGCCCCGACAACGATGTTACAGAGGAGCAGGACAAGAAGCGTATGACTTGGGCTGCAGGTGATGTTGTTCAGAGACGGCCGCCTCTGTCTCGATGGCGTGAGGAGTGGAAGCAGGAAGCCGAAGAAACCATGGCCAAGATGGATCTCTAAGACGATGGGGATCGAAGTGGTGACCAATTTACAAATATATAGTTTCCCCTGCCATCAGTGACTATTGAATGAGCTATTCTGTGCCTAGTGTGAATCAATTGAGTGTTCAATGAATAGTGTCATCGTGCAGCTCAACATGATTTTACAATATCAACCAGTAGATCATCTTCCAACTCTATATCATAGGCAACAATGACTCATGAGAATGCCAACCAATGGTAGCCCCACAATCCAGAGACCCTCATGCCAAACGATGCCGCAGAGTGTCGTGCCGCAGAGTGTCGTGAATCCGCCAAAATGTCAAAAAGTTCGCCAAACACATCCTGACGGTCCAACCATCAAAAGGTTCGATACACCAGGGACTCGAACCCTGAGCCTTAGTCTTAGGAGGACTACGCGCTACCATTGCGCCAGCGCACCGGAACTATTTTTAGAGGTATTTGTGTCGTATTTGCAAATATGTTGATGTTGTAATTGGTGTTTTAGGTTTGCGCCACCACGTCAAACTTTGGCCCCAAATTGGATTTTTCAAGTAAAAGGTTGTTTATTACTGGTCAGTTTTGGCTATTCTGGACTCCTGGATTTGTTCAATTAATCTGATGCGGATGCTGAATGTCATGCCTATGACCATCCAACTCCACTGTGGACCGAGTTAGAATTGGCGTGGAGCCTCCAGCCAAAGCATTGATGAAATCGAGAAGGCCAATACTTGAATTGAATTGAAACAGTTGAGATTTTCCAGTTTGCCGTCGCCAGTATGTCCTCAAGATTGAATTCTCTCAATTGTGGCAGGCAACTCCTCCATCCCCTCCAGAAAAGCACCAAACTCTCCCTTCACCTTGTCCATATCCTCATCAACATCATCCGTCCAACGATGAATGTAAACAGTCTTGATTCCAACATTTTGAGCTCCTCTCAGATCGTATGCGTGAGCCGCAACCAACACAACTTCTTCAGGTTTGAGCTTGATCAGTCGCAACGCCTTGTTGTACGCCTCGGGATCTGGCTTGTATGTTCCCAACAGTTGGCTGGAGAAGAGCATATTGAAATTGAGCCCAGCAAAGCGAGTTAGGTCAAGTTGCAGACGTGTTGTACCATTGGCGTGAACAAAGACTTCGAGACCAAGATCTTCTCGGATCGACTGGATCGCCTTTCCAACTTCTGGCCAAGCTGGCTGAGAATGCCAGGCAATAATCAATTGTTCTTTGATTGACGCATCGAAATGCTCTTTGTACTCTGGTGAGTCTTCCAGTATGTTTTCAAGCACGCGAATGAGCGTGTCATCTATATCTTCGGGCTCAAGCTTTTGGGCAAGGCGCTCGCTGTTGGCGATGAAGTAACGACGACGCCATTCAAGAGCGAGTTTGGAGGCTTCGGCTTCAGGAATGGCGGGGGGTAGAGCCTGCACGACACTACTGTGCCAATCAAGGCATGTCCCCATGAAGTCAAAGAAGACTGCTTTTATCTTCGTTGGTTGCGACATGGTGGTAAAACCTTTCTAATTGTTGCAAGATTGCCAAGGCTAGTGGAGAGGATTGAGCAAATAAATTTTGGAAGTGCTGTGCATGATTGTTGAAGATGCTCGCTTATGATATGACATGATTAGAAATCATGAAACGACCTGCTTATTTCGCTCACGGCGGTACGCCCTATAGATGATTGGTCGCATCACAAATTGTAGTCTGTCAGTCAGCTCATGATTGACACGATAGGGACAGCATCAAAATTGTCAATGTTTTGAAGCCTTATTGGACTCGAGTCTGGGTCCATCAATTAATATCAATTCTTTGTGAAAGAATTGTTCATCCACATATTTATTATGAAGAGATTAGCTAGACCACCATGGTAGAAATAAGCTCATCCACTGGCAAGAACTGGAGGTAGAGACAGCTGGTGGTTCTTGATGATAACATCCCATAACACCGACAGCTCCCCACTTGGAAGTTTGTCATCTTCCTTGATCCTTCGAATATCATGAAAGAAATTATCTCCCTTGGCTCTTAGAGTCCTCGGTATCGTCTCCATGTCAGGGAAGTTGAAGAAGGCCACGATGGACACTTTGACTTCATTCCCACTGATATCAACATCGTGAAAAGTCGGAATGAACTCATTGGCCCAGCGGTAGAGCGTTGAGCCACCCATCATGATGGTGCCTCTATGTCCGGGAAAGCGCACGGTTCCATCGAGGTCATAGACCCGGAGTCCTGGCCCGTTTGTGATGAGGGCAGAGAGAAGGTTGCCATCTGGATGAAGGCCAATACCACCAGGAGCACCAGCATGAGGCGTGTACTTGATGGCACGATAGCGAACTGTACATCGCTGCACCAATTCCGAGTCAATTCCAACAGCCATACTAGTCGTTACCAAAGCACTGTCGAGCGCAGACTTCAGACAATGTGCCGATTCTCGAGTTCTGATATCATGCAACGCTTGAAGGCCCGTAAGGCCATCTTTGAGATCACCATCAAATTTGGCAATGTCAGTCTCAGAGTCCAAGAAAGGATGGCCAATGCCCTGACTAGCAAACCAGCAGGACTTGCGCCATACCACTTTCTTATCAGTACCCTCGTAGGAGAGCGAGTGATCAAGATTGCTGAGGTACGAGCCGAGGTCTTGCATTGCTTGTTCAATGCGTTGTTCTTCTTGGCTGTCCCAAGGGACTACATATTCTTTGCCCGCCTTGAAGGCAGTTTGGATGGCATGGCTTTCTTTTGCTGGATGGACATCAGCTTTCTAAACCTCAGCAAGAAATTGGTGCATCACCTACACATTGCTCCTGTTTGAGAAACAATTGGTTCATCGAGGCTCGTATGATGGCTAGAGCCGGGCGTCATCGAATCGAGCATAGACATGGTGATGTTGATGTGGTTGAGGGAAGCTGGTATGTCCATCAACGTCCAGCAGATTATTGTTTATTTAATCCTGCTAGGCCATGCTCACCCTAATCTGGCAAAACCTTGCCAAATTTCATTACCATCTCCGTCCTAATGCATGTCTCACTGCATTCGTCTATTCACTCCATACACTTTCGGCACAACGCCACACCGCGACGATCGTGAAACTCTGCTGAACTGCCGGTTTCCCCGAATCACAAATGTCATTGTACAGCTACATACGTGTCTACTCTGTGCACCGCGAACCCCGCGTTCAGCGTTTCTTATTGTGCGGCCTCGGCAATCTCTTTGAGTACCACGTCAATGCTGTCCATTGTCAATGACCGTATGTGTACATCCCTACTTTTGAAGAGTTCTGCCAGCCTTGGGCAGTATGTGTGTAAACCCTCTGCTAATTGTGCTCTGGATAATGCCTGTCCATTGTCTGGTAGTCCGTATTGAAGTAGCCAAACTTGTTTGTCTAGGGGGCCGGTTGTCAGCTTTGAACAATCTGAGATCATGTCTCTCTTGCGCTCACCACTTCTGAGACTCATCTCCCATTCCCATCGATGAATGTCATCTGGATTTTTAAACCTGTCCCAGTCGCCTGGGGCTGCGAGAATAATGATTTGAGACACAGATAAGAATGTGTTGGAAATCCTCTTGGTCACATCTCCAGCTTCCGTGCTTCTCGTCATCTGGTGTTGGTCAAGCCATATGCGACGGCTCTTCTTTTCGATCATCTCAGCAACCAAACGCGCCATGACTCGACCTCTCTCGTATAATTCTGGTGATAGCCATCGGTAGAAAATGATGTAGTCGTATGCGTATGCCCTTTCTACACCTGCTTCCTCGTGTCAGTCGGGAATCTGAATCGTGGCCGGCAATTGAACTCACTCAGACAGGTCTTGGACAATGGTAAATGAGCCTCCACGGCAACAGCCGGCTTGATACTCAACATTTTCGCCTTGTGTTGTCCTTGACACCAAAATGAGCAGCTTTTAGTGAGTGTATAAACAATGATGAACAAAAATTCGATCCCCTGCAGATTGAGGCACAAAACAGGCGTTTAATACTCTTGTCCGTCTTAAGTTCTCAAGTTCTCATCTTTCAATGTCTCTTTTCTTACATCGCTGCCCTACAGTAACGTACACAGTACATATACCGGAACCGAGAAACTTCACAGCCGGCATATGCACTGACTTCAAGGCACAGATCATTGCTTGTTCTGTGACATCATTCCAATCCCCGTTTTCCCCATCCAATCCAGTAGCGAAAATGGAGAGTACGGGATGATTATGTCTCAGCTGCACACGATCTTTTACCGCTTCTAGGTTGTTGTCTTACGCTGTACGCCAGCCACTTTCAGGTGGACGGGCCAACCCGTGCATTAGTGTATGCAGAACGCCATACAATGGGTATCGCGTAGTAAACTGAGTTCGCGTTGTGGAAGGCGGGTTACGGAAGCTGAGGGATCTACAAACTGTATCTGAGCGCTTTGCGGTGTAGGGTTTAGGGGGAGGAGATGGCCCGTCGATCGATCTTGGAGCTTCAGCTTTCGAGGGCAATGTGTGCAACTTGGCAGAACCAGGACCCAGGATTAGCAGCATCTTGCCACTGCAGCTTAGACTTCGCATGTAATTGATAGTTAAGAGGCAACTTTATTTTTGTCGATTCAGTCTGTCTAAATGCAGGAGCACAGGATCTTTGAGGGATAGAGGCATTTGTCGGTGTTACCGCGTCACCCTTTAGGGTAGCACCTCATTCCTCACCATGATCTTCAGACGGACAGCCAATGGTCGTACAGAGTGAGTTGATGATGTGCTACGAAAGACATAGTACCAATTACATACCTTTATTATAAATGGTCGTGGAAACTGGCTGGAAACAAAGTTTCTATGATACGGTGATGAAGGGACTTGCGAGGGAAGCTTTTCCTTGGACAGCCACGCTGGTCATCTCGGAAAAAATGTCTTGGGGCCAAACGCCCTCGAGTCATTTGACTTGAGCCATATTAATATTCCCAAGTCATGCAACTTTCACCGCACAGGCAATTCGTTGACAAGCTGGGTTCTCCCATGCAAAGCAGCTTCAGTCAGCTCAAGCCCGGGATCAGGTCTCGATGCTCAAGAATAACACTTCGGCAGTCATTTTGAGCGTTTGCACGGTCGCCCGACAACTCAAACAAGGTTGCGATTGACATGGACTCGATGTCTCAGATTACTGTCTGTTTTCCCCGTAACGTCATTAATCTCAAGCTTGAGGCCTGGGTAAGCGGGTTCTAGTCCAACAATTTATTCACCGTGGCGATTTTACAGATTCAAATGCTGAACTCTGGAGTGAACTTTCGGCATTTGCTGGTGTCGGTGACCGCCAGAGTGAACCAGCTCACCATTGCGTTTGGAGAGCAACAGTCTCTTCCTTGCAGACAGGGGAATTAGACAAGGGTAAACAACTGCCAAGGAACCGGCAGATAATAAGGCTGGTAAAGCACCAACGCTCGATGCAGACACGGTCTAGTCTATGGTATTTATCCCACTCACTCACTCACTCATCCCGCGAGTCAAACCCATCACGGAAAGTGGGCGCATGCTCAATTACCGCATTCGGCCTCCAATCATCAGCTCAAGTCAAGTTCCCATGTCTTGAACAGGGCTTAGGTAATGTTGACGGAGAGACTTACGCGTCAATTGAAGCGATTATTGATCAGAAAATTCACCAATTTCAAGGCTACGCTCCCTTGGAGTTTGCTAGCTCCACGGGATGACGAAGGTGGTCGGGTCAAAATGCGCGCCCACTTCGCGGCTCGGAGCCGAAATCGATCGGTGCATCAGATCAGACCTGAAGTGATTGAGTTCGGCAGATGGACATAGATATACCTGATCAACAGGTTCAGTAGCATCTGAACTATAATATTCGTATCAAGGTAGTCTATCTCTATTCAAGACAAAGCATCATCGATGCCCAATTCACTAAACTAGCAACATGCAGGCCTCGGAATGCCTCTCAAACAATCCCGTCCTTGCCGTTACTTGTTTTTCTCTCCCAGCTAAAACGTTAGGCCCATCGTTGTAGATTTCAGAAGAGCACCACTGTCTGCCTCCCTTGCTGGGCCTACGCGCCTGACCACGACGACCTGACACGATGTCGCATGCTTTCCCCTCCTTAACCTCCGTGCGTCGTCCAGGGCTAGACTGATTAGGCATCGTCAAATAGTATTTTTCTTTTCATGCTTCTAGGAATGACGCATCGATGTGACGATGCTTCGTTTCGAGCACCATCTTAAAACTGCTGGACCGCCGATATGTCAATCAATTGCTTGGCTAGAGCTATCGTGACTTACTTCGTTTACTGTCGCCATTGATATTCTTAATTAAGACACCATGATTATGATACGGCATACTGTTGGCTTGGCTTTATTAGCTACTCTTGGCTATGCTACCGATGCCAACAACACCGATCTTGAGCCATTGCGGTTCACCAAGAACGGTACTTTTCAGATTGCCATTTTCTCCGATATGCATTTTGGACAATGTGAGTTTTACAATGGATTGGCAAGGGTTGCAATTGATGCTCAGTTACAGATGAATCATCAACAGGTCCTGAGCAGGATCGCAATTCCGTTGAAGTGATCAGCAAAGTCCTCGACTACGACAGACCTGATCTAGTCGTTCTCAATGGCGATCTCATCAATGGAGACTCAACGTTTGCTCACAACAGTACACATTACGTTGACATGATTGTTGAGCCAATCGTCAACCGCAGTTTGACCTGGGCCTCTACATATGGCAACCATGACCATAACTATAACATCGCTGGCGATGATATTCTCGAACGCGAACAAACGTTCCCTGGAGCGCGCACGCAGAAAATGGTTAACAAGAAGTTATCTGGCACAACAAATTACTATCTGCCCGTTTACCCCTCGGACTGCACCGACACTAGCGATTGCAGCCCCAATCTCATCCTATGGTTCTTCGATAGTCGCGGCGGTAACTATTATCAGGGATCCTATCAGCCAAATTGGGTTGACCAAAGTGTTGTTGACTGGTTCAATGAAACAAGTATTGAGTTGAACGACAAGTACAACAAAACCCTCCCATCGCTAGCATTCGTCCACGTTCCAGTCAATGCCACAGTTGCACTCCAAACAGAGCTTGGAATCCGAAAGAACTACCAGCCGGGCATCAACGAGGATCCTCCGGTATTTCAACAAGGAGCAGGGTGGTGTGAGAATGCAGACCCCAACGAGACTTGTGATTACGGAGGCCAGGACGTGCCGTTTATGGAGGCTCTGGTCACTGTCCCCAGAGTTATTGGGTTGTTTTCTGGTCATGATCATGGAAACACGTGGTGCTATCGCTGGGACAAGAAACTCGAAGGAATGACCGTCGAAGGTAACGGTATCAATCTGTGCTACGGACAGCATTCTGGGTACGGCGGTTACGGCGATTGGATCCGCGGTGCTCGAGAGATCGTTGTTACAGAGGCTATGTTGGAGAAGGGTGACGTGGAGTCCTATATCCGTCTCGAATCTGGCGATGTTGTTGGGCGTGTGACGTTGAACTCGACCTACAACGACGACTACTATCCTGCTACACCGAACACCATGACCTATATGTCAGAGGCGTTGAGTGGTAGTAGTAGCGATGATGAAAGTGCTGCGAGGAGCGTTCTGTCCGGGTCTGAACTCATGACAGCTGTTGGGGGATCATTGATTGCGATTGCTTGGTTGTGCTTTTAGACTTGAAGGAGTTGTTTAGACGAGTCACGACGATATAAATACCCATGTTCTTTTATATACCATAGAATCAATTCAATAAATATGACACATACCTCAGGTTCACCTGTTGTATCGTATACTCATAAATTCCCTTAACCATTGCACTCATATCAGTATTGGATATCTGTGTACCCAGAATCATTTTCATAGCTGTTTCACTAGTTCTCAGCTGTCAGCGAGGATCACATGCACAGCTACTATCGCGCTCTTTTGTCTGCTTGGTATTCCATCTTCGCGTAGCTCCTTTTATGCATCACTTTCGATGCTCCTCATCAGAACTTTCACTCTCGATCGACTGCCGCAACATCTCCACATCCTCTTCATCAATAGACTGCCCTCTTGAAACTGACTCCTCATGATGAGTCTCGTGGCTATGCAGTCTCATGTTTACAAACATAAACCAGAGACCCAAGTCATACATGATTCGCAAGATGCCACCCACCAAAAAAGCAATCCAGAACTTTCCAGATTCAGCAAGTCCTCCAGTCAGCGAAGGACCAGTGGCCATGGCCAGGGTTCGAAGTGTCGAAGTAATTCCCATCACAGCAGTGCGCTCTTCAGGCTTGACAACAGCCGCGATGAAGGCTGCTCTGGGTGCTTGATCCATGTTGTTGAGACCCATGCGAATGAAGAGGAGTATGACTGTGAGAACCAGACCACTGGGTAGAGGGAAGAACAGAACTGAGATTGAAGACGGTAGATGAGTAAATACCATGGTGTTGATAAGACCCAGGTGTCGAGACAAAGGCCCTGCAAAGACAGTTGAGACAGTTGCCAAGACCTGAGCTGATGAGAAGATGTTTCCGAGGGTAGTCTTGGAAGGTGAAAACTTGTGATCGAGGAAGTAAGTCGTGAGAGATTCCGAAACCATTCCATCGGCCAGAGAATCGATAGTCAGGAGAAACCATAACCGGTACATGACAGACCTGGTACCGGAAGAAACGCTTGAAAAGCGACTCACTGGCTCAGGAGGATTTGATGTCATGGACTGTCTTCTCCTACGAGCATCCTCCTCTTCCTCCATCGACTCGCGTAGAAGTCCTTCAGCTAATTCGTCGGAAGCTTCTGAAGAGTCATCGTGGTGGGCTTCCGTCTTGTTACTCATAACGAACGCGAACAAGACATTCAGTGCACCCATCAGGATGTACACCCAGAAAGTCGCGTGGTATGCTCTCACGAGATTCCATCCCTCTCGTTTTGTCATTTTCTCGACAAATCTTCCTGCCAGGGCTGCGCCCCCTGCAGCACCAAGACTCGAACTGGTGATGTACCAAGCCAAGACATCAGCTCTCGTTTTCGGAGTCGTGATGTGAGACAGCATAGACTCTTCGATAGCTCGGAACGGACCAAAGTCGCTTCCGCTCGCGCTGACCACACCAACGACAGCAGCGAACAGGAGAACCCAGAAATTCTCAAAGACCGAGAATATTGCGCCCGAGACAGCCATCAAAAAGCCACCCGCCACCAATACCCTCCGTCGACCAAGCCCATCGGCCATGAGCGTTACAACCAAACCGAGCACTACATCACCCAACAGCGTCAAACTCATGAACAAGCCGATCCTGAAATCAGAAAATCCCAGTTCCGAGAAGAACTGCGCTATCGTAAGCGTGACAGCCTTGAATGCAAACATGCGACATGTCCGTGAGAGAATAAGCAGCCAGGCATCTCTACCAGCAGAATACACAGCTGAGATTCCCGACTCGTGATACAACCAGCCAGCTTTTTGACTAAGCGAGGATCGTTGGGTTGCCATTGTGAGAGCGATTGAAGTCGAGAAAGAGAATATGATCGCGTGCTCGAATCGATGATATGGATTGTTGCGGGGTGTCGCCGATCGGAGTTATCGGCACCGTGATCGGCGGTGTTTTTCACCGAGTTACTAGTTCTGGCATCATTGTGACCTCGCTAACATTTTCGCATTGGGGAATGAGTCAGTGTTAATAGAGGGAAGAGGATTCCCGGGTCATGATTCGGAAGTAGTATTCGGAAATGGAGCGGAGATCGAATGGCGATGAGGACGTTGTAGTGCTATTGACGTGAAAACCTTGTTAGTGACAAGGTTACCTCGGTGAGGCTCTATTCAGAAGGTGAATTGCGCATGGATCAATGACACCAGCAAGAGGGGCAGTACTGTACAGTTGACTATCACTTGACTGTCGATAGAAAATAGCAATGCCGTATGGGGTCTAACAGACTGAAACTATTGTAACATGGCGATGGTAAATGATCAGAATGCTCAGTTTCGCTTGGTGCAATTTCGTACTCTGGAACATTGTGGACCGCCTTTGCAACCCCCTTGTTAAGAATCCAGACCTTCTCCCCGAATAGCTCAGCTGGAAGAGCGTTCGGCTGTAACTGATATTGCCACCGAAAGGTCACTTGTTCGATCCAGGTTTCGGGGATTCAATTTTTTGCCTTTTCTTCATTTTTCACGCTGTAATACACGTGCGCATCATTTGTTCATTCTCGTCACCCATTTGATCTCGTCAGTTCAGCTCTCAGTCAACATTTGAGCTGCTCACGAACCTCTCATTGCTGGGAGCTGAAGCGCCAAACTTTAGTACACCTCATCACTGAATTGCTGACCCCGCGATGCCTGAGTGCCCCAAGACTTTGTATCACCCGTCATCTCAACAATGACTTCATCCTCGGAATTACCTACTTGGTACTATCTCGTTTCTGAGGCAGTTAAAAGGAGAAATGGCGTTATACTCTGGGACTTTGATGAAGATATCTCCGACCTGATGAAGCCAGTCCAGCCGAAACCACAACGTACAATGGGCCTGATGCTGCAGACTACCATCGCATGAGAGAGAAGCGGGAGGAACGCCAAAGAGAGCTTTTTCGGCGTCAAGAGATTATCAGAAAGCGCAAGGAAGATGCAAAAGAAGAGGGGGAAAATAAGATTGAACAAGTGCGGGCAGCATATGAAGCCGTTGAGATTTCCGTGTCCAGCAGGGAATCAACTCCGCTAGGTCCTATCGACAGCCAGTTCGATCTTTACTGTATGGACTACTTTAACTGTTTTTATGATCCCAGTCCGCATGGCTACCAGAGGAGATATATCAGGTTCGAATACCAAGAAAGAGGCGAGACGCAAAGCGATAATCTCACCAGCCGGTTCTGGCTCAATCCCAAGGTCGAATTTGAAGTTGCCCCATTCAAAGCCCCGGAATGTTCAAGCCTCAAATATCATGAGATCTGCACCAAAGATGGCAGAGTCTCTCTGAGTCTGCAATTCATTGACAAGGATCATTTGATCCTCAGAGCAAGCCGAGATCTTGTCTTTTGGGGCGCTTCGCAGGATTCACGAGGCCCTGAACCGTTCATATTCATGGGTGTTCGCAATGATTGGGGGAAGCAACTTCAGGCGTTTGCAAGAATGTTGCATCCATAAAAGAAGCTTTCATGGGTCAATCAGTATGATGGGGATGGGGGTTTGCGCCTGACTTGCGTTATGAGGGCAGGCCGGCTAAAAGTTGCCGTGCTTCGCCTCACTCGTCCTTTCAGCGCTCAACTCCTACCGCGTCGCAAAGGCTACAAACACAATTTGCAATCATTGACAGATATGTCGACTCCAACCTCTCCATCTAGTGCTCTTACGCCGCCCACGACATTTCTCTCGGTACAAGATGGAACCCTCTGTGAATATTGTCGCGATAAAGAGCTCACTCAGCCAATCCGCACCAGAGCTCTCTCAGATCTCACTGAATCCTCGCGTTACTGTAAACTTTGTGCGATGTGGCTTCGGACCCTAAAGCATTCTCGTCAAACTCTGAAAGTTCGAGACCAGGTTGCCGCACTCAGACAGCATCCATTGGGGCAAGACGTCGATGATGTAACGCTTGTGTTTCTGAGTTCTCCGGAACGGCCACAAATTGTATGGCCGCACATTGGACATGCGTGGGCAGCTCTCGATGCGATCGATATCGATGGTCAGTTTGGGTCTGGACGGCCGATTTGAGATACACCAGAGCTGACTGGTAAGCATAGATGCGAAGGACATTAACCTGAAGCCGTTACCTGGATCTGATCAGGCCGAGACTACATGGAAGCCGGTCAGAGAATGGCTTGATAGGTGCGAGAAACATCATTAAGATTGCAAACACAAGAAGACACCCGCCTGGAAGCCAACTCGACTACTCTACGTCTGTAATACGCACGCTGCGCTTCAAGTCCGCCTTGTTGAAAGTCAGGATATACCCGATGGCGCTGAATATCTGACCCTGAGCCATCATCCGGATGCAGGAAGCACTCTTCAGCTTACTCGCAGCAACGTCAAAGCCTTCAAGTCCTCCATTCCTGTTAATGAGCTCTCCCGCGTCTTCATCCATGCATGCAACACAGCCAAAAGGCTGAGTCACGAATACCTCTGGATCGGCACGCTCTGTATAATCAAAGACGACCCTGCAGATTGGTATCATGAGGTTGGTCGTATGGCTTCCACCTACGGGAACTCATGGCTCAATCTCTCGGCTGACGGAGATGATGCGGTTGGCCACGGACTATTCTGTCCTCCCGACAAACGAGCCGCCCGTCCATGGTACCCAGTATACATATATCGTGAATGGGGCGATGGGTTCCCCAGTAATTATTGCATAACCGAGTATCACAACTGGTGGGAACGCATCTCAGACTCGGATTTGAATCGAGGAGCCTGGGCTTTCCAGGAGCGTGTTTTAGCGCCGAGGGTACTTCATCTGGGACTCGAACAAGTTGCTCTCGAGTGTTCCTCGAACGCGGTGTGCGAACGACTGCCATATGGTGATCCGACGATAAAATATGGCACTGCTGTATTGACTTCACTGAAAAAGTTTGTTCGCGACGCACGAAATGGAAATCTATCTTGTCTAACTCCTGAGAATGCTTTCCGGAACTGGAATCAAATAGTTCAAGCTTACTCCCAAGGACAGCTCACGATTGCGACTGATAGGCTTGTTGCACTATCAGGCCTTATTGATGTGCTGTACCCCGTCTTTCAGCATATGGTGGAGTCAGAAGATCAAGTAGAAGATGGCCAGGAGAGTCATTGTGCACAAGCTCAGGTGGATTCCTCCTGTCATAGACCGCAAGGGCTCTTCCTCGCTGGACTATGGCGACCATATCTCGAGAGACAGTTGGCATGTCGAGCAATGTCACGCAAATATCTATTCGAATATGATGGGAATGCACTTTCGGCGCCTGGGAAACGCTACGACGAGTACCATTGCTCCAACGTGGGCTTGGTGTTCTATCAAGGATACTGTCATCGAACCACAGGAAGTGAGGTCAGTGGATATTTACTTCACCAAAGTCGTCGATACAAATATTGTCCCTCTAAATCGAGCGACACCTTCTAGTGGCTTGAGGTACTGCGCCGCCCCTGGTTCATTTCTCCGTCTGCGGTGTTCTTATCTACCCATCAGCGAATTGGGACCGGTGAGCGGCATGAAGCTTGTGAACTTTGGAGCCGTGGCTTTTGAGAGAGGCCGGCGTGGTGAAGCGATCGATGTTCAAAGTAAAAACTACTGGGATGTGGAGTTTGGTCAAGAGGCTATAGACTGCAAGTCGCCCGTTGCGGTTCCCGTCTTTGCGAACATGGCGTACTTCACCAACCCCGTGCATTGCCTCGTTCTAGACGAAAGGGAGGGTAAGAACGGGAACCGATGGTACATACGAGTTGGAGCTTCCGTGATCACTCATCCTGAGGATGTGCAGAGCTTCTGGAAGGGGATTGACGACTTTGATCAACGTATGCCGGAAGAGTGTGAGAGGCATGATGGGCTGTATAGATTCAAGGAACTGGATAGGGGCAGGTCTACGTACGTGAGGATGGTTGAGGTTTTGCAGCGGGTTGTTGAGATCAGGTAGCTTTGCTTGTGCTCATCTCATGATACTAAAGCGGACGTCGAAGGGCTCTGACTGTATACTTCAGGGCTAAGTAGGCCCAGAAGGTAGGAGAACAACAGATAGTCTACTCCAAGGGAAAATTCTGCAGTGATGCATTCAGCTAAGTCAATAATGTTCAATAGTGATACTAAATAGTAGTAAACAAGGGTTCTCTGTCCTCCCCATCTTTACTCGTCCTTGTAAGGATCAAAGCCCTGGACACCATCACCAGCAGCCGCCTTGAGCGAATCACCAAATTCATCATCCAGCTTAGGTCCAACACCACCACTCCAGTTCTGCAGCATCTTGTCTCGCAGACCAACATCAGGCCAGTTATCCCAGCCAACAAGGGGAGCCTTGAAGAAAGAACCAGTAGGGTTCTCGGGGTTGGCCTGGTCATCGTCGTTGGCGAAGCGGTAGCAGTGAGTTCCAGCACCGTCCTTGTGATAAACGAGAAGAGGGGTGCTTCCATCGCTGGGAAACTCGTTGCTTGCGCCGTCGTATTTGCCGTGGCAGGAGGGAGCTACGCGAACGACATTGTCGCCTTGGGTGAAAACGACGATGTTCTCCCAGTCGTGGCGGTGACCTCCGAGAAAGCTGCCACCAACGGCTTGGTCTTTCTCATAGTAGGTCTCATACCTTTGAGGTCCAATGTTAGCATGTATACCGGAATGAAGAAGCCCTTGTATTCGAGGCCGAGGAGGAAGACTTACATAATGGCACAGAAGCCATTGTTGCAGCGCTTGCGGGAATAGGTGTTGCTGTTATCAAGCTGGGGAGGATCACGACAGTCTCCCTGGGGAGTACCAGTGGCACCATGACCAGGGTTCAAGTTGCCATCAGGATCGATGGCGGCGGTTTGGTAGCAGCCGTCGCTGTCGAAGTCAAGAGCAGGCTGGAACTTGTTTTCAATGTCAGAAGCGCCTCCAGGAAGGGCTGTGAGAACGTCTCGCTTGGAAACAGAGACGGGAGATGCCTGGACTGAGGTCATGACACTCAGGAGGGTGGCGGCGGTGATGAACTTGTTCTGCATGGTGACTGTTGGTTTGATGTTGTGATGGGAGATGAAGATGTTGATGAGATGGAACTAAAGTGAGGGTGGGGGAAGTCGTATTTATAGTTGTCTGAAGGTCCTGGGGACAGGTTCCTGTCATGAATAGATCAACAGTTTTCGACTCACAACCTTGATCGCGGCTCGTCCACGGAGGTTCAGCTCAAATGCACATTCTTAGGCAAGCACGTTGCATCCATGTTGATCATAATCTTGCCAGCAACAACGTCGCAAGAAACTTATGCACTTTTCGGGTATGTCACTCAAGATCACCTGCCGGCAGTACTAGCGGATACGACTTGTTTGCCGTGATAGGCCAGTCAAACTGCATCCTTCCAGTCTATTCACGATACTTCTTTCTGGAAGGATTGTTTCAGCACTGCCTGCTTGAAACGGGTGGAGAGTCAATTACATCATCGCCGATTCTCTGCTGCAGAGTCGGGTTTTCTATGCTGAGGCGGGTTGAAGCCAAGACTGATCGACAGGCACGTGGGTCGACGGGACGTTTGTGAGGCTGCGTTGGATTGGGGGCAGTTTTTCTACAGCACGATTCTTTGCGAGAGCCATTATTGATACTAAGATTGTATAAGAAGTCTTAGAAGAGAAAAATGATGCAAATTCTATATCTTTCGATAAATTTCACGTCAATGATAACTCGTTATTGACTTGCTGTTAAGGCTGGTTTATCTTCTTTGCTGCACAGATCTACCTACCTACTTGGTGTTAGTGGTCTGCTGTATGAACAGTCATTTCTGCCTTACAAACTGATCTGACGTCAGAAGTAAGCTACATGATCAAAATAGGCAAGTCGTGTTCTGTTTCAGCTCCACTCCCTCACTGATCAGAAGCATTGAATGTCACTCTGCAAGGGACCTTTTCATCCCGTTCCAATTTGGACCAAACACGAAGGATGCTAATATTCATGCATAAACCTAGACCGACGGCAATCAGATTTATTGTCCGATGACACAATCAAGGCCACAATCATCGTAGGATTCTTTTGTCGTACCAGGCAGAGATGCTTCGGTCAGCATCCCCCTGATTGATCGGCATCAGCTGCACAGCCTTGTGAGGGATCGGCAGATACCTGGATGGATCCTCGGGGCCGAGAGCTGTGCCGCCCTGTATCCTGATCACGATGTAACCCATGGCGATCGATCACTTAGCTTAGAGCCCATAATGACAGTATTCTAGCTTGTTATGGTAATTCAGCTACTATTCCATGTCTATACAGCTACTTCAACACGCAGAAACCTGTTACTTTGCGCGTGAAAGATTGTGTCTCTAACCCTCGTAAAAGAGCCAAGCACCAGTGGTAGGTCTGACACTGACGCTTCACTCTGAAGTCAAGACCCCGTGCCGAGGTGTCGTACTATCAATAGCTCAACTCAATGGTGCTCCAGACGCAGCAAGAGTAGCATAGAACAGTTTTGTCCTCCCCATGATAACCATGCGTCCTTGGCCAGCGAATTGGAAGTTGGCTGCATTGATTCCTGTATATATCTTGCCAATGAGCTTTCCTGAGCGATTCCAGACATGCACGCCATCGCCGCAGCCCGCGTAGACGTTGCCTTTAGAATCACAATGAATTCCTAGTCAAAAGAAATCAGCATACTTCTCGCCTTTTGGAACAGGATTTGTTGGGCAGTAAGAAAATCCACGCTTACCATCCGGTAGACGAGCTGCTGTGAAGGCAAAGGTCTTGCGATTATCCCATGTACCATCTTTTTGTACATCGAATCGGTAGCTATTATCACTGTCAAAAGTCTGGCCGTTACTGCTAAAGTCAAGACTTACATAGAGGCGGGACGAGTATAGTTATGCCCGAATAGTGCATTGCTTATGCCAGTGTCTGTAACATAAGCGTGGAGTCCATCGGGTGAGAAAGTGAGTCCTGTCGTTCGCTAATCGTCAGCAAGCAACTCACATAAATGGGTAGGAATTTCCGTTGCCTCACCATTTGGAGCAACGAAGCCATCCGCAACAACGGTTAACGCTCCAGTGTCTGGGTCGAAACGATAGACTTGGTTTTGCAGTCCAGGCTCAGGGCGGAAGTACTGCCAGTAGCCGTACATGGTATCTGTGAAGTAGATATGGCCGTTGCGTGGATTGACGGAAACATCATTGAGGGAGTTGAATTGCCTGCCAAAGAAGTTGTTCACAAGTGCTGCAATGGCCCAGTCAGCGGTTTTCTGAGCGGAGAAATCCAAAGGAGTGCTTACTTGTTATATTGTATGGTGCTTCGGGGTTCATCAGATATAAAGCGGAAGGTATCTTCTCGCCTTGCCCTTCACCTGCGAAGATGATCTGACCCTTATAGTTCGTTCCGCCTGTAAGTTTTGAGCAATGGAAACTCCTCAACAAATAGAAGCTATACTTACCATTGGGGTTGATGACTTGCGGATCAGAGTCTACGACCATAATCTTGACTTGGCTCTTCGTGTGCGATCCATTCTTCAGAGCTTCAGCTTCAGCCAAAGAAATCTTTTGAATGACAGATGACTTTGCAAGTCCTGTTCCAGCATCCGGATCGCCTGCATTCTGCACAAAGAAAACTTCTTCAGTCGGAGGGTTCCTATATAATTGTGTGTTAGTTGTTGAAAGAAAATGTTAGGGCGTGGGGTCTACAAACCATACAACAGCTTCGTGGAAGATGGGATCCTTCTCTGAAGTAGCAAGCAATGTCAAGGTTGGACTGCTTCCAATTATATCTAGGAACTCTGCATCGTAAACATGAAATGGTCGTTCAGTAAGGGATTCATAGGTAACTCCCGGCCAGAGGAACCTCTGTCGATATGTCAGTACAAGTCACAGACATGTTTATGCTAACTCACAGTTGTAGCATTGGCTTCTTTTGGTGGAGGGACATGCTCCAGAACATTGAAGCCCTTCTGGTCGATTATCTGGGCCGTAGCTGGTAGCTTGGCAGGGTCGATGACAGTAGGCTTTGCCTGAGCCTCACCGAATAGGCCAAGGCTATAGGGAACCAGGACTCCAATAGCAAGTACTCCAATGGCCATAGTGGTAGTATTTAGGAACGAATATTGCTGTGTTTTGCTCGTTCCCTGTTGTCCAGAGTCATCTCGACTCTTTATTGTCGATGTACCCCGCTTTGTCGACATTTCTGAATCCTTGTTCTGACTCTTCAAAGGTTGCATTCGGGATCGCGCCAATTGATCGGCATGAACGAGGGACACTGATGATGCAGGGCAGTCAGGCTTTTCCGTGTATGCAGCAGATATTGGTCTAGTTAATCTCTCAATCGCTGTCACACAGAAGTGAAGCCAACGCGGATGCGACGATACTGCGGGGAAGCTCAATGGGGCCTAAGGAAAGTTTGTGGACTCCAATTAGTCCACAAATTATTGCCAATTATTGGACTTCATAGATATCGATATGAAATGAAGAGCGCGTAAAAGTACCATGAATATCGAAGATAGATTCAAGGTTCGTTCGGTCCATACGGAAAAGCCCGCATTCCGACTGCCGAACCGAACCAGCGGAAAAAGCGAGACCGGAGCATTTCCGACGAAGATGCCCTACAACGAGAAGCTAACAATGTTTCATTATATAATTTATATCTAAAATCGTATTTAGATAAGATTATATTCTGCCAGACCATCCTGAAATATCGGTCTCTTCGCTGTCGCTAGTTGTTGTGCTCATCGATGTGCAGCGACATCCTCTATTTAGCATTCGTCCCACCACTGTGGCAAGCTGGCTATATCCACAATGTGAGAATATGGCGATGCGGCTCGTCTCGTGGTTCATCAAGGACGCGAAGCACGCTCAACGAAGCCCATGGATCCCATACTGCTACGGGACAGCAAATGGCACGATACTCTCCAGTGGGGTACTGAGGCACGTCGTGAGAATTTAGTCTCCTCTTGGCACTGATTCGATAACATAAGCGACGATCATGCCGCAGCGAAGAGAACAGCAATGGGCGGGGTTGATGATGTTGGCTTCAACATCGCATATCTCATTTCTGCACTTTTAAGAAAACAGCACAATGCCCAAAGTGTCTCCATGGAAGCAACGAAGCGATGGCCTATGGAGCCGGCCGCTCATCGGACCCGAGCGCATGTTCGACCAGTGGCTCGAGATCGATGGTTGGACTGAATGGATGGGCGCTGTCATCTTCACAATTGCTCCGTGTTATGCGTCCCAGATTAACAGCAAAGCCCATGTCGAGACTTGGTTCAGCAAAGCAGTATCGCGCGTTTGTCTCGAGAAACCTTCCCTCCTGGACGGACATCATCTCCCAGGGTCATACGGATCTCTAGATCCAAATGATAGGCCTGCACTGAATATTGACGACTTTTCGTTTTATTCGCGAGTTAGCAACTTTTTTGGGCGTAAGTGCAATATTCCTGCTTCTCTCCACATCGTCCTGTTCTACAACGAAACTAATCGATTCATACTCAGCTCAAACATGGGCTTGGACATTTTCCGGGAAACTCAACATAATACTGGTGATGCCTGATCCGCGAGTACGGTCCGTTCCGAATATTGACTGGTGGAACTTGTTCAACGAGATGGTTGTCAAAATGGCGATTGAGGGTTCGTCTGATGTTAGTGCTTAGTAGATGAGGCTTACAATGCCAACCGCCTCGGCCATAGTGTTTCCATCATGTAGGGCGCACTTTTGAAGTCCGATTGCTAGCCGGTGATAAAAGTTATTATTACCGTGTAATGGCGTAGCATTGACACAATCCAATATGCACCTTGGCTCGCCTCTAAGATGAAGATCTAACAGTCTGACTTGACGCACACTTGACAGTCAAGAATACAGTGTGCCATATTGGCGTTGCTACTCACCACCATGTCTGAACTACGGCTCTAATAGCGGCGGAGCGTCTTCGGAGATAAAGCACGAGAATGTCTGAGGGCTAGGCTACTGATGCTTGGCCGTGGCGTCAATGACAAAAGGTGGGGAAGCCATATTTTACTCAGTCATATTTTGCGCCCTTCGAATGTCTTTCACGTAATACCCGCCGAGTCGCTCCAAAACGCAGTTAGCATATAAGAGCACGACTCCCCAGAGTTGTACTATTCGTCACGACCCTCACAGTAGATTACGATGAACTCTTTTGATCTCTCAGACCAAGCTGTAGAGCTAGACTCCCTGAGCTCTGCTTTCCAGGCCGCCTTCGATCGGGTCTTCCAGACCACCCAGAAGGTGAGCGAAGACCCTCTATTACGAGTAGCCCAAGGAACCGATGTCTTTCATCTCAAAGCAATCAGCACTCCTGGCGATGCTCACTCCGTGGAGGCGGCTATTGAGGATGTATTCACCATCTCTGACTATCGAATGCGAATGAACCATCCCAAGTGCTTCAGCTTTATTCCAGCGCCTACCTCGCCACTTTCCTGGATAGGTGATTGTCTATCGAGCGCTTTCAACTCTTTTTCTGGATCGAGACTGCAGGGCTCTGGTGTAGCAATTGTTGAGCAGACGCTGCTGCAATGGCTATCAGCCAAAGTTGGACTTCCAGATACATCTGGAGGCATCTTTGTCTCTGGGGGCTCCATGGCAAACATGAGCGGCATGGTGCTCGCAAGAGAATGTATATTGGAACCTGATACTGAACATCTCGGCGTCGCATATCTCTCTGATCAGACACACCATTCTGTCAAGAAAGCTCTCCGCATTATTGGTATCAGGAGAAGTCAAATACGAGTTGTTACGACGAATGAATGCTTTCAAATGGACGTGAGCGCCTTGAGAGATGCCATCAAAGCGGACCGGGAAGCAGGGCTGAGGCCTTTTGTAATCGTCGCTACATGCGGGACAACAAACACCGGAAGCATCGATCCATTGGAAGAGCTCGCCCAGGTACGCGATGAAGAGAATATCTGGCTCCATATTGATGGTGCATACGGCGCGTCAGCTTCCCTCGCTGCAACTCGAAGCTCTGTCACCAATGGTCTTGGACTGGCAGATAGTATCTCTTGGGATGCACATAAATGGCTGTTCCAAACATACAGCTGTAGTCTTATCCTTGTGAGGAACAAGGTCAACTTGATCAAAGTTTTCATCAACGATGGCGACTATCTTCGCGATGCGCTCGATGACGAGGAGATGCCCAACTTTTGGAATCTTGGCATGGAATTAACACGTCCCTCGCGAGCGCTAAAACTATGGTTCACCCTACGAGTCCTCGGCGTGGAGAGATTTGGGAAGATGATTGATCACGGATTTCATCTTGCAGAAATTGCTGAAGCCGAGATTTTAAAGTTGTCTGATTGGGAACTCACAAGTCGAGCGAGTATGGCGATTGTGACATTCCGATATGCACCTGCGGGAAAGACTGAGGAGGAGTTGGATGAACTGAACGGTGGGATCTCAAAGCATTTGGTTGAAAACAACGTTGGATTGATTTTGACTACAAAGCTACGAGGGAAAGTCGTTCTGAGAATCTGCTCTATCAGCCCAGTGCTAGGCGGGGGCGAGATGGCGGAGGTTATTCAGCAGACTAACAAGGTTGCACAGCTCATTTCCAAACAGCGCAGTCAATAAGCAAATTCAATTACATTTCAGATATCTCAGTAACTGAATTGATGTACGATCTGTCTTTTGAAACGTGAGATTGACAGATGATTCAGGCTGACTGATGATTATTTACGGGAATAAGAGTGAATATGTCAGCTTACAAATGTCCAAGGTTTCACCAGGCCCGCATTCGGAAGTTCCGGACACAGCGAATGTTCCGAAGTGCAGATGCCGTCTTTGCTGAGGCCTTCAACCTTATCTCGGATCTCAGAATTGTACCATAGCGCGCGGTTGACTCCACGATGTAAATGGTAGGTTTGTCAGCCCAAAATGTGCCACAGACGCCAGCCAAGAACGATGGCGGGTATTTATCTATACTTTGCATTCCGTCGTGCACTAACCCTCTGTGAACCTCAATTCATCAACAGCACAACATGTCAGTCACGAAACCCATCCTCATCTCTGGCTCCGGCCTTGCTTCGTTGCTACTGGCGCAATCTCTCAAGCAATCCAAGATCCCGTTCAAGATTTTTGAGCGCGATGAATCTTTCATCTTTCGCGCCCAAGGGTACAGGCTCCGTCTTTCAGCGGAGGGCCTCAACGCTATTGAGTCTGTTCTCGATAAGAAGACATGGCAGCATTTCTGGGATGCTTGTGGAAAAACGGGCGGTGGCGGATTCCGCTCATTCGATGCAGTTACTGGAGAGCAAATCGAACATGTCGTGGCTGAGAAACTCTCATCACGAGATGGAAAGATCGTTGGTATTGCCAGAGGCGATATGAGAAGAATTTTTGCAGAGGGTTGCGAAGACTACGTTGAATGGGACAAGAATGTTACAGGCTATGAATTAACCGACGATGGTGTTCACGCCATCTTCTCTGACGGGACAAAGTCCATCGAAGGATCTATGCTCGTCGGCGGTGAAGGCATCTACTCCAAAGTTGCGAGACAAGTCTCAGGCGGGAAGCTCAAAGTCTACGACACTGGCGCGAGGGGTATTCACGGCCAAGCTCCAACAACAGCATTCAAGCAGCTCGGCGAGGGAGTCTTCCGACTCCGCGACGATACACGTCCCGACGGTCACGCCTTTCTCATGACAAATGTTCGCTCCCGAGATATGGACAACCCAGATGTGAGCTTTGGCTGGACAATGGGTGGAGCACCAGGTGTCATTCGCGCGCCGAACGATAACTACGCGATTGTCGGAAAAGTCGCTGCCGATATCGCAAAGTCAATTGCTAAAGACTGGGACCCAAAGTTTAAGCCTTTGTTCGACAACATGGATGAGGGCGAAGCTGCGTTCTGGAAAATTACCTGCTCGACTCCGTCGGGTGTACCTGAATGGAAGAATGAGCCTCGTGTGACGGTCATTGGCGATGCAGCTCACTCGATGACTCCTGCGGGCGGAATTGGCGCCAACACAGCGGTACGTGATTCAGCGCTGCTAGGACGATTGCTGCGTGAAGCTGGCGGGTACAGTCCAGGTGTCACAGCTGCTTATGAGAAGGAGATGAGGGTCTATGCTAGTGAAGCTGTTCATCAGAGTTACTCCATGGCTGTCCAGGGTTTTGGGATCAATATTGATGAGGAGACGACCCCAATTGTCTGAAACGTTAATTGAGTGCGGGGTTTTGTGTTTTGTTTTACGAGCGTGTTACATCATGACGTCAGACTAAGGTTTCTCTCGCTTGAAAAGCGAGATAATATTTAATGAAGCTTCAACTGTGAATAAAGGATGAACAAATACGGACAATTAAGCAATATGCATATAAATAGAATGTGACACTAAAAACAAGCAGTAGATGCCTGGGGACATCGGGTTGTGGCACGGTATCGGGAAACGCGGCGGGCATTGCGTAATGCTCTACGAATCACGTGAAAGCTGATGATCTCTGCCTGCACAGCCAACGCAGCTAACAGCTCCTTTCATTTTATTTTGATCTGATCTGATCTGATCTGACTGTCAGCAGTGTTTCACGTCTCTCATCTACCTTCTTCCCTTCATTGTTTCTCCCTTGTTTGTTTTGATGTAAATACCATGATTCAAATCACATGATTCTCTTGAGCTGCTGCTCTATGACCGGTTGATCTCGTACAGAGTTTGCGACAAAACCATCAAAAAGACGTCTCAAAACTTACGAACCTACTCCTGGACCGTTCTCAAACATCATCCGACGTAAGAAAGGGGGAATTTTAATACGAATTGACCATGCGCAACGACAAATGTTCAACGTCACCAAAGAACTCGACAAGCTCCAATTTCGACGATACTCGTTAATTATTAGCTCCAGAAAATACCGATATCACGCTGGTCTCGAGCTTGCATTCATTCACTCGCTTTTTCCACTGATATCAGTCAGAAGTCAAGTCGTGTTCTAACGATCAACACCATCGCCAAAGTCAAGATTAAAGTCAAAGTCAAAGTCAATTCCGCAACCAGCACGATGCTTCGGTCTTGGCGCGATGACGCCTCCAAAAGCGGGAAATGGATCAGCGTCGTAACCGCGCGCCATCGTCTCGTCAAAATTCTCGGCGTTTTCATCTGTTTCATCTGCGCCCTCACGCTTTGGGAATTCTGGGCAGATCTTTCTGTCGCCTACAAAAGAGTCTCCTCACCAAGCCTCACCCAAACTAACCAAACTCAATCTGGCTCTTCAACCCTGCCAGATCCAAACCTTATCTCTACGAGCGGGCCTCAATTTACTGGACCGACTGAGCAGACGACCAAATTTTGGGAGAGCCTTGTTGAGGAATTCTACGCAGCGGAACCTCATGGTGATAAGATCAAACCGCCAAATTCTCTATCGCGCGACAAGTTTGATCCTCATGGCTCAAAGGCGCAAATACACACGGACTGGTTGGAGGTATCTGATGAGGAAGTCGAATCATTGAAAGAGAATCATGCAAAGTTTGTGCAAAGTCTCCGACACTTGGCTCCCAAAGTGCCATTCAAACGCAACACCAAGGGCATCGTCATCACTGCCAAAGGATCAGCAGTTGGTGTAGCAGCGACAGCCGTACGGATGCTACGACATGTTGGATCACGTTTACCCGTTCAGCTCTTTCTTGACTCGGCAAGCGAGGCTGAGCATGAACAGTGCAACAATACACTTTCCAGTCTGCGGGTACAATGCCTGAACATGGACGATTTCTTAAAGTTGCCTAATACGACAACCATTCAGCAACCAAAGATTGAAAAGTATCAGTACAAACCCTTGTCGATTCTCTTCTCCAGCTTTCAGGACATCTTATTCCTTGATTCCGACGCCTTTCCTATTCGAAACCCTGACCACCTCCTTACCGCGGAACCGTATAAGAGTCGTGGACTTGTGACATGGCCCGACTTTTGGCTACCAACGATTTCTCCCCTCTTCTACAAGATTGCCGGAGCCAAAGCGCCTAACGTTACTATTGACTCCAGAAGTTCAGAATCCGGAGTTATGCTGTACAACAAAGCGAGGCATGCAGACAGTCTCCTGCTCGCGGCATACTACAACTTTTACGGACCAAGGTTCTACTATCAGCTTCATTCACAGGGTGCTTGGGGATCAGGCGACAAGGAAACTTTCATGCAGAGCGCATTGGTTCTAGGCAACCCCTACTGGCAGGTCACAAAGCCAGCTACGCTGATCACCGATGAAAAAATCAACTGGGGGAGCGGTATCTGGCAGGCTGATCCTGAGCAAGACTGGAAGCTGCAAACACAGCAAGGACGAAACCAAACCACCGTATCTACAAGGGAGCGAAAGCTAAGGATAACCGAAGACGAAGTCAACATTACGAGTACAATGTTTGCCCATCTCAACAGAGTCAAATTCGATACCAGGCATCCAAGTCAGGTACTGGAAGACCTAGTACCTGAGCGTTCTGACGGGACTCTATCGCGACTTTGGGGAGATGATGTGGACAAGATCAAAGACGTCGCTGGATACGATCTTGAAAAGGCCATATGGGAGGAGGCCATCAAGGCTAATTGTGACCGAGAGTTGATGGAGGAATGTGACAAGATACGAAAGTATTACGAGGCAACGTTTTAGATAGGATGAGTCAACGTTCACACGTCCCTAATAATAATATAGATTCATTTTCATTGTCATCATAGCCTATCAAGAATACATATTCATTCCCATTTTACAAGCCCCAGAAAATTGCTTGTTGCTTACTTCTTAGGCGCATACTTGATACCGCTGTCCGGGCAAGAGCTCTTGCTTCCATCAGGCTCAGTAGACACAAATTGGCCATCCTGCAGCGAGCCCTTAACATTGAAATGGTACCAAACCTCGCTCAAGGAGCCATTAGAGCAGCCGATGGTGACACGCGCACCATGGTGTTCCGCCAAAGCATCCACAATCTCATCAGCAGTGTAAGTCTTTGTCTTGGAAGGCTTGATGCCAGCCTCGGCAAGCCACTTGTACGTAGGAAGAGTCTTGAAAAGTGAGATGGTCTTCTTGACGTAATCGGCGGCTTCAGCGCCGGTCTCGTAGTTGGTGTAGCAGCTTGGCTCGAGGGTGCTGATGCATGTGCCGTGCTTGTTGAACTCGTGCTCCCAGAGAGATTCGTCATTGCCGTCTTGGCTGACCCAGTATTTGTCCATGTAGGACAAGGTCTTCTTGCCGAGAAATTTGGTTACGAGGTCCTTGATGTTGGTGTACTCGCGGGACTTGTCGCAGAACTGAGGATAAGTGCCGTCGCAGTAGTCAGGCCAGAGGCCGTGAATAGTCCATGAGTCTGGACGCGGTTAGTTGGAGGGACTGTGTTTCATGCAGACTTATCCTACCATGAGGTCCAGCTACAGGGTCGCTATCCCAGAATTGAGTCTGAAGAAGCTGGCCGGCGGGGATGAAGCAGCAAGTGTCTTCAACAGCAGTGGTGTTGTGACACGACAGAGGAAGATCCTTTAAGCAAAACTCAGCAGTGGGCTTACCACCAGCAGAGCAAGACTTAGCCTGGACTCCAGCAAGGTAAAGCGCAAGAGGAATGAGAGCCTTGATGAACGTCATTTTGAAGCTTATAATTAAGATTGACCGACAAAAACGAATAGTGTTTACGAGAAATACAAGCGATACTTATATTCCACTACGAAATACACGTGGGAGGCAAGTGAAATGTTTATCCTCTCTAGTGTCGGACAAAGTCGACAGATGAAGCAGTTGTGTACGGAGCAGACAAGGTGGTAACGCTGATAAGCAGCGATCTGTATCGTCAAAGAACCCCACGTGCATTGTATGCCAGATTATTACCAGGACCTTTTGTCGCAGCCAATGAGGAGGCGAGTTGGCCCATTGCTGGGTGTTGATCAGCGACAAAGGGACCTTTAGGGAGAAAGATGTTGCAGATGTCGGCCAATGCCGATTGAAAGGACGTGCAGCATGAATATTTTGCAGTTTCTATAATCTTGTGAGGTTTTACAAATCGAATTGAGAGGATGAGTCGTGTTGCTTTGTTGATGGGAGTTGATCGAGATTGAGGGGAGAGATGGATGGATCCTGGTAGGTCAATGCCGATTTATCCGTCAATGGTCAACGGTATTCAATTGGGAATGCGGAATTGGCCATCTTTGTTTGTACTTGCCTATAAAGGTTACCGAGCATCCAAACTCAATTCATTGTGTAGAGATGGCTGGATGATTGCTTAATTGATGATCGGATGGTCGGGCAGGTCGACAACCAATCTGCGGGAATACGGCTGCCAGATCGGACCAGTTTCAGAAGGTCGAGTTGCACTTTCTGGCTTTTGGCGAGTTTTGGGCGACAAAATAAAGGTGAATCACTGGTGGCTTTCATCACTAAATGGTGTCTCGATTAATTGGCGGGCTCTTAGCGATGACCATTTGCTGATTGGCGATTTAGACCACTTTTGTCCGTCCTGTTATCGGATGGATAAGTGAATCAATCGGCGTCGGAGGTTGCCGCTATCACGGACAGTACCGCAGATTAACTTCCAAATCAACGGAGTAAATTCATCCGCAATTACTCCGTACTGTCGCCATCAAGCGGCATTCATTCCGCTGTGACCTTATCTTATCGCACATTACAGCATACCTGCATGCTCCTCGCTTGTCGGCAAAATCACCATCGTGTAGGCAACACTTCTCTGAAAGGTTGGTGACAGCAAACGCGCATGAGCACAACAGAAACATCATCCGATATCAAGTTATAAGTGGAAAACAAAAAAGCAGTTGTCGCTGATCAGTGGTCATGAGGGTTATTAGAGTCTAAATGATATTTTTGGCTCGTTGGTGTAGGGAACTTCATCAACCTCAAACACACTAAACATTTGCACAGGCGCATCGTACCTTGTTGGCATATCCCTTTGTGTTCAAGATCGGCATTTGCATTTCGCATTGCGCATTGATGCCATCGATAACTGTGTCTATGCAGAAGTTATTTTAAAAGTTTATCTCGTTGGGGTGAAGGTTGATGGCTGTCAGAATCCACATCTCAAGCAGGCCATCGAAGCAACGCGATGCTCAAAGCAGTCTTTACACACTGAAGCCATCTTTCCAGCCTCGCGCATTGAGTTTCTGGTGTCTCCAGTAAATACCGCCAAGGTCATGGGTGCGAGCTTTGCATCAAACATTTTCCTGTTCGTTTTTCTCGGCCTTGGCAGGCAATTAAGATAAGATAAGTCATGTTCAGCTCAGGGGCAGAGCTGGCCGAAATCCGAAACTCCCGCCACAACCGTGAGAAATTCTCCGATCATGTCCAATAATCCCTCCATCCCTTTTCAGGTACCCAGTTGCGAAGAGTAACCCTCTAGGGCTGAATTGTCATAGGGCCGTATACGGATACGTTGAATGATGAGCTCGCTTCAAGGGTGAGCTTTGTGCCGTGCCCACTGGAAATTTAATATCAGATCATGAATGAGTTGCTGCCTTTGCTTGTCGGCAATAGCGGAGGTCCCATTGTCATGACTATGGAAATGCACCCAACAACCAACACAGGCAATTAGCCTAACGATGGGTGAACTACGCAACAAACATCATAAATGGAACAATAAAGTTTAGCCGTCATTTGACTCTCAGTGATATCCAACATTAAAAATAATAGCATAATATACAATGCCGTTCTTCTTCCGTCGCAATGGCATTGTCATCAACAATCAACACAGAAATGTATGACTGTAGGGTAGAATTTGATCTTTGATGGAGTAGCATCCTTGAGCCTCTCTTTCTCGATTGAGAAACCAACAAGACCAATCGGGCATCCCTTTCGCCAAACTTTCTATTCTCGTCACCATCATCCATAGTTTGTTTTACCATCTCAGGTGAAAACGCAAATGCCATCCCTGCCATGATGTGATCGCTCAGCAGCTCTGCCTGACAGCTCCAGAGCTGTTCTGTGGCTGCGGGCCGTTTGATGCCCATTGCGCACTAAAAGCTACCCACTGAGTTCTGTTTCAAGCTCTTCTGGGAAATGTTGCCGAGGGAGCAATCAAAATGAGACGGATCGACCGGGGAGAGTCCACTTTTCGTCGATCCGGCATTGGTGTTTTGTTCAGGTGGTGGCGTTCTCAGCTAAATGCATTTAAGATTGCGGATGGGGTCCTCAACCAAGTGAACTCACTATCTATAGAAGAAATCACCTGAAACGAATCTTTCTGGAACAAAAACTGAAACTAACTATTCCCAGAGAATCGTGGATTTGCGCCTTGACTCTACGCTTTGGCATAGCGCTTTTCCCACTACGGTAGACGAGCTTGTATCCTGGTCGTGATTCTCGGCCTTTTTTTGCCTTATGCGTTAGCTGAAGATGCTGGTCAATGATGTTCATAACAGATCGAGACGGGCAATAGCCGAAGAACGCGGCAACATCTAGCCGATCAGTCAATCCAGTGCTCACTGAGACCAGAGAAACAACATGTGATATGCAATCTCGTTATCGTGCATACAATTTCAACACTGCAGTAGTGTCTTCACTCACATCCATCTCAACTGACTCGAACCCCTGCCGGCTAAATTTGGAAGAAACAAACAAACGTCAAAGCCCTTCACCGTCACCACCAACCTACGGTAGAACCTCGTGAAACGTCTGAGCGGCGATCGGATTGACACTAGGTCATGGCTCAAACCCCTGGACCCGAGTCGACCGAGCGAGCTCTGTCGTGCTGACCAGCATCAGTGCTCAAGTTCCTGTCACTCATGACTCTCGTCGTGAGAGCTCAACTCAGCTTAAAAGGAAGCTCATCGCCGGCTTCAATGTCTTGTTTCTTTTCCAGCATCAACAGTCGTTCTATCTGCTTTTTTCCTATTATCTCTCTTTTCTTTCTTATTTCCTTATTACTTTCGTTTCTGAGTCTCTCTTAGTCACTCGCTATTATTATCAACCACTCTCGCTTTACAAGCTCAAACAATTACAACAACAACAACTACTACAAATCTTTATTTTTTATTATCATCATTCCAACACTCGTTTAACGCCATGCGTTTCTCTGCTGGACTCATCCCTGCCTTGGGAGCTCTTGCTTCGCTGGGCGAAGCAACTCCTACTTTCCTCGGTGGTGGAGCATCAGGCTCTGCTGGCGGCGAGATCTCAGGTGGTGTTGACGCCCATCTCGGAGCTGGAGCCGGCGGTAGTGCAGGTGCAGGTGCAGGAGCTGGCGCAGGAGCCGGTGCAGGAGCCGGAGCTGGTGGCCACCTCGGCGGTAGCCTCAGCGGTGGAGCTTCCGGTCATATCGGAGGTGAAGCTGGAGGTGAGGCCGGAGCTGGAGCTGGTGCTGGTGCCGGCGGAAAGGTCGGTGCTGGCGCTGGTGGCAAGATCGGCGGTGAAATCGGCGGTGAGGTCGGTGGTAAGATTGGTGGAGGTGCTGGCGCTGGTGCCGGTGCAGGAGCTGGTGCCGGTGCAGGCGGAAGTGCTGGCGGAAGTGCTGGCGGCAAGATCGGTGGCAGCATTGGCGGCGGCGCTGAAGGTCACCTCGGGGGTGGTGCTGAAGGCGGTGCCGGTGCTGGAGCCGGTGGAAAGATTGGCGCTGGTGCTGGCGGCAAGGTTGGTGGTGAAATCGGTGGCGAGGTTGGCGGTAAGATCGGAGGAGGTGCTGGCGCTGGTGCCGGTGCAGGAGCTGGTGCCGGAGCCGGTGCTGGTGGAAAGATTGGAGGTGAAATCGGCGGAGGAGCTGGTGCCGGAGCTGGAGCTGGCGCTGGTGGCAGCGCCGGTGGTCACCTTGAGGGCGATATCAAGGGTGGCGCTGGTGGTAAGATTGGAGGTGGTGTTGGAGGTAAGATCGGAGCTGGCGCTGGTCTTGGTGCTGGCCTCGGTCTCGGCGGTCTTCTCGGTGGTGGTATCGAGTGGAACGCCGGTGGTGGTGCTGACTGGCACACTGGTACTTCCTGCAGCATCGGCAACGCCTGGAAGGACCACATCCTCTTCCAGGGCATCTGCGCTCCAGAGACCTCGACTACTCCCGCTGTCAACCTCGGCCTGAACCTTCCCAGCTGCCAGATCACTGGTGACATCGGCTTCGCCTGCGGTGCTGACTTCCTTACTACCCCCAACGTTCGTGTTGGTCTCGGTGGCATCTCTGCTTACATCGAGATCGATCTCTCTGCTTCCGCTGCCGTCCATCAGTCCGTCGAACTCTTCACTGCTCCCAAGCTTGGCATTGCTATCCCCGGTCTTGACGCTGAGCTGAAGGCTGCCATTGAGGCTGCCATCGCCATCGATCTCGTTGTCGGCTGTGGTAAGGCTATCGATCTCTCTGCTGGTGTCTACGTCAAGTTCCCCGAGTCTGCCTATGTCGATATCTCCCTGCTCACCAAGGAGGTCATTCACGCTTCTCTTGAGGGTCTCGTCACCAAGGCTCTCCCCGTTGGCGTCGGTGCCGATGTCGAGCTTGGTGCTGGTATCGATCTTCAGCTTGGTCTCCGTCTTCGTTCTGAGCTCAGCATTGGCGGCGGTCTCGAGATCCCTGTTCTCGGTCTCGGTGGCAAGGCTGGTGCTGATGTTGGCTTCGGTGCTGGTGTCTGGTTCTCTCTCTTCGACTACACTGCTACCATTGGCGGCGGTGCCGGTGCCAGCGCTGGTATTGATGTCACTGGTGAGTTTGGCTGCAACCTTGGTCTCGCTATCGACAAGAAGTTCGACTTCAGCGGCGGTCTCTTCGGTCTCATCCCCAACCTCTCCGTCGGTCTCGCCAAGGGTATCAAGTCCACCTTCTCCCAGAAGACCCGCGGTACTTGCGGCAGCTTCATCGGTCACTTCAAGAAGGGTGGCTTCATCGGCGGTCCTACCATCTCTGCTTCCGGTGCTATCACTGCTACTGGTGGCGCTTCTGCCGACATCACCATTCCCGCTGGCGTTACCCACTCTGTTGAGTTCTCTGGCTCCATCGGTGTTCCTGATGTTTCTGCCTCTGTCGACATCCCTGGTGCTTCCGGTGACCTCACTGGCTCCGACTCTCTCCCCGTCGCTACCACTGGTGCTGAGATTCCCTCCGACTCTGCTTCATACGAGGCTCCCGCTGTCACTGCTTCTGGTGATGTGACCGGTTCTGCCGAGCTCCCTGTTGCCACTGATTCCGTTGAGGTTCCTGCTGGCTCTGCTTCTGGCGATGTCACTGTCTCTGGTGCCATCCCCACCGGTCCTGAGGGCGTTCCCGCTCACACCATCTCTGCCGGCGGCGATGTCACTGCCATCTTCGGTACTCACACCGCTGGTGCCACTGTCACTGTCTCCGGTTCCGAGGGCTTCACTACTTACATCTCTGGCTCTACTGGTTTCACTACCGTTGTGTCTGGCTCCGAGGGCTACACCACTGTTCTCTCCGGCTCTGAGGGTGACTTCACTACTGTTGTCTCCGGATCTGCTGGCTTCACCACTGTTGTGTCTGGCTCTGAGGGTTTCACCACTGTCATTTCCGGATCCGAGGGCTACACCACTGTCGTTCCCGGCGACTCTCCTACCGCCACTGGTGGTTCCGACTACAACCTTCCCTCCGCTCCCGCTGGTGGCAACACTGGAGCTACTTCTGCTGGCAACGTTCCCGCTGAGTCTGGCAGCCTCCCTGCCAGCACCGGATCTGCCGACTCTGACAAGCCTGCTGTCACCACTGGCTCCGGATCTGATGCTGAGGAGACCTCCGCTCCTGCTGTCACTGCCGCTCCCGATGCTTCTGGTATGATCACCAGCACCATCCGCGAGACTCATGTCTACACTATCACCTCTTGCGCTGCCTCCGTCATCAACTGCCCTGCTTCTTACACTCAGAAGATCGTCACCCAGACTGTCATTGAGCGCACCACTGTCTGCCCTGCCACTGCCACTGCTGTCCCTGAGACTCCAGTCGAGGGCGGCAACGGTTCCAACCAAGGCGGTGACTCCAAGCCTGGCGAGGGTTCTGACAACGGCAACAACGGCTCTGCTCCCGCTCCTACCTCTCCTCCTGATGCTGCTAAGACCACCATCGACCTTGTCACCATCACCCAGGATGTCACCACCATCGTTCCCTGCACCAAGTTTGTCACCAGCACCTTCGTTGCACCCACCACTGTCCACGTTCCTGCTGCTCCCACTGTCACCATCATCCAGGGACACACCGGCCAGGCTCCTCAGCCTACCGGTACCCAGCAGCCCGGTGCCTTCACAACCCTCACTCGAGTCCCGGCCACTGCCACCGACTCTGGTGCCTCACCCACTGAGGGCTCTGAGCAGCCTGCCAACCCTCAGGCCCCTGGTAACGCTGGCCCTGGTGCCCAGCCTACCTACAACGTTCCCTCAAACGGAACCATCCCCGGAGGCAAGCCCTCCCCAACTGACCAAGTTCCCGTTGTTGCTGGAGCTTCTCTCGTCAGTGCTGGATCTATGCTCCTCGCACTTCCTATGGCCCTTGCCTTTGTCATGTAAATAGCTTAATACCGAAAGCCCTTTTGGCTTTCAACAGATAGAACGTAATTCATATGACTTGAAAAGTTTCTTTTTATTCTTCGAGATCCTTTCACCTTTTGACTCTTGTGACTGCTTCCCTTTGACATCTTTGCCTTTGGTCATTGAATAGTCTCTTCGCTTCTAGCTCCTTTGGTGTTTCCATGATAGTCTTCTGTGACATGCGTCAAGTTGTTTGACAAGTTGATTGATCTTTGACAGCACCTTCTATTCGACCAATACTGCCTATCTGCCCAAGATCTCGTTGTTCTCACGTTGTCTATTGCAAGCTCGCCATGGCCAACGAACTGGATCTCCGATGTCTATCTGCGCAAAAGTGTTATAAAATAACTTATCTGGTTGGCTGGTTATAGAGTGAAACAAAACATGCTTTGACAGCGAGGCCTGGTCGCGTTGTATATGGCAGCCACTGTCCATGCTGAGCTGGACGGATCGACAGTCGACCATCAGTTGCACACAAATATGTTACACAGCCGAGACAACGCAGTCAGAAAGGTGTCTCAGTGACACCGTACACCAACCCTCGGAAAGTCTTACTTCCAACAAATAAGCAGTGTCACGTAGCATCAAGATGACTATCTTGAAGCCTACGAAAGCCGGATCGATACCTAAGCCAAGGTGCTCTTATAAGCGATGGGAAATGGCCATAGAATACCCAACGGCGCTGCAGCGGCGTCGTTCAAATTGATAATTTAATGAAATTAGTTAAAATATTGAAATTATCACCGTAACGCCTTTTTTCGTGTATTGCCCAAACGCTCAAGCCGCCCAATCCGTTCCGTGTATGTTCATCTCGATGACCTAGCCCTTGACACATGCACCACAGTTTCGTTTTTGACCATGATGCCCTCAACACCCGCTGGATGCTCCAAATTAGCCGTACTGCCCGGACCAGTCACGGTAGCAATGTTTCCGTGTCGCTGATCCTCGTGCTCGAACTCTGAATTGAAAGATTCGCTCCCGCTTGGCTCGCTTCTGGCGAGCTCGTGTGTAGAGCTTGATTCGTCCTTCCCTATAGTTCCGAGACGAATTGAGTGCTTTGTTTGACTTCGACCGTAGTTGCTGCCGAAGTTGTTTGATCCGGATCTGATCGATGATACGGGGTTTGTACAGGTGAAGAGATAGAGGCAGGCTGGTCGGATGATGGGAAGACAGGCTGTAAAGGATTAGTGAGAGGCACAAGGGACTCGAAGTATAAGTCTCACTGGATACTGTCACCAAGTTGACCTCGACCGATGCCCATATAATCACGGGAGCTAATTGCCATGTCATGTCGACTGACTTGTTATCGAATGATGCTGACACACTAACAATGACGAGGCCAGCTACGCAAACCCTGGAGGACGTATTAGCACGAAAGTACTAGTGAGAAGGCCGACAGAGATCCTACAGAATACCGAACATGAACATGAAGATAATCGCAATCTTCTGCAGGGTCGGGAGCTGAAGCTTCTGGATCTGGACGATGGGCAGGATCAAGATGCCGACGTCGATTAGAACGTGCGCAAGCACAGTGCCAAAGAAGAAGTCACTGCTCTTAATGGCGCAAGTAAAATGTTCCACAGTTGGATCCCAGAATGCTCGCACGGGGTAACAGTGAAATGTTGTTAGGAATGTCTGAGATAATGTGAGCTTGGACCTGATGATCTCTTGAGGCTGCTTACGCGAACGAGAATCCAGAGAATGGAGCAGACCAATAAGACCGAGACAAAGATCTGGATGTTTGCGACACGGAACATGCGCCAGTAGAAGGATAGGATGGAGATCTTTGCGAAGAAGAGGGTGAAGGCGTAGAAGTGTTCCATTATAAAAAGATATTTCTTGGTTGTGTAATTGGCTTCCGTAAAGGTCATACCCTCTACATCCTTTGCGTGTAATCCGAAGCCATGATGAATCCCTTGTGAGAAGTCAGCGATTGTCGTTGTCGAGGTCGAGGAGGGGTCGTACAGATAGGCAATACAATGCCCCAACAAACAGCGGTGACCTTGATGCTGTTAATAATGATTCAAAGTAGTCGCGTGTCTATCAACATACATAGCTTGCACAGGCAAAGTAATCATCCCACCAGAATCGGATCCTCGTAATTCTTCGGCTGACAATGCGTAGGATAAGAAAGATAGTCGCAGCTGCAAAGGTAATGTACTCGGCTGCCCAAAGATCAGGCTGCCTCGACCGCATTCTGGTATATCTCGTCCAGCGTCAAGAAGTAAAAAAGATAATTGAAGTCCCCTCGATTAGCGAAAAGCAAGTTGGATGTGGAACTTCCGGGATGATATACGTCTGCCGACCATGTTAATGAGCACCGTCGATCATTTCATGCGGCTAAGAGCCTTGTAAGGATGCCGTGCGAGACCAAGCCTTGATCCAGGGGTAGAATGCTCCGACAGAGAGCGAGGTTAAGCAATTGCTGGAAGGTCTAGGCTGCGTTATGCGTGGAAATTGAGAAGCAAAGACCATCTGGGAGGAGGCTAATGGATAAAGAATTGTTGAGCCGTTTACTAAACTTGGCGATCGGAACATGTGCAAGCACCTTAAGTGGTAAGCAGCCATAATTGACCACGGACCGTTTAGCATATTGAAGACGGACGGGATTGCATCGTTACGGTGAAGGCAAGACGAGGTGTGCCAGGAAGAGAAGCACTTGTTTCATCTTGGACATTCGTAAGGAAGTCAGACCGGAAATGCCGAGTTATTGTTGGCCATTGAATGTCGACTAACGCAAATGTTACTGCAGGTTTTGCAGGTTGGTTGTACTGTAGCAGTCAAAGCGTATCACTAGGATCCAAGCCCCAGGTTCCAGAACAAGGGTTCTCCATGATCTCCCAGCTTATTCATCGGGATTGGGGACATCTCATTTGATAGGGCTCTTAGTAGTGCAACACCCCAGTTAAGCGGCTGATGCGATCCGGCGTTTAGCTTCAAACTCTATTGTCCAACTTGAGTTTGAGCCTTTGAACCGTCCCTCGCCGTTTTCCCATCGTCTCTTCGCCTAGATTGTTTCAAATTTCCACCGTTCACTTAGTGTCGATCTTGTCATTGTCGCATGATTCGGTCTGTGGTTACTGGTCAATTGTTCCGGGTCGAGACTCAACCGACGGTTTGGGTGTTGAGATGCTACCCTTGCCCTGCTCGTGCTGAAGGTTTGCTAGTATGTGGGCAGCTTACAGGGGCCGGCTTTTTCAGGGCGAGCGCGCTTGGGGTAATATCGCACTCACACAGTTCGATCCAATGACCCGAACGCCTTGGAAAAAGTCTGAAGGGCACTGACGTGGAAGGGAACGCGTGTCGGCCATTTAATAGAGCTTGAACTTTTGGAGCTTAACAGAAGACTCTGTAGCTTTTTTAACGTACCTGACAGGAGTTGATGTTTCGGCGCCTACATGTTGTTGGCTTGGATATTCCTGATATCACATTTTCGCTCTCGTCTTTAGAGCAAATGCAGGTTATCGATCCCAAAAAGCAATATTCAGACATCAAGCCAGAATAGTTTAGGTTCCGAGAACAAATGCCCATGTCTCTGCCCAGGAGAAATGTTGGCCGATGTCAAGGATCGGGCTGGGGCCTGTCGATCACTTCCAGGGCCCATGCTCGGCATCGACACGCGGGGGCGCCGTTCTGTTGCCAATTTATTAACACGGGACGATCAAGAATACATACGTTGTAGTACGTGCTCACGGCAACGGACGTTGAATCATTCGGGCCTTTAGCTCCATCGTACAAAAACCCAATCGGAATGAATCGAGGCCAACTATTAACACTATTGATCCTCTACCCAAGTCCAATTTGAGATCAGACAGGAACAAATTCATTAATTATCTTAAAGAAATGAATACTGCATATAGTAAACGTAAACCTTGTACCTAGTGACACGGAGAACTGCTACCCTACCTCCCTAGCTTCCCCAGTTTCACAACCGAGGTTCGGCATATGAAGTTGTCAGATATGACAGGGAATTGTTGAAGATGTTTCGTGTGGATATTGGTAAATGTTTTATGACAAATGAGAATCAGATAAGGCAATGACCTGCATTTTTCAGCTGAGCCTGTTCAAAAACCCATATCGTATTTATTACCGGGTAGTGAAATTTCCATCCAACAAGATTTACCAGGTTCACCATTTAGTAACAGCGAAAGGTTCAGTAGTCAACGATGGTCGACTTTCTAGCCCATAAGCTAACATAGCCATGATAAAAATTTGCTTACGATGAGGTTTCATTCTCGGCGATCTTTCTTAGTCGAAGATTACAAAAACATTGTTTGTGCGTGGTCAAAAGGGGCAGGGCACACAATCCCCCCCCTCATCGTTACATCAACAAAGACCCTGAATGTGCCAACTGCAACATCCTCATCGTGCGCCAAGCAACATTTGACTGCCGCGGCATCCTTTAAACTTTGGCATCGACTCCACAAAGAAGCAGATGCCTGATTCATGACGGGTGTAACGGTGAGGCTATACCCGCGTTTCTCAATTTTCTCGGTCGGTTACAGCTGGCATATGATCAGAAACCATCCCCTGAGCAAGGAAAAGAATTGGAATGATGATCATTGCTGTTGTTAGGCCGTTTAACTATCTATGTACAGCTGATTTACCTGAGGCTGACGAAAGTTACGTATGGTTCAAAGCTTCAAGTTCAAACCACCTGCTGGATACCGTTAGCATCATCAAGATTTTTGTTGAGAACTCCTATACTCTTACCCAAACACTGCGTGACTGAGGAACGCTATCACGATGAAGATGCATGTCTCAGCCTTTCAAGCCGACTGCAAATCCAAGACCAGGGAAGACCATACCGAGTGGTTCACGGACTGCACTCACGAGCAGCTGATGTCGTTTCTTGAAGCTGCTATTGATATACATACCAATCACAACAAGTCCAGTCCGAAACAGACTTTGGACTGAACAGTTCCGTGAAACAGGCACATGCAAAATTTGAGGCCTGTGAGCCTGTACCATGTTCCTATCATCAGTACCGTCAACAATGCGAGGTGTCGAGAGTCTATTCTCATGACTTGCAGCTCAACTCTCTAGTATTATCTTCTAAAATTCATATCGGGAGCTTTGATGGACCTCTCAAACCACAAGACAAGACTCGAGACTGCCAACGCAGACACCAAAAGATACAGCCGTCCATATCCTATGTCAAACCATGAAAGTCAATCCAGGCAAAACTCACCTGACATTGCAGCTCATGTTACATGAACATTTGGCGGTGATGCTGACTTCTTCTAACCATGATACAAGTCTGGAACGCATACGAGACTAGAAGTGATTAATTTTATTTTGGTATCTGCTTAGTTACCAACTTACCGGACAAAGTGATATGCCTCGGTCTTGAATCCTCAGCCAGACAGCTCGACTGTGACCTGACCCAAGTCTGATTCGTACTTGACAGTACGGCATGTTGGAAGGCACTTGTAGCGAGACTTCGCGTTGATGTCCTGTGACCCGGCCATGAGCTCACGAGGGAACGTTATGGTAAATTGAAAGCCAAGAATTGGTTCTATAGTGATTTTTTAATTGTTTGGAGGCTTATGCGGGCTGAAAGCTGAAGCTTACCTCGATCTTTGCCTATATCCTTCTTGAATGGATTACGCATTGCCAAAACTAGATAAGCTTTCATGCCTCGAAGAAGTAGACTCAACAGCTGAAACTGAACTCATGACCCTCTGATCAATCTAGAACGACTGCGGCTTGCGCAGAACTGCAGGCTAACGATTTAGAGGTGCTGGGGTGATGCAAGTCCCAGATCCGGATTAGTGGATTTCTGAGATCAAAAATACTTCTTCGTGCACGTAAACTCGGCTCAGCACAAAGTAACATCTATCTTAAGTTCAAAATCAAATTCGCTTCCTCAACTCCCATTTTTGCGCTACTGGGAGACTGGTACCCAATTGGACAATGTTTTTCCAGGCCCAATCCACGAATGGTTATTTAAAGGCACAATAGGCACTCGGCAGGTTTGCCACTAAGACAGCATTTCGCATTAACTATTGTCGATAGATCACCACTTAATCAATAGTCGGCCGAAAAGGGCGCAAGCACAATCTTGGGAACCCAATTGAGGGGCTCAGCTGTTCAGTAGACGTCTTAGCTGGAACATTTGGGTTGGCATGCTGAGAAAGATCAACTGGCTCTAGATTGTCTTATGCTGGTCTGGACCATGAGGCATCTTTTGATCTTTTATATAATAGAACCTGGGTACCGCGAGGTTATTCGAAGAGCCCACTCATTCAAACTTCCTCCTTGCTATTTCTTGCAATTTGACCTTGGCGTATAGAATCTCCGTAGAAAGTCTCATAACAAGAAATTTTGAGATCGTTTTCTCCTCTTTACTCCAACCTTGCCTGCTCCTTCTCGCCCCAGCCGTGGCAGACTCCCCGCCTTTTCCAAGCAGGAAGAGGATCTCTGGAAGGCGTATGCCAAAGCATTCCAGGCAAAGTTCTTTAGCAATCTCGACACAAAGAATGAGATCTTCTATGCTGCTCCCATCGGAGTGATGGGCATTCCTGCTGGTGGCAATATCCCTCAGGAAATCACCAACAAAGGGGTATACGACATTGGCGATGCTGTCATGCAGCTAGATGCTCCTGTGTTCGCTTCTGGAGACAAGAAGTACTCTTAGCGACTTCAAGAGTAAGGCATCCTTCGCGAAACTAAACTCAACGACGACTAACGTAAACAATAGAGTTCTTGGGGCTGTAAAGCTCGGACAGAATCGAGACATGGGTGTTGAGAAACGATTGAACGACATCCAAGCAAAAGTCAGAAGATTGAACACGGAGTATGCAGAGTTGAGCGAGAAAGCGATGGAAAGTTACGTGGCCGACGAATATAAAGACAACATGACTTTGGGAAAGTGGGTTCCATGGAACGTAAGATAATTGTCCATTCCATCGAACCCTTCATATCCCATAAAATATGTTAACCACCTATCGGGCATACAGTACCCGAGTTTTGTCGCTGTATCTCATGAGAGGCAATCCGCTGCTGCGACTGAAGCATCTCTGCGTGCTCAGATTGCCGGACCTGGCGCTGATCTACTCAACTGGCGGAGGCTGAGGCTGTTCAGCACCTGTGAACCGGATAAGGCCAATCCTGGTCTCAACATGCCATGTGCCCCAAGCTTTGGCAACATCGTCAATGGTTTTTCTGATCCTCCTCAGGAAAGTGGGAGATTTTTGAGCCCTACCTATACCATCGAAAACCCTTACAGAGATACTGTTAGTAACTGGATCAGGGACGCGGGTGGCGAGAACAAGCTGAAATTGACCTTCAACATCAATGATGCAAAGTTAGAGAATTGGGACAAGTTTGGTTTTGCCAATGTCAATGCCAATTCACTCTTCACATATTTCTTCAAGGCGAGCTACACTCAGGATCATCAGATGAAGGAGGATTCATCACGACTCAGGAGGCTGGCTCTGAACTCTTAGTGCAGCTGTCAGCGGCCGAAGCGGGTGTCTTGACCGTCAAACCAGGTGATTGGGATGTGCCCAACATCATGGAGGAGTACCGAGACTTTCAACCCGAAATAGCTCGTGAGGTTGGTCCTGCGGCCAGAGTCGGCCAAGTCATTCTGGCTTACAAGGTCGTCATGAAGCTGTCCTTGCAAGCCAATGTCGCCGAGCGTGTCTATCATATAAATCAAAAGGCCAAGAATACTGGCGGATCAGTGAGCTCCTTTGGGTTGGAGGTTGAATTTGGGGGCGGAAGTAAGGACGAGGTCAACATTTCTGGCTCGTCTATTGATATCCGAAAGGATCTTGGATATCCTGTTCTATTGGGCGCGAAGGGAAAGGAACTTCCAACTCCTCTAATTGGTCGCTAGTTGGATATATACAAGCACTGAGAGGACTGTCGAATTGGATCGCCATATGTCTGGAGAAAGGTTTCCTATACTATAAACTATGGGCAAGAATGAATAAAATTGATTCTAAAGTGGTTCTATAGCATAGTATCTGACGCTGGACAGATTAGATAACAGATTTTGACCTATCTTAGTACTCTCGCCAGTGACGTGATTCGCTGACTCAGGATCACGCATTGACAGATGAGTCAACCAGCAAATGCTGCAGATAGAAAACAGACTGACCTTGAGCTAGTCGAAAACAAAATTACCCAAAAAAGTTTCAGTGAGCGGCGACCACATGGAGGAGCAAGATCTTCTGCAGCAGCTCGGGAACACGGCATTTGCCTGCTCATCTCTCATACGTTTGAGCGGTGGCAGCGCCAACTATGTCTATCGAGGCATTCTTATCCATGCAATGCCCGCCAGAGGCGATGTTTGGGATATGGAGAGTGTTATTGTGAAACATTCACTTGATCATGTACCAGGAGATGCTGAGTTCAAACTCGGCTTGTCACGCTGCGTATGTCCACATCTGAATCAGTCCTTTCCCATCAAGCCAAAGAGCCGATGATCATAAGCTTGATAATGGCCTCCCACTGACCTCATTCTCAATGTAGTCTATTGAGAATACCGCACTAGAGTGCTTGAATCAGTCATCGCTGGTGACTATGAAAGTCAAGATTCCTGTTACTTATTTTCTGGATCTCAATGCTCAAAGAGGCATTGCGGTACAACAAGACTTCCGCCATTCGACGGACATAGCATCTATTATACGCTCAACAGAGCTGAGTAGCTTGTGGACGCAATCTCAGGCATTGTCCATCAGTCAAGAAATTGGACACTGGTTGCGTCACTTCCATGAAAGGGCCTCTGAACCTAAACAAGCAGACTTCCGTAGCAGGGTTGGCTGCAACGAGCCCATGCAAAGACTCAAGCACGAGGTAACCTACGGCACATTCACCGACGTCTTGAAGAAGTTTCCCGATATCCTGGAAAAGAACTACGGGGTTCTGGAAAGGGTCAAAGAACGAGCAGAACTCGAGCTTCAAAACCTGATCAGTGGGAAGGATGGACTAAATCGAGGTATGATACATGGTGATTGCTGGATGGGAAAGTGAGTTACAGGGACGCTTGAACCGACATATGCAGCGAAACTGATTACTACCTAGTGTTCTACTATCGAAATACCCTCCAGCTCCAATCGGCCGTGATACCGCTACAGACATCATCGTCATTGACTGGGAAATGTGCCAATTTGGCCATCGAGCGTACGACTTGGGACATATGATAGGTGATCTATACGAGGCATATCATTTCCATGACTCTGATATCGCTTTGACAATGATCAGAGGATTCATTGACGGTTATGGGAATGTTGACGACGAAATGGCTTTCCGAACGGCTATTCACACTGGTGTGCAGCTTCTCGGCTGGTACAATCGTCGTGCCCCATCAGATGCCCCGAAAGGGACCGGAGAACAAATTTTGAGTGCAGCAAAGATCTCGACGCACTTTATTGTTGGTGGCTGGGAGAGGGAAAAGCAGTGGTTTCAAGGTACCCCATTGACACCCTTATTCCATTCGGGTTAACAGGCTCATTAGCTACATCGTAGGCACAAGCGGCTAGGGAAATCGTGCTTCTCCGCCTAGCGATGTCATGTCATTTCAAGCATTTTATAGAGCAATCGTTGACCGGTTACCTCGAGGGATCAAAGGGTTTCCTTTCGCAGCTGATCATTTCCTTCTGTTGATGCTGTAAGACGGCGTAGCCCAGCTCGCACAATGAACCCAACGCGGTTTAGCCCCGTATCCCAGTGGCACTGCTCTGTGACAGCCTCCACCTCGATCAATGTTCCCCATTGGGGATAACCTCATGTAAGGCGCCCAACATACGACAGAGGGTTGAGTATAAGACAAGTGTTGTGCCCAGATGAGATTCAACAGACAAATAACTCCAAAACTTCAATTCAGCGACATTAAATTGGTTTACTCATAAAATCTTCACCTCTCAGTCAGAATGTATTCCTGTCAGCTTGACTATCAACAACAAGCCTTACCAGCTGAAACAATCCCTCATCAGGATTACATATACCAGCCGAGCGACCATATTTACCTTCCACAAATACTACCCCCTTCGCCTCCCGTGGAAAGACCAACTCTATCTCCATCACGCCCCATTCTCATCCCTTCAACCTCAATCACAGGCTCACTGGAAGTAACTCCACCATACCACCGAGCTTACCCTCTCATCCTCAGCTCCTATGACATCTCTTCAAAAGAGTTCATGGCCATCATCGATGCACTCAACATCGCTCTCGCTGAGCCAGCGCCATTCAAAGCAATGGAAGTCGCAGGCGATGGTCTCGGCTTTGTGCCCAATGAAATAGCCCAAGGCGTTTCTTTGGGTCTTGGATTAGCTGCAGGTACTGGAACTGCTGCTACCGCATATTTTCGAGAGAGAAAGGTACTCGAGAGAGTAAATCGCGATATCTTCGCACCAAAAGGCTTGGTGATGAAGACCATGAAGGATGAGGAAGTGATGCAACGACTCAACATCACGGCCAAGAGTCTCGATCCACTGCGACGGCTGGAAGAAATTTCATCACATATTGAAGTTTTGTCTTTTGACGTTGAACCACCGATCAGACACTCCAATATGCTGGATCGCATCAGCGCAAAACAAGCTGCCATTAAACAAGCAGGCAAGGAGAAGAAAAAGCACAAGAAGCAAGAAAAACGGCTTCAGAAGCGCGAAAAAGCAGCTAATAAGTTTGATCGCTCTATTGATTCTATCGATGAGCAGTATAACTCCGACGTTGAGAGCCAGATTGAGATCGAGGCCAAGATCGCAAGGTTAGAGGATAGGATTGTGGAGGTCAACATCAAAGCAGAGGAAAAGCTTGCGGAGTCAAGTGAGAAGAAGGTTAGCGAGATTGAGAAGAGGCGAAGAAAGGACTTGGAAGAAGTTGAGAAGGATCGTGCCAGGTTGATAGAGAAGCATGGTAAGGCGATCGCCAAGGTGAGTAAGAAGGCTGAGAAGAAGGATGAGAAAGACGAGAAGAAGGTGGCTAAACTGGAATGGATCATGATTAGAACTATTTAGACCTCTTCATTTACATTAGTTTATAGATGCACATATTATTTGATCAGAATTTCACTCGATGTCTTCCATTCTCGTCTTCTCCCGATTTCAAATCCATACGTCCCAGCAATGACCCCATTCATGATCTCCTCAGCCCCTTTCTCCTCTGCACTGCCCTTTTCGAAGTTCATACTTGCTATTTGCAGCGGGAATATGAACAGCAATGACTCCATGCTGTGAGACTCGTGTCCAAGACACGACGCTGCCAGTTGGCATATCTCAGTGGCAATTGCCTTCCTGACTACTTTTCGATCCTCGAGAATAGCTGGAATTTCGGCCACGAGAGGAATGTTGAAGAATGTACATAGACCCGTCATACAGAGTATTATTGCTCTTTGTAATGCGAGAAGTGCTTTGTGTCTGACCGGGTGTGAAGTGCTGTCGTGTGTTGAAATGAGAGAAGAGCCAGTGAGAGGCCGAGGGTGCTGATAGAACTGCTCCCAGTCTTCGAGATCGGACAATGTAGTCTCGATTCGTTGTCGAAGTTCCTCAAAGAACTCATTGTCAACTTCGCCTCTTTCTACCCGATCCATGTCATGCAAATGGCCGGGAACGCGGGCAAAGATGTCGTGCAAGGCATCACTAGCTGTCCTGGGTACGGTCGACGGCCAGGGAATGGCCTGCCACTCTGGAAGTGTGAGATAGCAGTGCTTTCTGTTTATCAGTGCGCATAATATCTATTCCAGTCAGCGATGCTCCATTCTGGGAGAAGCGGCTCATACTATCTCGAACCGGCACTGTCTGAGGAGTTCCCTTTCCAGGACAGTCTGGTGTCTCCATGGTCCTCTCAGCTTGACCTTTGATCAACAGTTTAGTATATGGACTCGGATATCATAGTGTATCACAGAACTTACCAACTGAGTTATTCCCTCATAGTGCTTCAACCATCCCGTCTTGTCCGTAAAGACGATGTTCTCAAACATGCACAAACAAATTACACTGGCAAGCGTGTCCCATTCCAGAACAGCGGTTGAACTCGCTAGATCAAGTTGCACTCTGTTCAAGGCCTTTACATATTCTCTACTTCCGAGGTCAAAGATTCGCTTATCACCGTTTGTTTTGCCAAAGTACACTGCCGCTAATGCTCGCACGGCAAGACTCCGCGTAGAATCTGACAAAGTGATAGATTCCAGATTGGCCACTAAGGGTGTAACTTCATCAATCCGCGATAGTAGGTGAGCATGGATTATGGCATCTTGATCCAGTAACAGTGGTGATGGACGCAAGATCTGTCGTTCAGGCGTCTTAGGAAATGTATTGTTGAGTTGTACCTGGAACTGGTTGTCCTTTACTACCGATTTATCTTTCGCGAATCGCGTCGTCTCATCAACAAATTCGCCGTACGTGACATAGCCTTCACAAGCTATCCCAGCTTTCTCGCATCGCTGACAATGCGGCTTGCTTTGATCTACAATGAGCGTCAGCCAGCTAGTCTCTCAAAGCGACATCCACAGGGACGATACCGCATTTTACTCGTCTTCGCTTGCATGTCCTACACGCTTTACTGCGACCTCCGCGATTGACCATGACGATGAGTTCAGGCTTGCTGAGGCTGACTGTCAATCGATGCGCTCAGGATGAAATGAGGGGACATGTCAGATGGGATTTGCCAAGATTGCGCCACAACAGAGCCGTCATCATCCTTGGTTTAAGCACGGCGCAGTGATTGCCATCTCATGGCCAGATATCTTGGCCTTCCGGAGTTGGGAGTGCTAGAGAAGCATTGTCTTGGTTTACGGCCGCAGACACTGACAGATTCGCATAAAACAAGGCGCGCTGCGGGGGACCGAGACGCGTCTCAATTGGCTTCTCAATCAGAGGCGCAACACATTGAGGCCGCGGACACCGAAGACGATCAAGTAGAACAAGAGTATATCAGTGTCATTTATTATTCGGTATGATCCTGCAGGAATGGGATTGAGTGTCTAGTCATGTTGTCTGAACTACAAGTTAATGGGTTCAATACCCGAATTAGTACCGGAAGCTCAACTGAACTATAGCTTGACTGGGGCTCAGAAAGAAAGCTGCAAAACGAATCCTCATGCACTTTGCAGTATGAGCGCAGACTACCTTTTTACAAATCTAGTATATTCTACATTAATGACTGTATTATCTTCCATTGATCCTCGAATCGAAGTTTCCAATGTACAACAGATCTTAAGATCTTAGTCTTGTCCATCTCATCCTCAGCCCTACCCTACGGCCCCTCAAAATCACAAACCAACGCCAACTCACGCCGACTCCCGACGCTGGTACTGCTTCCGTCCCTCTCCTTTCTGGCCCGCCGCCCTGTTTTATCCCCTATAGCAAATTAAGGCCCCACCAATGACTACCAGCTGCCAAGTTTTTAGGCACGTCCTTGCAATCCATCACGACCAGAGCATCCATTTCATCATCCCCTGCCAAGCCATCACTGGAAATTAAGCAATGAACTGTACTGCGGGGCTCACAACCTCCATCGTTTCACTCAACACCAGGATCATGATCAGATCAGTCAGTCAATGTCGATTCAATTCAGTTCGGTTCAATTGAGTTCGGTTCAATCAATTCAGTTCGGTTCAATTGAGTTCGGTTCAATCAATTCAGTTCAATCAATTCTCTAGATGCCCTTCCCTATCCTACCGCAACTCCAAGTAACCCTGAATTATCCACAGGTGATATGTATGATATGTTGTAATACAACTGCAAAAATTAATGATGCCACTCTATCCGTATTACCAATTACATTGTTTCTTTCTGTTCGTGTTCTCGTCATTGCACGTGCTTTTTGATGCTGCTCCGATACCCCGGTGTCGCCCCTTGGCAGAAATAGTGGTCCAGCACCAACTCCTCTGCCTTGATGTCCAACCATCCAGGCGATGAGTCGCCAATGCCAAAGCTCAGCCAGATCTCGTCGTCCAAGTACCCGTGGCTTCTCTGTGCGGGTTGATCGCCGTGATACACCATGCTTCCTGTCCAAATGTATCTGCTGTTGGTCTCGCCGTGGTAGGTGAGCTTCTTGCTGACGCTCATCATGTGGTATGGCGCGACGGGCGAGTATACGACTATTCGGTGGTCGTACCACGTGTTTGTGTATTGAGGAGGGTCGTAGCGCATCTGCACCATGCCCATAATGACCGTGTTGTTCTCCATCGGCTCACAAGCACCGCGGTTGCATAGCGTGAGGCTGAGCATGGGCGTCGATTGATGCACGCGCTTGTCGGTGAGCATAACGTCGTTCATGCACGTCTTTTCGGCAGAGTGCCATGTCTTCTTCTCGTTGTCGGGAGGGAAAGGTTCATCCACGGCGGATTCGGGCTCAGCTTCCATGTTCTGGACGGGCTCGTCGGTCGAGTTGAAGCGGAACAGCTGGCTAGGCTCTACCATGAACATCATCTCGTCGTCATCGGCGCTGAAGGGATTGTAGACAGGAGCCCAATTCTTCTCGCGTTGGTATCGGGCGTCGGATTCTTGGCCCTCGGGGGGCTGGCGACGGAGGAGGACGGGCTTGTCGAATTCGATGCCAGGGAGTTCTTTCGCGTGCTTGCCCATCTGCTTGACAAGCTCGGGCACAGCTGCACGTGCATCGACGATGTACATGCCCTCGCAGAGGTTCTCGTCATTGACCTGGTGGGTGAAGATGAGCATGGGAGTACCGTTCTTCCTCCAGAAGAGCTTCATGTCCTCGGGACCAATGTATTTATCCATGTCGGGTTGATTCTTGCAGTGATGTTCGGGGCCTTGAGCTTCTGTAAAGTCCTCCACGAGCATCTTATGCCAATCGTTGTCCGCAGTGAGCTCCGGCCGGCCGAATGCATCCCATGTGAGGCTAACGAAGGTGGCGACCTGCTGAGCTCGTCTGTATTTCTTGCCCTTGATATCTTGGTCGACGTGGGGAGCGCGCGCAATGACAAGAAAATCGTGCTTGCTGCCCTTTGGCAATTCAAGAAGGGTCGGATTCATAATCTTCTGGCCAGTCTTCTTGACATTTATAGAGTTGTAGAAACCCAAGTTATTCCGTGTACTCGTGAGGAGGCGGTAATCATTGGTTCGCGAGAGGAGAGGATCGTAGCCCGAGTGGCCATTGCCGAATAGCTTGTCGCTCATGGTGAAGGTGAGGATCATGACGACGAGGAGGGCTGTTGTCGTCACGTAGAGAATGATGCGCCGCGGGTGAGGATGGGGAATGCGAACGCTCGAGAGGCGCACGCTCAAGTTGCGCAAGCTGTTAGGCAAGCGCATGTTGGAGACGCGCATCTTGAAATGAGGGAGCCGCGTCGGCTGGCGAAGAGAAGAGAATTGGAGTGAAAGACAGAGGAGGCTCAAGCCTCACATTGAAGAGCAGAAGAAGACGTGTCTCGATTCGTGCGGCCGCAATCGGGCTCGGCTCGTTTAATGTAGCGGTTGTGCTAGAAGTGAAAGTAAGGTAAGGTAGGCAGAGAAAAAGACAGCGCCACGAAGGAAATAAGGGACGGCAAAAGAGCGGATGGAAGAGAAAGATGGAGACAAGGTGAGGCGAAGTGATGTCCAGTGTTTGACACGATGGAATGAATGATTGGACTTTTTGCAGGCGAGCGTCCCCCTAAAACAAGCATAAGGGAAGGAACCCACGATTTCAACGGGCAGACTTTTTTCTTCTGGTTAAAGGGGAGGGAGGAGGGGGGGTTACAGGGCCTAGCAGGGGTGAGGGCCACTAAATCTAGAGTTATTTTTCAATGGAAGCTTCGATTCCCTGACATCCTGTTGGTCAATGCGTCATAGACTGCGCCACAATTGGTTGATTCCCTCCAGAGCTCTCCACTGCCGCTGGTACCGCACCCAGTGAAAGAACAGGTTCAGGACATGAGCTTGTTGATCAGTGAGTTCTTTTTAAACCTGTTTGCGTCTTAGACATCGGCGATTAAAACACGTGGGGGCCTCTCATCTCATCTCAGATCGGACAGAATGTTCGTGATATTCAGACACAAAATCTGTCAATTGAACGCCAAGTCGTGGCACAGAGCGTTCTAGATTTGGATGCGGAGAAGGCCTGTAATACAGTGCATGAACAACAAATGCTCACGTGGATGGTTGCCATATTAATACTGTGTCATCCCATATCATCCATCGTTCGCACAGTTGCAACGCCAAGTCTGCTCACGCATCCACCAAATAAATCTGTGGAGATTGTCAACACGCAATTATAGATTTGCCAAGGTGATCATCCGCCCTTTTTCGTCTCTTCTAACATGTAAATCAGCCCTATGGCGAACTCTATTTCTCGTGCATTCTGGCCGAGCTCATGTATCTACACACTGTATCGGTTGTCACAGATATGATGAGGCGGTGATGCATACGTCAACACTACGTACATGCTATGTCTGGACTCTTCGTTAAGGCCTTAGCGGCACGAGAAGGATTGACTGCCTAAGCGACGACCAAGCAAGGTCAGTCCTTTGCGCCTCTTTATGTTCCTTCACCCACCCACTGAACCGTCACAGTGATGTATGGACTGAAGTGAAACGCGCCACCCTTAGGGTGAGATCGTTCTGCAACTTCCAATTCGGGTTGTACCTTTATTTCTTCGTGGGATTCTCGTTTTTGAGCTTTTCGTCCGGCTACAAGGATGACGATGCTCAGGAAAATTGATGATTTGATGAGGCAAAGTATTTGCATCCTTCTCTGGTCCTGCATTGATGCAAGAGGACCTAGTCATAAAAACTGTTGATGCGATCCTAAACGTCAAAGAGTCCATGAATTCACAATAAACCCTTGGACGAAAAGCCTCGATGAGAATGCTTGATTCCGGTGTTACGATTCTTCTGTATATGTGTTCCATCCTCATGTTGTGGTTCGAAATTACCGACCAAGTCATGAGTACAGCGTGGCCTTCAACACTATGAGCTCGCAGGTACCATGATGTCTCGGTGAAAACAAGTCCAAAGCATTATCAACTACCTGTATGAACTAATTCAGAATAGGCTTACTGTAGACCGAGACCTATCAGCCAGGAGTTGGCGTTGCAGCTCTTCTTAGTTACCGTAGGCCCCGGAAAGCATGAATGCTGGGAGAAGTATTAAGACTCTGCAGAATGACCTCAGCTATTCCTATCATGCTGTACTTGATCAGCATTCAAGATCTCGGCTGTCCCCTGCCCAGACTTCCATGGAACATGATTATGAGAACTGCGATGCCAGAAGAGACCCAGTGGAAGGAATACCACATTGACTGGAAGCAGAGAACCTCTGACCAGAGCTATGCATATTTACTTGTAAACCTCACGTCTATGAGCTCTCAGGACCCATATGGAGATCTCTTCAACATATGGCACCTCTATGAGCTTAGAGTTGCCCTACCCAGGTACAGAATCCTATATTCGAAGTTATTTGTCACTCTATAAAGCTATGGAATTGCCACATGGCCCATGTTAGACCCTCCCGAGTGGAAGCAAGAAAGTCAAGCCGCTTGTACTAAGTGTCAAAATAACTAATCTAAAGGGATCATGAACCTGCCCTAAATTTACATAAATCTATCTGAAGCGGTCTGTCCTACAAAGCACGAAGGTCCTACGGCTTGTATCAGCAATGTTGTCGTGAGTCCCTTCCATGGACTTGGTACGTGCCTCAACCTTCTGTTTCGCCGTTGAAGGATTCATATCAAACTTCAGGCTTCTGACCGTACACAATCCTTTGTCTGAAATACGGATGATGTTGACCCGATCGGATCTCTCGTCGGAGCTGGGCGCACAGCGCTCTAACCTGTTCCTCGGTCCATCCCAAAAGCTCGCATGCCAGGAACAAAAGATATCCTTCATAGTCTCTCTCCAGAGCTGCCTGCATATAATGTCCGACCTGCTTGAGTCGTTCTTCTGTATGCCAGCCTCCAACTGGTGCCTTTTGCGACGCTGTTAGACTGATCCAAAAGTTTGGCCCGGAATATAAAGGTAACCTACCTTGAGGTCCACGACGTGGATGTTGACAAAACCTGCTTCTTCCATCGACTTCCTCTGCACATCTTCTCGGATCATGGCAAAGCTTCTTCCTGCGCGTTGGCCGCCTTCTTCGAATACTTCACCCCAGCGTTTCATAGCGCTTCCATCTGGGATAGAGTTATCGTCACTCTCCATAGTGGATGATACTTCGTAGCTTTCAACCCACCCGCCCGGGGCGCAAGCTGTGAAAGCTTCTCTGAAAGTGGCAGTCCAGTCTGTGATACTTCCCAGCATGAATCTCATGTGGACGAAGTCAAAGGAGTCGGGTCGGAAGGTCCAGGTATCGTTGCAGTCCTCGATTTCGCTATAATAGGGTGAACCTCCATGCTGTTATAGGCAGTGGGGAAACTTACAGCTGTAGGTTTGATGGCATCCAGGTTGGTTGAATAGGGCTGATCTCAGTGCCCACGACCTCGACATGAGGATGTTCGTCGGCAAAGTCACTTTATCGTAATCAGCCTCATTCGACGTCCCTTCCAAACGTTACTTACATAGCCCAGATAGCTACCAATGGGTTAGAGTCAGATGATAGAGTTGCTCTAGAGGCACCTTACCTGTTCCCGTCCCAATGTCAAGCACTCTCTGCCAAAGCCGTGATCAGCATATGAGATCCGATACGCCAAAACTGATGGGACTAACTTGGATATCAGGCTTGAGAGGTGCCAGATGAAGTTTATCTTCCAGCAGAAGGAGAGTAAAGTGATGTCTTTTTACTGTTAGACGCCCTCACCATATTTAACAGAAGCATTCACTTACGCGAGGTCCAAAGATTGACTAGCCTGGTCATCATTTGATGCCCTGTGCTTCGTTAGAATAGCCACATGCTAAACTGAAAGATGCATACCAGTATTGAGCTGTACCTCTATCTGAGTGGTAGGTCCTGCCATGCAAGGTTCGGTACTCAAAGATGCTTGAGCTTAGAGAATAGGTCGAGTCGGCGACATTGGATCCCAGGGCAGAGTCCAGGTCTGAATCACTGTGACCATCAAAGCCCTCGTCAGTTTCAGCATCATCATGCTCTGGATCTTGATTCTGGTCACTCAAGTCAGCGAATATGTCCAAACTCTTCGCACAAGCCTCGGACCTCTTGGCCCTGCTGGAGGTTCTGTAAGACCTCCCAAGCCGGTGTTGGAGCGGGCGGTAGAGTCAACCCAGGCGTTTCTGTAGGTTCGCTAGTCATTGTATTGCGATCTCTCTTGTATGAGGTCTCTGAAATGATGATAGTGCTACGGACTCGTGGTCAAGGAGGGGGTTTTATCAATTCACTTAGTACTGATTACGACACTAGCTGCTTATTTCCCCAGTAGCGCGGCACGTTCGGTTGCGACGCCAATATTGATGTGCTAGGCGCAAAAGGCAAAGTGCTACGGCGTGGCGGTGCCGATTAAACGTATTGGAGGAAGTTTGGGGCAACATTCCCAGGTGCTCGGACACTTGATCATCATCTTAGTGGCTTGGTAGTGCTTGTTCCCACGCGAGCTATCAATTTCCTTATAGCCGGGAGCATTCCGCGGGCAGCCTCATTGAGTGAATACGCGAAAATCCCACAGAGCCGAGCCAATCGAGAGCTCATGATATGAAAGCAAAGGCTGCCATCTTTTCCGCCTGATGCATAAAAGAGGCTGTGTTGGGTGACAGGGGAACAATACGACTGTCATAAGACGTGTCCGTTATATCCGTGGACACGGGATTTGCAGTCAGTGCATGCCGGTAGATGTCAATTTACCGTTACATCCGGCGATCTGAATTTTGTCCATCAATCCGACACAAGGGACCGGAGGCCCGCGGAGTGCGACATCCTCCGACATATGAAGAATGATTAGTGGCGAGATGAGAGCGATTACTAAGTAGATAAACATCATTAATATAATCGGTATCTTCGGATCGGTATCTGGATGACACGTGATTGATGCTCAACTCCATTGCTCTTCAAAACGCCGGAAGGCCCAGGATCATTAGGTGTCTGCGGGTTAAAAATAGGTCGCCAAAGATGATGCTAAGTTCGTCCAACAATTACCATAATTAACCTAACTTACCCAGGTATTTACCTCATTTGTTAACGAGGTCCTCCGTTTTGCAGGATCCTTTGACTAACAGTTCATCCAAGAACTGCCGAAACGTGAATGAAATTTAGAAACGCGATCCGATAAATTGAACATTGCCGAGCGGGCCGTGTACAACAAGCGCATCAAAGTAAAGCAAAATTGACAATCAGACTGTCTTTGACAATTCATAACATATTCAAATTTGATTGCGCGGGTATTCTACTGAATCCAATTGCCATTATTTGCAATCAGATTAGGCGCCCCACGAAGATTTCCCGAAATCTTCTTCGGAGTCGCCAGTTCCTTCAGCCACGCTGTAATATCAGCAACCCCCTCAACCTCTTCCACGCTCATCGCGTACAAGACCAAGCCCGCAACATGAGGAGCAGCCATAGAAGTTCCATCCTCCGTGAAAGTATACGTATTGGACTTGTGACCAGCTGAAGTGATGCCTACTCCAGGGGCCAGGATGTCAACTGTCTTTCCCCAGTTAGAGAAATCAGCAACAGCCCAGTTGGAGTCGATCGCTCCGACAGTGATAGCGGTCGATGCAGAACCGGGCGACTCCTTGGCTGCATCTATGGCATCGTTACCGGACGCGACAACTGTGACGACACCTTTCTTGGATGCGGTGTCAACAGCTTTGTTGAAGGCAGTGGACTTTTCGCCGCCGAGAGACATGTTGATAACGGCTCTCCATGTGCGATCTTTCTTGATGATATCGTTAACGGCCCAGTTGAAAGCGTCAAGGACAATGGACGTATCAGACTCATCACCATTGAAGACCTTGAGAGCGAGAATGTTGGCCTTCTTGGCAACACCATATGTCTTACCAGCAATGGTACCAGCAACATGGGTTCCATGACCATCGTCGTCTTTGTTGTTGCCCTTCCAGTTGGTCCAGGCAGCCTTCGCACGGCCACCGAACTCGTTGTGAGTCACTCTGACACCACCGTCAATGACATAGGCGTACATGTCTGTGCCAGCGTAGTCATCGTAGATATACTCCTTGTAACCCTTCTTGCGATGAGAGATGGTGCCGAGACCCCAGGTGGACTTCTTCTGGGTGATCTCATCTCTCTTCTCGAGGCTTCGCTTGCTCTTGATGCGATTGAGCTTCCATACACGGTTGGGCTCAACAGCCAGGACCTTGTAGAACCAGTTAGCATGTATACCTGATAATTGAAGATGTTGGCTTACATCTGGGCTTTTCTTGATCTCTTTGATAGTCGCTGTGTCGAATGATCCAGCATATCCCTGGAAGCCAGACTTGCTGTCATAAGTCTTTTCGACACCAACTTCAGTCTCGCGCTTGGTGAGACTTCTCTTGTGAACGCCTTTGACCCATTTTAAATGCGTCTTGGCCATGACGGCATCAACCTCGGGTTTCAAGGTGATGATGTAGCTGCCTGGGATGATAGCACCGGCCTCAGCAGCTGGGGCAGCAGGTGCAGGCACAGCAAGTCCACATCCAAGAAGGACGCTTACTGCAAGAGCGATATTCTTCAAATTCACCATAATGATGAAGGGTAGGGAGAATCTGGTAATGGTACTTTCTTGGGAGGAATTTTGAAGGATCAACGGCGGGACATATATACCCGCCCTGAGATACTGCTCTACATATTTAACATTAAAACCGTCACTGGGACTTCTCTTCAGCCCAAGCTCACCTGCAAATAGTGCAAACGAGATGGCGCACCGCCATAGCTGATTGCGATCTACATGTGCATCCCCACCCGTCCCTGACCGTTCCTGAGCATGCTTAATTTTTAGCTATTGACCCTAGATCCGAGAATGCTCCCTCAAAGCGAACAGTGGCTGGTCTAGATGTGGCTGGATTTGTGTTAGAGGACCTCGAATTCCAGAGCTGTGGTTGACTATTTTTCCTTTAGGTATGCTAGTTCGCAGCTGAATCCCCCTTCCGGAAAGAAATTGATCTAGCTTAGAACTCTGAAATCAATAGACAGAAAACGGAACGCGGTCTGTTTCACTTTTTTGAAGGGTTGGGGCGCACGTGGGTCCGAGTGACAGCGCGAGGGATAAGGAAGGGAGAACATGGCATTGTGTCCTTTCATACAACTGTACCGGCTAACAATGGCATTCTTCTGTGACATCTCTGTGAAATAAAGAGACCTGCATCAAGTATATTGAAACCGTTTGAATGTCATCAACCGGGTAAAGGTTCTTGAGCCTTAGTGGTCGAAGCTTGTTCGAAGACAGCGTTTCTCACACCAAACACAGCACTTGCCATATCTTGTAGCTAGCAGTTTACGGATTAGATTGCTTGGAAACCATGAGGTATCCTGATAATTCGAATAATATGTCTCACGAATCTGTACCATCTGTTGATATACCGACTTGTAAAGACCAACCGTACGATGTCTATCTAATGCACCCGCTGCGCCGGCCCCCCCTGCGTTAGTCTACCGATTCACATCTTTGGCTGGCTGAACCCCTAGTGGATCTTGTGTGGCTTGCGTTATAATCTTTGGTCTACAGAGTTAGACATTGGGAATTAGTCTTCTTTCAGTAGACCGTGGCCTAGACCAGCAAGGACAACCTGCATATGTTCGAAACATTATAATGCCTCAAATGGCATCTATAGGCCGCTTAAAAGCCATAGAGAAATACTGAGACCAGGCATCACAATGCTCCAAGAAATGTCTTGAACTCTGGAGCAACATTCTATTGCTTTGGTGACTTTTATATACAAGGCACTCTTCATTACCATCATTACTTCTTTGGAGCCAGAAGCCTGTTATCAATCTCATGTTCAACTGCAGCTCCCAAGTCGGTTGTGGCTTGAGACTTTCGATAGCGTGTGTCTCTGGAGGGGAGATGACCACTACATTCCAGAGCCAGGTGACTACGAGGTTGGCCTGGATTCCGAGGATAGCCTGCTATTTTAGTGAGTGAATAGTCGCCGTTACTCAAGCTTTATGGAAACTGAATACTATTGGTCGGAGAAGTTCTGGTATGTGATAGTCTTCGAGGCTGAAGCATGGAGCTGCTGACCATATTAACTTGCTCAACTGCCTGGAAGAGGGGGTGGATTACAAAAAAGCCGTCACAGGCACGACTCGAGAGCCAAAATAGCGCTAGAAAGCCCTATTTTCGATCGAGACCGAAGTTGGATGTTTGAGTCCGATACCAGGAGTTTTCAATGGGGTGATGAATCATGAAGATACGAGCCGCCTTTCAGGCAAGGCCGGCTGAGATACAAGCTTATTAAGCTTATTCAATAGCTCCGAGATCCAGACTAAGATCTTGTATTGCAATTCCTGACTAACTGAACTAGATCTTATCTAGAGTGCGTATTCATTGTAGCTGCTGGAAGAGTTGAGCGAGGTTTACCAACTTTTCCAATGGTCATTCGTGGTTACTAGCTGCTTGCTCATCCGCCAAATTTCTGCTTCACCATGGACCTGTTGTGATTGGTGCTTTCAACCCTTTAGATGCTCCTTGTAACATGGGACGTTTGACCATGTGAGTTGCTATACTTAGTCGTTGGGCGGTATTCCAAGCTTCGCAAGAGCCAAGCTTATCTCAATAATCCATATTTGGGAAGTTTCATGTACACGTTCATTCTTTTACTCATGACTCCGTTGAAAATGGCTTTGCTGAGCTGAAAAGTACATGGTGAGCACTAAAGATGGCTTGCCGGAATCTGGCTCCCAACCATGATGTGATCCATCAGAGTTTCAGCAGCTCCCTGAGGTGACCAACTCTTCATCCGATCATCACTTAACAGGTATGCCTTGGGAAACCCAGGAACATCAGTCTCTCCTAGCACCATCCTCGCAATAGCTTCACCAGTAAGCCAGCACTTGTCCATCCCATGACCATTGAACCCCGCAGCAATCCACTCCCCACTTCCACTTCGTCCTGTGAGGTTCTGCGGAAGTTTTCCCACTATGGGCATGCCGTCTGCCGTGAACCCCATTATTCCGGACCAGATATTCAGGGCCTCTGCGGGAGCTGCATCTTTCCAGATCTTGGGGGCTGCAGAAGTTAGGGTTTGGCGAGCATCATCTGCGACATCTGAGTCATCGCTTGTGAGCAGACCACCAAGGCTCTGGGACTCGCCGCCGAGGAACATTACCCCTGTCTTGGCATTCTGTTGAGCGTAGTACAGGCCCAGATGAATATGTCCACTCTTTGCGTCATATGTGCCAAGAGAGACTTGTGACCAAGACATGTTGTGGCCGGCTCGCGGAAAGTTCGGGCCGAGTTTCTGCGTAGACATGGTTCCTCGTAATGGATACAGATGGCCAACGAGACCAGGAATCAGATGGCTTGAATACCCATTAGTGCAGTGAATGACATGCTTAGCTCGAATTGATCCTCTCAATGTGCGCACTAGGTACGGAAATTCCAAAGCATTGTCTTGAGCTTGTACTGAGAGAACAGGCGTGTTCGTCTCGAGTGAGAAGCTGTCTGAGAACTCTTTCCTCAGGGAGGCTAAAACTGCGGTCAGAAGTCTATATGGCCACAAGGCTGCGACTCCGGTTTGTGCAACTGCGCCGACGACATTCGTGAAATTGAAGATCTGAGACAGGCAGTCAGCAATTGGTGCAGAAGCGAGTATTGCTAAACTTACCTTGGCCGCCTCCTCCCTGTTGTATACTTTGAAGTTGATCTCAGTGTCAGGCACCGCTTTGAGCAGTTGCTTGACTTCTTCAATAGCGCCTCGAAATGAACTTTGGTCAGTATAGGACGTTGCTGATGTCACCTCGCGAAACTCCACCGCTTCTCTATTCTCAGGATCCAACTGAGCGATGAGCTCCTTCAGGCGGCGAATGTTGGCATCGCTAAACCGCACAGTCTCTGTCGCACGCTCAACGCCAATAGTTTCAGCAAGAGCTGGAAACAAGGAATCGCTATCAGAGACAAGATGTCCTCCATTTCGGCCAGTCGCTCCGCTTACGGCAGTACGGGCCTCAAGCATGGTCACCTTTAGACCAGTTCCTTGCGGATGGTTCAAGAGGGAGTGTGCGGCACCGATACCAGTGATTCCCGAGCCAATGATGACGATATCGGTTTCTGGGGGCAAGGCATGGGACTGTGCGCTTGCAACAGATGGATGCGGTGGAGTCTGCCAGGTCGGCGTCGTCGGGTTTGTACTCGGTAGCCCAGACTGAACTGTGATGAGTCTCACGACATCTTGGATGAATTCTAATACGGTGAGCCGGAGCAGGCGATATGAGATAGACAGAGGACTATAGGCTTACCGCTTCCAGTCATTTTTGCAAAAGGATGAGTGTTTGTTGTATTCTCAAGACCTGTAATCAATAGGAATGTTACGCGCGGGGTAAAGCTTCCTCGTTGGTGTCACAAGATGGATCAGAAGATGATGGTCCCGGTCAATGTGAATCGGGACTTTGAACAATACAGCTCTCGAGATATATCCACCGAGGATGATTATTGTGTATTCTATTGCCTCGATATGGTCTTTCCCATATCTATCGCTTGGCATGATCCCTGAAAGGATTGGGATCACCCCCTCGCATAGGCATGCTTCATTGGGTCTAGATCATCCATATCTCCCCTACAACGACCCGATTGGCAGGGTATCCATCGTCACAGCTCTGGAGATGGCTTCACTCAATATGCCTTCACAATCTTCACTCTTGTCAATGGCGAAATTCTTTGGTTGAGAATGATCCTTGGTATCGCTACCAGTCATTATTATTCTGGGGATTGTAAATAGTATAGCCTTCTGGTAGTGAAGTGGAAGTCTTCTGTACCTTTGGGGCGCTGTTCATTCTTAGCTGGCTTGTTTCTTCCATGGAGATCTTTAGCCAAGGAAGAGTGGTAAAGCCGTCTTGTGTGGGTCAGTTCGTCCAGGACATTGAATTTTCATCATCCCTGATTATAGTATTAACGAGCACTTATGTTTCCAAGTCATAATGTTGTTTTGTTCATGGTCCTGTGTCTAGAGGCCTCTTCGCAAGTAGTGCCATTTGCTCCCATAAGGTACGGAACCCTCGGTCTCTGAGACGGCATTCTCGGGAGCCGTAAAACACAATCTACAAACCCGGCCTCCGAGCTACTTGAGGGGTTCGTTTCGCCGAAGAAAGTCGCCCATGCCCACAATCTTATCATCATGTCGCTGCTCGTATCAGCTGGACTTGTTAGTGAACAGCAAGTTTGCGGGGTTTGGGCGCTCCTCAGCCTGCTTAAACGAGTTAGTGCATCACCAAGCGTTCACCAGCATCTCCAATGCGACAATTGCCCCCTCTGTAATTGTAGTGTTTGAGGGTAGAACTCATTGATTGTTATCAAGCTTATAAAAACTGCCTGTGGACTGGATAGACATATTTCTGCCAGAGAACCTCATTTTCTAGTATCTCTTTTCTATTCAAAGAGCTTTTCCTAGACAACTTGGTCAATATGCCTGCCAGCAAAACTCCAATCGGCACTACAGAGCTCAGCGTTCAGGGCCTTGGTGTTGTGAAGGGCCTGAGCTTCCCTGACAACATCCACCAATTCAGTGGCATCCCTTACGCATCGCTCTCCAAGCGGTGGACACGTTCACAACTCAGGACTTCATGGCCCAACGATTTTCACGATGGGACAAAACTGGGGTAGTTACTATTGAGTTCTATGCTTAGGATTCATCACTAAATCTGCTTCATAGACCTAGCGCGCCAAACCCGCCAGAGTACAATACACCTGAAGACATCCTTGTCCCAGTTGACATTGCGCCTCATTTTGAAGAGCCAATTGAAGATGAACTCAACTGCCTTGTCATGAACATCACAACACCAAAACTGGGTTCTGACTCTGGTGTGAAATTGCCCGTTATGGTTTATATCCATGGCGGATCTTTTCTTTTTGGTGGTGCCAATAAGGGCGTCTTCGATTGCGTCAACTTGACGACCTTTGCAGCAACCCGCAACACGCCTGTTGTCACAGTCAACCTCAACTATCGTGTGGGCCTCGGCGGTTTTCTCGCATCAGCCGCAATCAAGCAAGATATAGAGCGAGATAGTCTTGAGGGTGTAGGCAATTTTGGTCTTTACGACCAGCAAGTTGCTTTGCATTGGGTGAATCGATACATCGCCTCTTTTGGTGGCGATCCCGACAACGTTACCATCTACGGCGAATCGGCTGGAGGTATAAGTGTTTCTCACCACATCGCTGCTAAGGATCCGGCCCCCTTCCACCGCGCCATCGCCATGTCTGGTCATTTGAATACCGTCCAGACTTGGCCATTGGAGCACCACGAAAAGCATTACCGCGCTTTGTTGAGATATCTTGGCATTGATGCGGACTCGCCTTCTGCTCTCGATCAGCTTCGAAATGTCCCTGAGGCTGTCGTCGCTGCTGCAACGATCCCAGTGGAGGGCCTCCTCAATGCGACAGGCAATCCATGTGATGATGGCGTTTTCCATAAGACAAAGCCTACTGCGAACGGCATTACTTCACCTCCGTCGTGGCTTAAGAGCTATATGGTTGGAGATACTTACGACGAAGCTATGATTTTCACTGACGATCTTGCCGAGGAGACTTTTGACTCTTGGAGAACTGGCATGGTCAAGTTTTTGAGTGAAAAGGCTACTGATGAGATCCTTGATCTCTATGGCGTCACTCCTGATCTCTCCAAGGAGGAGCTTCTGAAAGGCCTCGAGGATATGACAGGCGATTCAGCCTTCAAAATCCACAACTGGATCGCTATTCACCGCTCAAATGTTCCTCAAACTTTTGGTTATCACTTCGACCAGGTGTGCACTCATGACAGTATATTCAAGGGTCAAGCTTACCATGCACTCGACCTGCTATATGTGTTCCTCAATTTCGATGAGAGATTGACTCCAGGCCAGCAGAAACTTGCAAGGACTATGGCTGGTAGTTTTATAGATTACTCCTACGGTAAAGATCCATGGCCTCGGTTCACTGATGGTGGTCGGTGGATGAGATTTGGACCAGATGAGACCAGCAAAGTCGTTACGGAAGCTGAGGATGAGAATATACGAAGGTACACTCGTATGCAGAAGATTCTCGACATGGGTGTGCTGGAAGAGTTCATGCTTTCTATTGATAACATTGCTATTAAGAGGGACAAGATGGGGACGTTCGAGGATGGACCTCGTCAGTTGAGTGAGGATATAAAGGCCGAGCCAGCAGTCGCTGGTGCTGTCGGAATTAAGGAAACAGTTTTAGCTTAGATGAAACCATAGCGACAGCTTTATATGATCTCAGTATTGTTCACTCTGGTATCCTGCCTGATCTTTGTGACCGTTGCTGTTCTTCATCAAGGTATGTTGTGCCCGCGCAGGTATGGGTGAATCTTTGAGTCTGAGCTCTGAGAAACTCTTATTATGAACTTATCTAACTTTAATAGAGATGGATCTCAGCATTCAGCTCCGCCGTAGCCTCAGTAGCTATCATTAACTTGGATGCTTCGTTGCCGCCTTTGCCATTCTTCCAAACCTTTACCACAATATCCATGATTATCTGCTCAGTGCCCTCCTGCCCTTTCTGCATTATGTATTGGAAGGCCACCCGAGTCAGTTGCTGTTCTTGGGCATTTTCTGCCAGGATACCAGCTATGAAAAGAGGGTATAATATGGCCCTGGCGAGTGACAGTCGAAAGTTGAACGTGCCGATTCCGATAATAGCCTGAATTGATGCAAATACCTTCATGCGTAATACTTCGGTGCTGATATTGACTCTTGGTGGTGTTGTTTGATCTTGGTGATGATCAGCCAGGCAACGGCTGTGAAGTATACCAGCGAGTCGGAACGCTTCCCAAAGGTGGATCTGTGCGAACTCATCGCCGAGTGCTCCAGGCCACTGCAACAGATCCTGTTCGATCGTAGTAGAGTCCATGTTCGCTAGCAGATTCATTAGACTATAAGGTATCCCTGAAATTTGCTCAATTCCAGAGTGTTTGTGTGGTTGGACATAGGATTTCCAAATCTCCAGCGATGGTGTGATCCTATTCAGAGTGAAGAACGGTATATCCAATAGCCCAACAGCCTCAAGAAGGTGGTTTGCCACGGGGGGTCTCTGTGGATTGTTTAGCAGCTCACGTGCTTGAAGGACTCCGTGGAGGCCTTTCAGCAGCGGTGACCAGATATATAGTGAGTTTATCTACGAGTATTAGTGTAGCCCTGGTATGGATAACGCGATTTCCACTTACGCTAACGCTACATAACAGAACCCCCGTTGCTAAAGTGACATCTTGGCACAACATGCTTGGGTTTTCCAAGTCGTTGAGATAGTTTGAAAGAGCGGATTGCATGTATAAAGGTGTCAAGTGACTGGTATCGATATCAAGACTTGCTTGATATGCTAAGCAAGCGTGTTTAAGACAGATACTATCTTCACAAAGTGGTAAAATATCCGACTTGAACATAGTATCATGTCCGGCACGACCTGTGATCGTCTGCCATCCGATAGTAGTGACTACACAATGGTCAGATGATCACGATACATCAGCGTATTTACTTACAACTGCACATGAGCTTTCGTGAGACTTCTTCGTCTGGTAAGCCCTCGGAGAATGACTCGAATTGCAGACATAGTAGGTCTAGGTCATCCGGCGACTGTACTGAAGAAAAGTCCGGCAAGTTCACCACCTCGTCACCCATGCTCTCAACAACAGGGCTTGTTCTACTATCACGTAGAGGTTTACTCTTCTGGCGTGGGGGACGAACTGGTTTCAAGACTATACCACCTCCTGCTGCGCTTGCAGTGTCTGAAGAACCCCATGTCAATCGTGTTTTGTAGCCCTCGCAGGTCATGCCCGCTTGGACACATCTTTCACAGACGGGTCGTTTCTCGTCACATTTCTTGTGTCTTCTCTTACAGGTCCAGCAACTGGAAGTACTTAGTATGAGATACCGCCGCTGCTACACAAAGTCACTTACCCGCGTCGCGACCGTGAGGCCATAGATGTTTGAGCCAAACGCGTAACGGGAGGGGGTTGTCAATTATATGGTGGTAACAGTAGCTTTCCACAAAAGGATGACATCCATTCTCATCAAAATGTTTTCCAATGTCTTTCTCGACATGAGGGGTGATGCCTCGGGCCGAGATAGGTCCTCGCCACGAGTCAAAGATCAAGATCAGGAGGGGAATTGTAGAGACCTAAAATAGACTAGTGTCGAGATACGACGTTAGCTTTATCGCTCTTCAATGATACTCGAGATGATAAAGAAATAAGCTAGCTTGAAGTCGTTTAGCGTGCGTACAACAGCTGCATAAGCTGTTCATCGTCTATATAACTTTCACCTCTCACAAGTCATTTCAAGGATACTTTCAACTATTGTAATGAGAGATAAATAAAATCTCTGAGAAATTTTCGTTGTATATCCTCTTTCGCGCTACTTCTTGAGTGTCGATGTATCTCTAATCATGTAAAATAAAGTCGTTGGTGGCATTGTGTCCTCGTCATCCACCAATTCCGACTCTGCAACAAGCTTAAAGCCATACTTAACGTAAAACTCGACATTGTTCTTGTCTGTACACTCAATATAACAAGGACAGTCTCCTAATTCCTGCACTACCCATCGCATGATTATTCCCCCAACTCCCATCCCTTGCGTATCAGGTCTGACCGCAGCGATCTCGAGATAATAAAGAGAATTTGGTGGATAGCTCTTCTTGATTCTCTCTTCGAAATCGTTATGAGACTCCATCATGATCCCGATCCTCTATGAATTGTGTTAGATCTGCTGCTACTGAAGTGTTCAGGTTGTATCACCTTCTCTGAACAGAATGGTTCAGTTGGTTGAACCCACCACTCGTCCCACAGCACTCTTAAATATGACGGCCACCACAATGGATTCAGCCATCGATACAGTGGCCTAGGAGGAAACAAAAAGCAAGATCCAAGGCTTTTATGAGCGCCATCCATTGTAACAGCTTCCATAGCGATGCCACGGACCGCATACTCGCGTAGCCGTGCCTCTTGCCATTGCTGCAGGGTAGGTGTCAGAGTCTCCCAGCCAGAACCAGAGCGATCACGAGAGAGCCAACGGATCAAGGGATCTGAGGCGAAAGAAAGGCTGATGATCTCAGCAGCAGTCTTTATTGAGCCATAGTCTGGAGATATTTAGTGAGGAAACTGGTAGGGAGACCAATGAACATACCCAGGCCAAGTGGCCTCATCTGGACCTTACACGAACTCTTCGTCAGTTTTGACATGGTGACACGGAATACCGATGCCAGGAGTGATGGTGACTACTGCGCGACTGTCTTATCTGTATTTTCTCTTTCAAAGACTACCAACGACGGGCAAGCAGGCTATCGTATTGTCGGAGCCCGTGAAACCCGTCCCTTCTTGTTTTAGTGTAGAAACCGTAGACAAGGTCTGGAACCTCAATTCTGCGCGGCACCGGTTGCTTAAAGCGGCAAAGCTCAACAACGAGTCTGCGCTATACCCAGAAAAGCATGCAGTGCCGCGCGGGATTGATTGCCCTACATGTCACAAAGCGAGTTTTGATGATCTCGTATGTAAGAAGCGCCTCATTATATAAACAAGGTTAACAGATCCGAAGGTTTAGAGATAGCACTAAAAGTCATCCAGGCATCCAATAGAGTTTTATCTTTCCAACAGCTGAAGCAATGTCGCAGCCATCTCAAACTACGCAGCCAAGCCCTGGTAACCAGCTTTACCCCGACATGCCGGCGATGCGAGCTCCGGGTTTGGAGTTTGTGTATCGCCTTGTCGCCAAGATGCACCCAACCAATGGCTACGATATTGAGAACATACAGGGCACAGGTATCACGAGGTCAATTGCAGGTATTGAGTCTGGTACCGTAAGAGGACCAGGCATAGAGGGCACCCTTGTCGAGAATAGTGGTGCTGATTGGGCGGAACAAGTTCATTCCAAAAAGGTTGGCGCTTCAACTAACTACACGCCTCGCGGCATTGTGTGCTGACAAAAAGGGAACAGATTTACTATAAGCTAGATGCGAGGTATACAATCAAAACAAATGATGGTCATCATATCTTTGTGCAGGCTCGTGGGCTCTTCCGACCTGGGCCAGGTATCGAGTTCTCACAACCAGACTCAGTGGACGTGGACTACACGCAAGATGAGGTGGAATACTTTACTCATATCACTTTTGAAGCAGCGGGAAACAGTCCTTACAATTGGATGAATGGTATCGTGGCAATCGGAGCTTTGCAGTCGTTTGGAGGAGCTGCTGTGATCGATTGTTGGCGGTTGACTAACTTCCTCGGACAGAAGGTTGAAGATGTTTACGTAGGCAGATAAACAATTGGCCAGGCTGATTAAATGACATCTCATTCACCAAGTGATTTGTTTCATATAGAAACCTTGGGTTCAACTTTGGTATGTGCTCAAGTAGGCAATGGTAAAAAGCCGATACTCGTCAAGATTGCTGCCGTATTCTCCTAAGTTACTCAACCTTAGCCCGGACTGTCCCCGCATCCCCCGCATTTCGGACAACGATCCCGGCTGCTTGGGACTGACTTGGGAGATAAGACTAACCGTACAAGGTAGGCGGAGCCCCAGGGCAATCGATCATCTGGCCATGCTATCTTGACTCGCAGCAGATTCCTGTCACAACTAGCCATCCCAATACAGAGATCAATGCCTCCATAAAACCCCTGGATCATTTGCTGATATGAAGTCACATCATTCCACGGCTCAACTTGCTCAAGAGACATTTCTCTAGCAATACCATCCTCGTTTTCAGCATGCCCAGAAAAGTAGCACCAGCTCCGCCAGACTTCACGACACCGCCGGGTACTGTGCGGTTGATTGGTGGTAAGTAAACAGATACTGACCTTCCTTCGCAAGCTCATATTATTGGTAGAGGATGGCATTGCCGAAACGCCTCAATTGGTGAAGCAGCCGATGCCGACTGACGACCCCAACGATCCTTTGGTACGGATGCGCCAGATCCGATGCGATTGTGTTGACTGACTTGCCTAGAACTGGTCGCGTGCTCGCAAATCCATGAACTTTATCCCCATTCTCGCAGTCACGGCGATCATCTTTACTCAGTGAGCTACTATGCTCTTCGACGAAGCGATGAGCTACTAATCTTGACAGAACTTCCTTACCACTTATCTTCTGGGTCCTCTGGAACCAAGAATTTGGATGGTCGTATGGCCAGCTCAACAATGCTAACGCACTTAACTATGTCGGAACCACTGTTGGCTGCATCCTCTTTATCCCCCCAGCGGTGAAGTACGGACGCCGATCAATGTACCTGCTTACGACAGCCATCATATTCGCCATGGCCATCTGGTCGGCGCGTATGAAGACCCTGACAGAACTATATATATCACAGTTGATCTTTGGACTGGCTAGTGCGACCAATGAGAGTATTGTCGAGATGACGGTATGGAAGTAATGCGTTGTGAGGGATCACACTGACTGATGCCAGATTGCCGATTTGTATTTCGTTCATCAACGTGGTAGTGCGAATGGCCTCTACATGGTCATGGTGATGATTGGTGTAAGTCGAGACCCAGCCACGCAGGCAGTGGAATCGTCACTGATGTATAGCAGAGCTTTCTGAGCCCCGTGATTGCAGGATACATGGCCGCGAACGGAAACTGGAGGCTCTGCTACTGGATTACCACAGCAGTTGACGGTGCTCTCCTACTCTACTTCTGTTTCTTCTTCGAGGAGAGCAAGTATATACCGCGTCTCGAAGCTCAGCAACTATTTTCCGAAGTTCCAACTCCTATCCCAGCCACAAAGAAAGACAATATCTCGGAAACCCAGACAGGCGAAATGAGCACGTGCGTCACATTGGAAACATCGAATGCCCCGTTACATCGAATCAACTCTGATATACCGCTTCTCACATGGCGTCAACGCATGCGCCTTGTCACAAAAACTGACGAAAGCCTACTTGGCATTGTCCAAACCGCTGTCGTCATCTTATTCCGCTTCCCAGCTGTCATGTACACGGCCCTCACATACGCCTTTTGCCTCTGTTGGATTTCCGCTCAAGCGTCGATCATTTCTATCGTTTTCACACAGCCACCGTATAACTTCGGTACCGTCGGGGTTGGAAACATGAGTTTGGGGGTCTTTATCGGCTGTATTCTGGGTTCGGCTTATGGTGCGATCTCTGATCGTGCAATTCTTTGGTTCACAAGAAAGAACTACGGATATTACGAACCGGAAATGCGTCTCCAGCTGAACCACTTCCCAGCAGTTTGTATGAGTGGTGGCTTTGTCATGTTCGGAATCACTACAGCAAAAGTATGCAAGGCTTCTATTTCTATCACGTTCGGACTAACAGTGACAGGGAATGCACTGGATATATCCAAGTCTTGGTAGCGCAATCTTTGGCTTTGGTCTAGGTGGTCTGAGCGATGTTGCGCTTTGCGTGACTATCGATAGCTACCAGGCGGTAGGTACCCTCTGAACTCGCAACGAAAGACTTATGCTAACTGTAGCTAGATCACTGGAGAAGCATTTATCGGCGTCGCCTTCATGCGTAATGCCTTTAGTATCGCCATTTCGTTCGCTCTCGTTCCATGGCTGGATGCTCAAGGCCTGCAGAATATGACGATTGTCATGGGGTTATGGGCACTGGCTATGGCGTTTCTTCATGTTCCAATGATGATCTGGGGCAAAAGGATCCGTGAGAAGACTGAGGCGAGTTACAAGAGGATGGCGACAGGGACTAGAGTGTAAGCTGTGCTTATGAAGAAGCTCTCAAAACATGAGGTTCTCCTCGGCTCGATTTAGATATCAAATGAACACATGCCTGTGTATTAAGGTTGAATTATTCATCGAGAAAAACTATTCCTTGCCTTTTTGATCTGACGCAGAAGAATACCGACTAAATAATTACGGCCGGCATCCTCTCCGAATTATAGTAAAGCTTCACGGAGTTGACCTCGTGGTGGTGAACAGGTCATAAAGTAAAGATGCCTGCACTGCCTGGATAGCCGCCGAGTCCATCTTCTTCGTAGTATCACTTCTCAAATGTTGCGTCGGTGACTGAATTGAACCACTAGGGCCACTGAAGATGGCGATTGCAACAGCGGTAGCATCATTTGACGTCTCGATAGATATTTGGCATCCCATCTTGCGCCAAGTATGAAACGACAAACGAGTCATAGGGGAGAAAAGGCTTTGATTAAGGTTACTTATGGTTCAACGGCTATTTATAGATTATTATTAAATTGCAAGTTACACCTTCAATATATGGGAAGGAAGTCATTGCGGCTGTATTGGCACCTTTGGCACCTCACAGGCACCTAAGCCACTGTGGCAGCACCCTGTGGGCACTAACAATATCAGACCCCCACCAAACTCTGCTACATGAGGTTGCGATAAAGATGAATCTCGGAATTGCTGTCCCCAATCGAGTTGTCAAATATGACTAAAGTTCATTGCCTCATCCTCAATCGATTGAGATTGCCAGTCGAAAGAGGCTGTGACGAAAGCTGCATGGAAAGGAAAAAGAGATCAGCGACCAACACCATAATCGCTATCTCCTCGTGGTTGGCCGCCATCCGATCATGCTGTAATACTCGTTGGCGGGCAAGAAACCTTCGAGCCCTAAGCTGAGGGACCAGAAATAATTACAGCTAAAGGTTTATAAAGAATATATTAAATTTACCCAGGTTGCTAACATCTTCTAGTAAAAACAGAGGTTCCAAAACACCTTATTATTTTGGCCTTGCGCCCGATCAAAGAGAGCGACGGCACAAGCATCCGATTGAAGGTGGCTTGTAAGGCTGAATGACGTATATTTGGCTAGAAGGGGAAGTGATGCGACTTCATTTCTCCTCGTCTGACGAGAGCACCTGACACTGCTTGATCAAGTCTATTATCTATATATTAAGGATGACAACGTCAATCTTTACACATTTGTCCCATGACAAAACAACACGAATGATACTTCTGACAACATGCCGCAAACTCCTGCCAAAAACGGCCCTGAGCTCGCTATCCACTTGGATCGTCCGGATTCAACATACATTCCTGGAGAAGTGACTACGGGTCACATATTTCGAAAAGCTCAAATCGTCGCTTCGTCAGCAACCATCGGTATCTCGCTGCATGCTCGAAGTAAATCGCGAATGGTGGCGCGACGTGGGCATTTGACATCGACATACCGCGGACGCTTTGATCTCGTGCAATCGACAGAGTACTCAAAAGTTATTTTCGAGGGCCCGCTACATATCGCTGAACACGATGTAGAGCAGAGCTGGGCATTCTCAATCAGCCTGTCTGATCGCGTAGATTTATCTGCAATACGGCCGTTGGCAGGGCCGGATCAGACTTATCTTACAGCAGATATCTCGGATCAACACCTTCCGCCGACATTCTTGATCGAGCGGTACGATTATATGTCTGGAATGTCAGCGTTCGTTGAATATTACCTGCAGGCGGAGTTGAAGACAGCTTCGAGAGGCTCTGGTACCGCTGAAGCAATATTACCCTTCAGGATGCTGTATATCAACCCAGAGCCTTTGCCAGCTGAGATAGGTCTTCATACAACACGCCAAACTCTAGCTCTCCAAGGAGATAACCCATTGGTGGCCAGCGTTGAGGTTCAGACACCGACAACGCTGCAGATTGAAGCTCCAGATCCCATGTCATTCCTGGTCTTTGCAGTTCAACCCCAAGGCGTCGACCTTGAAAAACAAAAGCCCGGTATTCCTTCAATTCAGATAACTCGAATCTTCATGAACGTTGTCGCAAAGACGGAGATCAAGTGCCCAAAGGGGAAGAATGTTCATGAGACAGACTGCGAGGCTCGGGTAACACTACATGCCGAAGATGCCTTTAGTCAGTATGACGAAGATTTATACATACCATGGAAAACACCAGCCATGGATCCTCAGCGGTTGCAGGGAAGTGGCTCAGGATCTGAGATGGGACCCTCAGAGGGTCTCGATATCGGGGCGCAACTTAACCTTCGTCTGCAGCGAAGTAAAGACCTGTATCCATCTTTCCAAACATTCAACATTCGGCACACGCACCGCATCCAATGGGAGTTGACAGTAGAGGCTGCTGGCAAAAGCTTTGAGCTCTCTGGTGAAGAACCAATCAAGGTTCTCAGTAGGCCTGAGGCAGAGCGGAATACGGAATGGATCCAGCCACCGCCAGAAGATCACCCGCCAAGCTTTTCTGATGACGAGGACGGAGTCGGGTCAGGGTCTAGACGTAGCAGCCGCCAAACAGATCCAGCTGCCGGAGTGGGTGGCTTGTCACGGCTTTGGGTGTTCTGATACGAATTTACCGAATCGGCTTCGGCATACGGATGTTGGGTTGAGAGACGGACTTGGACTATGCTTTCAATATCACCGAAGCAAATGAGCAGATATCAACTATTAAATATTTAGTCATTCGGATATGTTTCTCTACTAATGTGATTTTCTTTTCTTTTGCATCCTCTTTATTAAGCCATTGTGAACACACTCTCGTTATAAGCCAGTTTGGTCCCTGCCGACTTCGGAGAACCCCTGCCCAAACCTCGAAATCACCGCCGTTGAGAATCGGTTTATTCGTTTATCTCCGTGATTTACCCACGGAGTCTGCATGGAAATCGGAGCCCGCGGATGAACCCGGTTCCGTTTATTCTGTCTCGTGTCCGAAAATTCTTATTTAAGAAGATCTTATCTGATCATCTCGCATTTGACATTTAGTGGATCTGCAAGAACTCCAATTCTGCCGCCCAGCGTGCCCGTCTTCACAATGAATCTAGAGCAGCTAAGTTTTTATTTCGACTTTGTCAAAGTCATCGTGTCGCATCTTGCCATGATGGCAGTGCACAAGGGGCAATCAATCATCCATAAAGCCACGTATCGACTGTTGCCTGACTCACGTGTCGTTGTCGTCGTTGGGGGCTCTTTTGCGGGGAGTCTTGTTGCCCAGCGTCTGGCTCACTCGCTTCCCTCCGGTTATCGGGTCATTCTTATCGAAAAGCACTCTCATTTCAACTACGCGTTCAGCTTTCCTCGAAACTCCGTCCTGTCAGGACGAGAGCATAATGCTTTCATTACATACGACAACATCGCTGCAGGTGCTCCGGATGGCATCTTCCAACGAGTCTGCGACGAAGCATCTGATATCACCGAGACTCATGTTCACACCGTTGGTGGTGTCTCCCTTCCTTACGATTATCTCGTGATTGCCACTGGCGCAGCCCAGCCTCCCCCAGCTCGATTGAATGCACGGATCAAGGAAGATGCAATTGAAGAGCTGCGAGGATTCCAGCAACGCGTCGCCAAGGCCGATAGAATCGCTGTCATTGGCGCTGGAGCGGTTGGTGTTGAGCTGGCTACCGAAATTAAAGAAGAGTACCGCAACAAAAAGGTTACCCTCATCCATTCCAGACAACAACTTCTGCCCAGATTTGGTCACAAGCTCCATGATCATGTCATATCTGCACTCAAGGATCAAGATATAGAGGTCAGATTGGGCGAGAGACCTAGCTTCCCAAGTGATGCTGGTCAATCTGTCCAGGAAACCAGTCTCACCTTTTCCAACGGAGAAACCAAGACCTTTGACCTCGTGGTACGTCACGGACTAACCATAGAAGCTGTCAAGTTAACATGAGATTACAGATTCCCTGCACTGGCCTTCGCCCACGATCTGAAATCCTTGCCGCATATTCTCCTAAAAGTATCGCATCCAACGGTGAGATCCTAGTCAAACCAACACTTCAAGTCGAGAACTTGCCCTCGTCCCGACAGAACGTCTTTGCAGTAGGCGATGTTGCACAGTCTGGAGGCGCAAAGCAAGCTCGGGCTTGTATGATGCAAGGTGAGGTTGCGGTTCAAAACATACTCAGCCTTATCAAGAGTAAGAGCGCCACCAAAGAATACAAGCCGCAGTTCTTTGAGGGCATGCTGAATTTAACATTGGGAACGGTAAGTACACTGAGCCCTTCGATGGCAGGGACTGATATTGACCTAAATTTAGCATGCTGCTGTTGTGCATATCCAGAAAGGAGATTTCGGGATGGTCAAGGCAACCAAGGGACCAGATGCGGATTTGGATGTTGGAAAGATGAGATGGCAGCTCAATGCAAAGTCGTAATGAACTCGAACTTGAACTCTTCTTGGTACTATCAAAGGTATACCGTTTTCCTGTTTCTATTGATGAGATTGTTATCACCTCTTCTCCATAATACATCAAATTCTTTCTAAATTCGCCACCACGATTATTTAATATCAGAGCGCCCTTAATTCCATGGGCTCACATATCATCGAGGACGATATGTAGACTAGGCCTTGGCGACAGTCTCGCCAATAACATAGGTAGGTGTCGCAGTGGTGAAGTTCTTCACATCATCCTTAATCTGCTTCGACTCCTCTGAGGCGCTGGCCTTCTGGAACGAAGCCAAGCTGTCCCATGTGATGATCGTGTAAATCTGGTAAGGGCTATCTCCACCGAGCTTGATGACCTGCCCACTGACAAGACCTTGAGGACCCCAGAGCCTATGGTTCATTAGACATTTGCCTTCAGGGCGAGGGTGGATAGTGAGACTCACTTGTGGGCTAGAGGCATATGGGTGTTGACATAGTAGTCGACATCGAAGTCGTGACCGACAGGGTATTGAATAACGACGGTAGCCATAATGTAGGAGTAAGTAGTAAGAGAGGTCAATGGACTGATTTGTGATCTAGGTGGGTAAGAAAATGATCGATCTGGGTTACCGATTGTTCGGGATAGTTTTTATTTATGTGAATAATAGAGGGCCCGGCTATACGGTACCCAATATAGATGAACTAATGGGAGAAAGATTAAACCCAGGCCTCCACCTTGAGCTACAAAAATGCAAATGCAATACTAATAATAAAACTTGCAGGGATTCAACTAATTATTTTTGGTTCTTTGATTTCTGGCCCAAAGTTTTCTGGAACCTTGAGAGACGAGTTGAAAGATACCGAGGCATCGGCCGATATCTCCACTTACGGAACAACTCGAGAACACCGAGTATGGAACTAAACTCCACCACGGTGCAACCATTCACCCACATATCGCACTAAAATCGGCTTCCCATAAACCAATGTCCCTATTCAGGTGGTCCCGGGCTGATTAATCAGAGTTTTGGGTGGTCCGTGAGACTGGTGCCGCCGTTTATCCCACCATTGCCGAGGTGATCAGAAACTCAATGAGCTAAGCATCACTGACGACATGAGTTCAGGTAATGATGAAGGTGGTTGATAACAATATGGAGTGAGACATGCTACAGTCGGCAGTTGGTGCAGATGAAAGTTGCCACTATCCTAACCAACCAAGTCTTCATGATCATCCTCACCAAGAGCCAAGCTACTCTCAAGATCGTTCATCCAATCAAGACAAGATCTCGTTGTTGACGCTCCAGGCAGAGCTACCTTTGAGTTTGAGCATTCTGCCTCACGTATAAGCACCATGATTCTGCCATTGGCCATAGAGCGACTTTGCTCCAACCTCCTGGAAAGCGCGGCTTTGGTCTTCTCCTCCATGGCATCCAACCTCGCCCGAGCAGCAGTGATCTCCTGCAGCTTTGTCTCGTATCTAGTCTGTAGTACCTGGGTCTCCTCCGCAAGGCGATGAGTGGTTTGGATGACACTGTCTCGTAATTGTTCAAGCTCATTGACTGAAGGTTGCTCCTCAAGAACCTTGGCTAGCTCCAAAGCGGACGAGAGGAGAGCCTTCAACACAGTCGTATCAATCCGCTTGCGATCCACGGCACAGCGCCGAATCTCGATGACGAAACTGATCATCTGAAGGCGACGTTCCATGTCAGGCATATTCTGCTCCACGTAGTGCTGGAAAACGGGTTCTTTCATCCAAAGATGCAACTGAACCATTTCCGGACAGTCCCAACCGCGGCTTTCTAGAGCATGCGGGAGGACGCGCTGGGCAAAAGAAAAGCACATGGTCTCAAGGCGCTCCTGCAGATACATCATGAGCTTATGCTGGGCGCTGAATGGAAGATATATGAGCTCCTGTGGCTCAGGCGCAGGTGGCGATATATCAGTCTCCGTAGCTGTGCAATGTGAGAGTCATGCCAGGAACAAAAAGCGCAAACTTACCACCATTGATATTTCCTGGAGGAGGAGACTCAGCTAATGGCTCATGAGCGCTCTCGGCCGCTGGAACTGGGTCTTCGTCGGGTAGTGAGGCTTCTGGGATGTCGTCGGGCACAGCGATCAACGGTTCTTGATCTTCTGCCGCTGTGACTGGCTCAACCACCAAGGACTCTTCTGCAAAGATAGTTTCTTGGCCATTAACATAAGGAGATTGCATTGCCAATAGTCTCTCCTTCTTCTTGCTCTTCTTGCTCTTCTTCTTTTCCTTCTTACTCAAAGACACCTCTTCAACAGCGTGTCCGTTCACTGCCCCGTCCGTTGGTGACGAGGTCTTGATAGGATCACCAGACTGCCCTCTGTCATCCACTAGCTCTGGCCTGTATAAATCTGTCGCAAGTTCGGCCATCACGGGAAGGTTTGGGTAAGGTGAGAGTGTTACAATCGAAAGCAAATTGCAGCAAAGAGCGGGACTAATAGCACTATATGTAGTGGGACCTGCAAAGAGTAGACAAACCAGCGGGTAAAGTCTTGGTAAATTGGGTTATAGTGGCAAATTAATTACTGTTGGTTCCAATGCTGGCCTCAAAGCCGCAACCAATGAGGGCTGCATGCCTCCTCAATTTCTCCCAGCCGACCTTAGCTAACGCCTGCAGAAGACCGAACGCATGCAACCTGGACGTATCAGAGACTCCCAGGTGTCCTGACAGCAAGCATGGGGACGCACTTTCCAAGATCATACCATGCCGATAATGCCCAAGACTCGTCACCATCCAAATACTTCTTTGTAGGTGGTGGACTATGGGCTTGTTGAAATCAGTGCAACTCAAAGTGATTGAACCTGAATATGATGTGATGTGACATGGCTGTACAAACAAGATTGACAAAAACAGAGATATATCTAGCTTCCCTCTTATGAGTATTACGACAACAGCCTGGAATGCGATGTGTGAGATTCACAATCTTTCCAACTCTAGCAGCGTATATGTGAACCCAACCTTATCCATGCAGTTAGTACGTAAGAATTCGACTTTGAATGTGGTGGTCAGGTCCGTCATAAATTCTTCCTTCAAACGACTCGCCTCATCCTCAAGACTTGGGCCACGGTGGTCTTGAGGTTTCAGACCGTCGATGAAGAATTGGGAACATGCTGCAAGTTCAAAACCGGCCACAGCATCCGTGTATCTCTTGCGAGCAGACATTCTCGCTTCTTCAGAACCTGCCTCAATCACCTCAAGCGACTAGGAGGTATGCATTAGTGGTAGGGTATGACGGTCCCCGAGGCCCCATTTCGCGTCAACGGCGGCGATAGATGTCAAAATCTCGTCCGAGGTCCTAAAATACAGCGGAAGCCGTCTTGCGATCGTTGGGTCGACCTGATACTTGTCGTAGAGGATACGAAGACTGGTTTCAAAACTTCGAAAGGTTGGCAAAACGCTGATTTCACCGTCACTGGGAACACAAATCATCATTTTTCCATTCTGGCGAACCTCTTTATGGCGGACTGAGAGAAATTTGACAAAGTACTCATGAGCCGCAGCAGATAACGACAAGGGGGTTGAAGATGCATCTGGCATGTTGCGCAGCCAATGCAAAGCTGTAAAGTTGAAACCAGCATCAACGAAGCCATCAGGCAGAACTTGCTCAAAGTACGACCTCGGAGACAATAGAGTATTTATGGAAACCTTTCCGTTTTTTGAAAGAGTATCCCAGTTTTGATGGATTGTCGACGTCAAACTGGAGAAGTCGTTTGATGTTGTATCATTGAAGGCCAATGTTGCTGATGTAACGGAAGGTAACGCGTTTAGGTACTGCGAAAAGAGCCGGATACTGACATGAAAGGTTTAGTGACTTTGATAAACCGCTATGAGGAAGATACATACGAGTTCTTGCCTTCAGAGGAACCATAATCAGCCAAGGTTATTGATGGACCCATGAGATTGTATCAGCTGCATGAATCCTAAGCCAATGTACACATCGTGGAAGGGACCATACCCCGATGCCCAGAAGGGCAAAGCAGCTCCAACGACTTATCTGTGGCTCGCCCTTGAAGAGTAGAGTTCTCATTGTAGTATCCTCCTCCCTGCATCCATACATTGTCGGCCTTCATTACGGCAAAGCCACGATTGAGTAGAGGCTAGGTCGCGCTTGAAATAGCTTCAAAGTGGCACGGCATCAAAAAGAAATTGATGGAATTTGTTCAGACGGCATAGAAGCATTTTATTTGTGCCGATCAGACCCTACGTCAGTCCCTATATACCCGGTCGGCGATACCCGATTCAGCTTCTGTACGCCACATCGTGATACAGAGGGCCCTGCCATCGTCAGCACTAGACGCGATTGAAGCTATCTGGGGCTAGAGCTGCGAGGAATCAAGCTTTGCGCTGTTCCACTGCTTGGAGTTTCTAGGTATCACGAAGTGGTTTGGCCTGTGGTGTTACTTATATAAGATCACGCGGTCTGTTGTCTGTTGATCCTGAAGTTTCCCCGCTGTTGTAGCAGCTTTTTTGTCAGTGAGGTATTCCGTCATTCCAGAGAACTATGAGGAGTACAAACGCGAAAGCTTGAGTAATTATACAATCTCTTGGTCTCTATTTTTAAGCAATATCTAAGCTTTACGGTCAACCACTCGTTGCTTTCGCAGGAAAACTTGGATCAAGACAATACCCAGGAGAATAGTCTGCAGCGCTCCAAATATTATTCGTCCTTTCGCCGAGTGCCGCTCTTTCTTCCAGCCTTTCCAGTCATACAAGACCAGACCCATGTTTATCATAGTAAGGACTTGCCATATGACGATGTTTCTTAAACAAAGCCAGTCTGCGGTCCGAGTGCGCTTCGGGTGCTCTGATGGTACTGGGGAAAATAAGACTCAGTGACTAGAAGGGGAAATACATGGTGTGACTAGTCGGTCTTTTTAATCTTACCTTTGTTTGATCCGCCAACATTTTTCTCGGCCTTGGGAGACATGTAAGAGGATTCTAGCGGTTCACTGGTCCAGATGAGTATTTGGGGAAGTGACACAAAAAGCCACGGGTGCTGGTGGCGTGCGTTGATGTTGGGCGGAAGCTGAAGGATCAACAGCAAGGTAAGAGCTTACCAGACGTGATTTGATTACCATGGATCGGAGTAACATGATTCCGATGCTGAGTATGCATGGTATCTCTCAACAGCAAGGGTAGGTACTTGGCGACGGTTAATGCTTCACATAAGCCTTTGGTAGTAAATATTATAATCATGAAACGCTTTATAAAACTAGTCTATCTATGTAACATAAGAAACTAAGTGATCGAATGGTATCCCCGCTCCCGGTATATATGAGTGACAGTGTTATACAAAAGGAAAGACAAAAAGTAGACAATTTTCATAATTGCGATGTTTGCTTTTCCTTGTGCCGATCTCCGAAGTGTATTTGAGTAAATAGCTGCCCAGGGTTCATGTTCGCGAATTGCAGTAGCGCGATTGATCTTCGAACGGGGATGCCTTTGCTTGGGATGCAGATATAAAGTTTCGAAGTAAGCGACTCGTCTGGGCAGAACTTCTTGAAGTATGCTGCTTTGCCTGTCACGGGCACTGACTGAATCATTTGGTTGTAGCCATCCTTCCAGAGCCGTGACACAAGCTTCGATGAACCTGTGACCTCTTGAACCTCATCGAGGGGCTCAATGCCAAGGCTCATATAGCCCACGTCGGAAGCTTTCAAGATTTCCATGGAAGTGACAACAAGGAGATCTGAAATTCCTTTTGGTGCACCTTGGGACGCGATGCAAGGATCGAGGTGGTATCCTCTCTCTGCGCCAAGTTCTCGTAGTGTCGCAAGTCCGTTGATCTTGCCGTCGCGGTCGCAAGTGTATAAAAATATTGTTGATTCAGGGAGTGAAAAGAGATCATAGACAGTAACGAAGGCTTGTGAGCCATCTCCATGCTTCTTGTTTCGGTCCTCCCTCCAATCGTCGTAAAGAGCCTGCAGCTGGCGTTCTAGCTCAGGATCTGCCTCGTTGACAACGGGGCTATAAAAGTTTACTGTCACGCCCCCACGCTTTGGGTCGAGAAGCTGCTTATTCTGGGAGATGATGCGCTTTCCTGCTTGCTTTCGTAGGACCTTGTTGGTTAGGGGGTTGAGAACGGCTTCGTGGCCAAAATGCATCGTCGCCCAGCCTTGTTGGTGTGCATACTTGGCAAACTCCTCGCTGATCCCGACAAATGCAAGTGATAGGCCACGAGCCCAGCGGTAACGGCGGAGCTCACTGAATAGTGCTTGGCGATGGAACTCCGAGCATAGTGGATCACCAGCGACGACAACAGTCCTGGCGTGGAGCTTGTAGATCAAAGAACCATAGCCCTTCTTGCTAACGAAGACTTTGTATGCTGGGTCAAGGATGCCCATGTGAGATGTCTGTGCGTATGATTGGTAGTCGTGTTTGAATGCTGCTTTTGTGGCCGTGTTGTTGGAGCTGTTCCTTTGGCGGTCCTTCTGTAATTGGTGGGGGCATTCAATGTGCGACAGGCTTTTGGCAGCGTCATAGGTCCTTGAGATGATACACTCGTCTGGGAGGACAGTCGATGGGGCTGTAGAGGCCGATACAATAGAGATGTCTGTCTGAGAGTGTTGGTATGTTGATGATGACGCGGACTCTACGTCGGAGTACAGCATGTCGTGTCTCTCCATGGTTGGGATGATGATATGGAAATACTCAGGGATTAGAAATGCTTATTTGCAGTAGAGCTGTCGCGTATGAGTTTATGCCTCGATTCTGGATGAACAACAAGCTGACTGTCAGGGTTATCGTACTTATAAGTCGACCAAGGACGGCAACTGTGTCAGCCGTCGCACTCGGGGCTACGTCACAGAGTAGCAATTCATGGCTGGGGATTCTCCATCCTGTAACGTCTAAAATTTGAACTCAGCCCTGCTGTCTCGTAAAACTCGTAAGAGTGAGGCTCAGCCATTCTGCAATCTCATGTTACGATTATGGAGGCTTCATTAGCTCGAGAGTTCAGACAATGTTGAAAATGTACGACCTGGCCAATTAGAGTTCCGGGATGATGTGGTCTTACTTGCCGATTATCCGACGGCTCTGACCCAGACTAGACATTATCGCGCGCGGACCCCGTAACTGATCTGCTTGCAGGGCACTATGGGGTATCCTACGCTAACAACATGCGCTACCGTTGGGGAGCAAGAAAGCTTCTGACGGTAGATCATGGTGTCAAAAGTAGGGACCAAGAGTTCCACCAAAACGGTACACATTATGAGGAGATTATTTTGTCCCTTTCGGCAGAAGTTAGATGTTTTCTTACCTCCCCCGGGCTACGTAGCATCCTCGCGCAATGGGACTCAATTCGGGAAAAAAAAGCTTTCGGGGTCCTTGAATTGCGTTGCCGAAACGGCATGTGAACTCATTTAATTAATTCTTATGCCTAGAGAGCGGGTAAGCACTGCCCTTTTCTCCGAGATTCATCAGTCTAGTCCAATCATCTCAATCACGGCTGATGCCTTGGTCCCGGCCAAAAGCTCGCCAAACACTTTCGTTTGCCAGCCAAAATAATACTCAGCCTCAACGCCAGCACCACTTACTTCATATGGACCATCAGGGCTGGGTCTGGGCCTTTTCCACGTCATAAGAAGCTAGCAATGGAACAAAAGAATGTCACCTTTCAGTCTTAGAAATCTCCCTAAATAGCCCAATGCCCACTTTCTCACATTCATGCCAAGGCTGCAGCGCGTCTTTGACCAGCCGGCACTGGACTCCAGTGATCACTACGCGCAGCTCCCCATTCTGCTGCGCAAACCGCAACACATCACCTGGCAGACCCAGACAACGAGAGTACCCATTTCACCATCCAGTTCACAGCCCACCGCGATACAAATGTACCAGCCTTGGTTGCAACAGCATTTTATTTATTCCCGAGGTTACTCAATTATTGCGCTTTCGAATGAGAACAACTGTGATAAGTTTGAGAGTTTAAAATAGGCTTCAGCCTCAAGACACAAAGGTAAAGAACACCAATAAACACATACGGGCAATATACTTATTGGCCTCACTGTTACCTCAGATCTTGCTTTTGACGAGAACACCAAGAGGATCAACTGTTGCGATCATCGAGATTGGTGCTGGTCGCGGCAGTGGTGAATGAGTGTAACCACGCATGGCGGATACGGCCCTTTCCTAACGCTCAAGTCTAGCATCTAAAGTACAGCCTTCAAAAACTCTATCGCATCATCCATGCCCTGAGGTGAGTTGAACCAGTGTCCTCCGCTCCCATACTCCCTCCATGTCACATTCGCTCCAAGGCCTTTCAAAATCTCACATTGCTTCCTTCCCCAATCCACCAATACTAACGGATCGTCGACGCAGTGTTCCAAGAGCATAGGCGTGTTCTTGAGAACGTCACTGTGCGTTGGGGAGGAATCAAGTTGAAGCATCTTGCGCATCTCATCAAGTGTTCGGCCGGCAAATGGGCAACGACCGCTGAAGCCAATGAAGGCGCCCAACTTTTTGTCTGGGGTGGGGATGTCGAGGTTGAATAAAGTGTGCACGCTTGTCGCCGAGCCCATACTGATGCCCATCAAAATGACTTTGTCCCACCTCCCGTTCAAGTCATTTGCTTCCTTGGCCAGAATGTCGCGAATCTTGGGCACAACTTCTTTGAGTCCTTCTGCCTGGAGATCTTCATTTTCCGCCAAGTTCCTCACGTTCCAGACGTCGAACCACTGGTTCCATACGTCGGGTAAACTGGCGCATTTTCTTTGGGGTGCTTGAGGAAATACCCATCGAAAAGAAGGGAAAGCGTCGGTGAGCGTGCGGCCTTGGGAGTCGCGCGAGTACTGGAGCGAGCTGGAGAAGTTGACAGCGTTATCGCCGCGACCGTGCAGGAATACGACTGTGTGAGAGTGCGTTTGGCCTTGGGCTGGCGGCACTGCAATGCTTGTGAGAGGCAGAGAGCCCATTGCGTTGATTATGGGAGATGATGTGATAGTAAAGTCGCTGATGAAGTGAAGGTTACCAGAGGAAGTTCTTTATAAGGTGATGCTGCCTGGAGCTGGATGCCCCACTTTATTGCCCTGAACACACCCACGGCCCTCCAATGAAGGTCTCTTTCTTACCGCGCGACATCCACCCTAGGCAACGTCTTCTCTCAATCATCTCTTGCATCGACTTCACCTGCACTATTAGCAGCTTCAAAATATCTTCCGAATAATTCCATTGTTATAGATCACTCCAATTTATTGTCTATGAATTAACGAAGAGACGGCATTAACCCCTCGTCGCCAGACATAAACAAAGCACTTGACTTAGTGGACCGTGTCCCACTTGAACATCCTGCTTCGGCCCTGTTACGCGCTTACATTCTCGAAGCCGTTCAACCCCAAACGGCGGTGGAGTACCTACAAAGACGGCTGATAACCGACGGACATGCTAACTCTCTCGTTGCCGGTTGGATTCACGTTATTGATTCAGGTTGGTATCACCTTTCCGCTTCAGAGACACCTCCCACTTACTCAACCGCACGCAGTCATCTCTGGCAAGCAGCCGCGAGCCCCCTCGGCTGATGAGATCAATGCCATTACCAAGCGAGACGGAGGTATATGCTGCGTAACAGGCAAAAAGGGCACCCTCTGGGACCCCGTAATAGTCGCCCCGATCTTACCTGTACCATTTGCGTGGCTCAAAGGGGAGGTCAGTTCTTTTTGTTCCTTTCGTTTGTATATACCCTCACACCTAAATTTAGAACCAGTCTCGTGTCACAGAGCTTCTTGAAGTATTCTTTGGCCCCCAATATTTCGATTGGTGGCGCCTTCTTATCGATAGAGCCGATATATACTCACCTTATCAAACTCACTGGCTCGTCCGTAGGAGCGTGCACAAGGCCTTCCAGCGCGGAGTCGTCAAATTAATACGATTGCCTTCATCCATGATAGAGGTAAGAGGCATTGGCCACATGAAGGAACATCAGTTCTAACAAAAATGTCTAGTTTAGAGTCGAGCATGTTCTTATTGATGATGAGCAACCTGTGGATGTGAATGGCGCTATTGCTTTGCTGGGTGATCATTCACGGCAGGGAGTTGAGAAGGCTGATGCACGGCTAATTGGTTCGCATGCCCGCTTCTCTAGAAGCATCCAGTTAGTGAATCTTGCAAGGACCATCGCTCCTGGTCTGTTCTCTGAGCCGAAAACCACCACATATGTCCCTCAACAGCAGTTCCCTGTCAGCATGCGTTCAAGTAATCTTGGCCTGGGACACACGTTCGTACGTCCAATCATGCTTTTGTGGCGGCTCTTTCCATCCAAAGTTCGTATTGCGGCATACGATCTGTTGCCAAGACTGGGAAGCTGCTTCTACGGAAAAGATGGAGATGCGCAAGTTCAGAGGTTGCCTTTTGGACTATACCTCAAGTATAATTCCAACCCGGATACCCTGAGGAACGAGTATAATGCCCTCAAGGTCTTGGAACAAAAGACAACCATTCCTGCGCCACGAGTCTTCGATATAGTGTCTCAGAACAATGACGAGGATGATTTGAGTTATCTCCTCATGAGTAAGGTTCCAGGCACGTCATTGACGACATGTCGAGATGCGCTTTCTGACCAAGACTACGCGAACCTCTCCGTCCAGCTCAAGGACTGTGTGTCACAAATGCGGGACATTCCCAAGCCGGCGAATCATGATATGACTATCTGTAATACCTTGGGCGAAGCCTGCCGCGATCCGCGAATTCGAGATTGGTCCCCATCGGACCCCTTCCAGATGAAGCGTCGTTTAGCCAGAATCTACGCTTCTCAGATGAGCCAAGTCGGCGTGGACACAAGATTGTCTTTACCCACGGAGACCTCAACCCTCGCAATATCATGGTAGAGCGGATTCGTAGTTCTGCTGGAGCTAGAGGATGGCGGCTAAGTGGAATTATAGACTGGGAAACAGCAGGATATTATCCTGAGTATTGGGACTACGCTAAGAGCATGTTTGAAAGTTTTTGGTGGCCAGGGAGACATAACGGAATGATGTCAGACGTGTTCAGCGAGTTTGGTGATTATAGCGAGGAGTTGGCTGTAGAGAGGCGGGCTTGGGAGTCAGGAGACGGAATCTAATAAACGAGTGAATGAGTGTAATAACTGTGACTCCTTGAAGAGTGACCCATATGTTGAATATGCCATTTCAGCCCCTCAGAATCCTTTGTTCGTAGCTCATGTAACCTTCTTCTGTAGATGACATCATCTCTTAGTCCCATGAAGGGCATGTCACTCAGACAATGAAAACGGCAACAACGCCATTGAGGGTACCAATGCATTCACCATCAACGACGTTGCCAGTGAAAGGGCTACTGCCATCAGGGTGATTGCTGAACCCACGGACTGAAAGTTCAAGAGTCAGAATATACGACAAGAAAGGAAGAAGGTGAGAAACGCACAAGCAAGATTGTCACCGTTGGAGTTGACAAACAGACCGCCACGAGAGCCCGAGGGACCACCGCTATGGAATGTGCCGCCCTGGTTCGGGTCAAAGTCGATGAACCGGGATCCAATGAAGTTCTGGCAACCAGTATCAGAGTAACTGAATTTTGGTTAGATCATAGGACATGTTGTGTTAAGTGCAGGCAAACTAACAAGTTGACCTGGACAGAGGCAGCCATGGCCATGGTGGCCATGGTGGCAACGGAAAGAAGGCTAGTAAACCGCATATTGAGATATAACTGGTAAGCGATGAGTATTTGTGGTTGTAACGTATTTGTCTGTATGAATACGATTGTGAAGTGTTGATTACCATGAAAAGCCCCGGGAGCTGCGAGCCTTTATATACCTGCAAAGTTCCATCAGATGCGGCCAACACTTCCAACTGTAGGTCACAGATGGCTCAGCGGAGACTATCCTGCATAGGTACTAACACAGCCATGAAGAAATGTACCCATAAGCGGAAAGTGTTACATCCGAGCAATCATTCTGTCACAAAAGTTCGTATCCTGAAGTCATACTTGATAGAGGGGATCGGACCCCCGGAGAGGATACTCAGGAGAAGCCCAATCAAAACGAAAATGAGGTGACTTATTCTAGGAACTCCAATTCATGTAGCATTGTGCGTAGCTATGTGGTTGGGTATGCATGGATTCATCAAGATTGGGCGTCTGACAGGGTCAGTTGTCGTCTGTCTTCACACTCGTTGTTTGCTCGATTGTTTCCATATGGTGGGTAGTACCGCGCGGCTCATTGAGGTTCCAGTTTCAAAACACAATTTTAATTGGCTCCTTACTGGAAAGAGAGCTGAATGGTGAACGGAAACCGGCACTGGTTACGCTCCATCCTGCTTCAGGAGTGACTACATAGGGTTGCGTCTATACCGCGATAGTTGTGGACTGACGACGTTGTGTTTGTAAGCTGAATCACTATTCGGCGACATAGATCGAGGCTGGTACGAGGACGACTTCCCTATTTGCTAAGACCATCCTCGGAGTCAGGGAAATCTAGGGTTGACTATTGTGTAAGCATAAGCAGCTACAGGCTGAAGGCATAGACCTCTAACCCACCGCTTCCCGTCAGTTACCGCAAGCCTTCTCATTCTGATATATCAATCATGGGATTTCACAGATCGACATATAAGCGGGGATCATAAGCGGCGACTACCTATAGGTGGGAGGGGAAGCGGCCCGAGACGGAATAATCAAGCCGAAATAAGGCTGATGTCGGAAATTTAAGAGGCAACGAAACGGGTTTATTATTAACTCTTCCGCATGAACTCCGCATAGTGTACTCTATCGCAATTTGGTGCGTTCTAAATGTGAGAGTCATACTGCCTAAAAATCATAATACCTAAATACGTGAGTAGAGGTCTTTTCTCCCTTTGAATCATATCTTTGAGGCAAAACATTGAATAGACCATCCGCATCCCGAGGCTCAAAGTCCAGTGTCGAGGCAGCCTGAATGAGTACAAGCAAGCCATAATTCTCTTTGAGCCAATACGCCACCATATCCATAGCGGCAACAGCACCAGATCCCGTCCAAATGTTCCCATCAATGATCCATTTCTTCTCTCGTGTCCAATTGACCTGAGGCCAGCGGTTTCGGACCCATTCGAATTCGATGTTGTTGACGGTAGCTGTCTTCCCGTTCAAAACACCCGTAGATGCGACAAGACTTGCTCCGGTGCAGCTTGTAAAGAGCAACTTCCCGGCAGCGACATGTTTGCGGATGAAGTCGGCATGCTTTGGGTGCAGATCGAAGTTCCCGAGGTAAGGTCCCGGAACAAGCAAGATGTCGAGCTCAGGACAGTCATCTACGGTGGCTGTAGGGATGATAGTCATCTGGCCGGTGCCGAGCTTAACAGGATCTTGGGTAACGCCGATATGGTGGAATGTGAATTGCGGCGCCTGCGAGATGAGTTCATCGCTGACAGGACCGTACTCCCGATTAATGCGGAAAGCCGTCTTGTTGGCCGAGTTGAGGAGATCCATAGGTCCGCTCGCATCAATTACTTGATAGGCAAAGGCCAAAATGCCGAACTGAATAGTAGCCATGACTGTAGTTGGCAAGAGATGAATGCACCAGGATATGTTTTCTTAGGTTTTTAAGTAATAGAGTGTCGATAGAATGATGACTAGGCCTATTTATGGCCAAGATCGTTGTAAAGTACCACATCGAAAGGTGCTAATGATAATGTGAAGGCTTATAGAGTCTCCACCAGTGATTCCAAGATTACAAATGCCTGTGAGGCCTAATATCCGTGATCACTCGGATACAGCCCTTAAAATTGGTTCGAGGTTTTATAGATTTGCCATTGTCCTCTCATGCGGATCAATAGCTGCTAGAAGAGTGCGCCTAAGTCCATTTGTACTGACGAAAGGGGCCACAAAACTTAACAGACAGTCCTATCAGCTTGTGTATAAATCGCAAGGAATTGAACTGGACACAGTTCCTCGTTCAATATTGATCTGGTAGTTGAGTGATCTTTGCGCAATTGCTGGGTTCGGCAACGTGATTTATATCCGGACGCCATCGGATACAGCGTCGGGAACCTCGGCAGACCTTAATGAGCAAATTTAATATTACTAAAGCTCTTACAGAATTTTTGAAGAAGATCGTCTTCTGAGATACCAAAACTGGAGAAGAAGTGCTTTAACGTTGTACCATTCGACTATCTTAAGTCGTGTCAGCAGAAGGGCGCTGATTACTCAGATGGATTACTCAACGCCCATGACGTTGGTAGGATTACCCAATCAACTCTCTTTTTTGGTGCTCCGTCAACACGAAAGAAAACCATTAAACCTTTAGAGCACTTGTTAAGGACGTAAAATGATTATAAATCAGAAGGTAGGTGAGGGAGTCTCTGACGGGGTCACATCATCATGGGATGGATACATAAGGGTGCTTTATCTCAATATCAAAAGCCAATTTTCAATCTTTCTCTCATCAAAAGTCATCATGCGGTGCCTGTATGTACTCATCCTTTCCGTCGGCTCTCTGTGTACTGCTTCAGAGCCCTTCTCACTGCCAAATGTCAATGCCACCTTTGCCAAGAGCCCTAAGCCATTCCGGATCCATGTCGATCGAGGCTTCATTGAAGATACCCGGCAGCGGATTGCTCATACAAGGTCACCATTGTACATAAATGTATCAAGCGATGGCCCTAGTGCTGAGAACTTCACAAGCGTTCGTGACTTCTGGGTCAACGAGTATGATTGGAATGCCACGGAAGCTTCCATCAACAAGAGGTAAAGGATTATGCGAACGGACATTCTAGCAGTGATCACTAATACTTCGCAAAGATTCAAACAGTTTACGACTATTGTTGAGCCTGAAATTGACAACGTCACTCACTCTGTACCGCTGCATTTTGTACATCACCGATCACCGAGGTCGGATGCCATACCCTTACTGTTTATTCACGGATGGCCGGGTTCTTTCCTTGAAGTCGGTAACATTATCGGGAATCTGACGAATCCACCAAATGCATCTGTACCAGCGTTTCATGTTGTTGCGCCTTCGATCCCAGGCTTTGGATTCTCCCCCGCACTGACGCAGCCAGGGTTCGGTCCTGCGGCAGCTTCTCATGCATTCAACGAACTGATGCTTCAGCTTGGCTACTCCAGATACGTCATTCAAGGTGGAGATTTCGGTGGTGTAATCCTTCGCTACCAAGCCCATAATTTCCCAAAGAATGTGATCTCGGCACTTAGCAACTTCTGGATTATCCAGCCCGGGAATAATGACCTTCGCCGACTGGCACAGGGAGAAGCAACACCTGATGAAGTTGCATACATCGAGATTATAGAGAAGTATGAGATTCAAGGATCTGGCTACCGACTGATCATGTCCACGGAGCCACTCACATTGGCATATGGTATGACGGACTCGCCACTTGGGAACGCCATGTGGATGTATTCCATTATGAGTAGAGTCATTGACCCGGCTATCATGGCATGGATTCCCGAGGAGATCATTACTTGGTCCATGATGTATTGGATCCAAGGTCCGTACGGTGGCATGCGGTTCTATAAGGAAGTTCAAAATGATGGGGGTTTTGAAACACTCGACTTCGGTACCTTGCCCCTGGTTGAGGTCCCAGTCGCCATCAGTCAATTCCCTTACGACTTGACTTACCGTATGCCTTTGCATTGGGCAAAGCGAGGAGGAAATGTTCTGAAAAGAACTGTACATGACCACGGCGGCCATTTCGCTGCTTATGAGGTTCCTGATCTACTGCTCCATGATATCTGGTCATGGTTCGGAGATAAGGAAGCTTCAGGCACAAGGGCATTTAGCTAAGCTAATTCATTAGGCGATGATAAAACCCTAACTAGTCATTAGTTCTTGGGATAGATAGTCCATTGCCATCGCAATCAAACTTCTGGAACTTTCCTAAGACTGGTGAGACATTTTGTTGTAAAGCCCATCGTCGAGCAGAGATGGCATCCCATATAACTACGAAGACAGGCGCAACACTTCACGTCATGTGCTATCTGTACCACTTTACGCACCAGAACTTAGGCCACGCAAGGTAATCTTAGTTACCAGGAAACACGCAAGGTTACATTGACGCCAGCGTAAAAAATATAAACTCTACCTATGTAGCTAAGCCTTCGCTTTGAGAAACTTTCTATATAAGCCTGCACGAGCTACTGGAACATAACTGAGTATGTAGTTTTATTGCGTCAGGCTTGCTGGAAGGCAATTGTCCTGAAGCTGATATAATGATATTCTGAATTCATGGAGAGGAGATATTGCTGTCTAAGCTTTTATAGGTCTGAATAAAATACATTATTATGTTCGACATCTTCCAGAAAAGATCGTTCTCCTGGAATCCTTCGGACACAAGCCTGTTACTAGACACTGAAGTAAAGGGTGATGCCACTGGGTCAAGGTTTACCTCAAGCCAAAACCATCTCCGAGTCTTGATCCGTTAATACCAAGACCTTTTCCCTACTCTAAACACTTGACTCTCAGAGTGAGGCAATTTTCTTTCAGTATTAGGTCGCGAACTTGCTGAGGGCCCGTAGCTTCGCACCGTAGAAGAACAAAACCCACATGCCAAAGATGCCAATGACGCTCAGACCTCCCAGAAGGGTGGTACCTTTTGCAAAACCAAGGTTCTTGTAGAGCGGATGAGCAAAAAGAATGCTGCCGCTGGCTAAGGCACTTCTGAAAAAGTCGTTCGCTGCGAATAGCGAAGCAGAATATTGAGGGTAGGTCATAGGGACGTAAAGGAATACTACCTGTAGCACTGTGAAGATTGAACCAGCATAGATTGTTACTCCAATGACTGGCACGATCCAGTGTATGGAAGCTCTAGCCGTCCATGCAAATATGAACAGACCAATAGTCGGGCCGAAGCATGCAGCAAGTCCAGGCGAGAGTACCTCCTCTTGTTGGGCGATGCCAGACTTCTTCATTCGTGGTATGAGCACATAATATAGATATAGGCCGTATAGAATGATAGCCAAGATACATCCAACGGCGATGCAGATGAAAACAAGGCCAACCTCTCCAAGAGCCATGTCATAATAGACAGGAAAGACCAATGGGAAGACCTCAAAGTCTATGTGGTCAGATGTGATAGCAAAACAAGAGGCACATATTGCTTACAAGAGTAGTATATGGCGTAAAGAATAGCCGAGTATATCTGTACAAATAACACTGCTGGGTCTTTGATGGTGATCTCCAGGGGCTTAATCAAGGCTTCTACAGCTATACCGGAGACTGTAAGATGTGCCTGATCGATCTCGCTTTGGGACTGCAGCCTCTGACTACCGGCAAATCGGCGCAATCTTTCGGCTCGGCGAAGGAGGATGTTAGGCGCGCTGGTTTCTGGCATGAAGATGAACAGAGCGATGAGTACGGGCGCCGAGACCCAAATTGACTCGTACAAAGACCAACGCCACCCCTTTGCAGTAACAGCGTATGCACTGATCAAAGGACCAAGAGATGCTGCGAAACAATCAGTACATCCCTCATAAACCAAAAACGACATAACACTGACGCCCGCAAGACATAGCGCCAACCCAAGCAATCATGGCGAGGGGCATATGTATCATCCCATACATGTCGCCCAAGGAGGCACCACCTGAGGCCAAGCATGGAGATCCGAAGAAACCCTGCAGAAATCGTAGGAAGATAAGTCCTGCAAACGAATCAACCAAGGCTGTTGGAATCGAAATGATAACAAATATGCCGAAGGTGATAATGTAGACAGGATTGCGACCGATGCGAGGGATTTCTCCGAGGGGAGAGAACAACAATGGACCTATGCCGTATCCTAGAACGTACATAGCGAGACCGAGCGTTGCTTCAAGGTTGCTGACTCCAAACTTCTCCATGACACCCTCAACAGAAGGTGAGTATATCGCTGAACTGAGATATACAACGAACGTGTAGAAGCATATGATCAAGCCAATGAGGGCTCGACGTAGGTTAGACCAGTTCTGCGGGTTGGCGGGGTCTTTATCCGAGTACCAGTCAACTAGAATGACTCCGGTCTCGGTCATATTGGGGGTGGCATGAGTAGGTCCATCAGTGTCTTGGCCTTTGCCCTCGAGATCTAAGCCTTCAATGGTATTCTGATCGGATGTTGGATTGACGATAGTCGAGGGGGTGTCAGTCCCAGTATGGCATGCGGTTCTGAGATTGGCACTATTGAGTATGCCATTCCAGGCAGCAGGTAGCTCAAACTCTGGATATTCTTCTGGATATTTGAAGAGGCGATTGCTGGTAGCGAATCTGAGTATCTGTCCCAGAGGCGCGTCTCGGATAGTGTCACAAAGAGAATCGGTAGCCTTCATGATTCTTCTCTAGATCCCGGCCTGGGGTTCAAGGAAATATCGTTAGGCAGAGATCTATGTCGGTGCGCGAATTCCGAGGACAGCAAGAATGAACTCGATATTTAATTATGATTTTAGCTTCTACGCCACATACAATACCCCATAGTGTACACCAACGGTCCAACGTTATGTAATGCTATCCGAATCAGTAACGTTGAAGTCCATCATGTCCATTATTGTCAATCCCGATGTCGCAGGAATAGGGGATTTAGATGGGAGGTAACATAGCCGACTCCGGTTTGGAAATTAGGAAGTCTGGACAGTACTGACTAATGTACCAACGGGCATCCTCTATATCCGATCAATGTCGGATACCAGACGCAACTAACTGGAAACGAGCTATAGTCGGACTACAATTACTCCGCAATAACGTGGAGAGATTATCAATCCGCAACAGTATAATTCAAAAACAATAGTAACTTGATTGTGAGGTAGAAGTAGTTATAGGCTACATATCTGAAAGCACACCGGTAGAAGGAATGTATAGGTATAAGAAAACCTGCTGCCACAAGGAATGTACGTGGTGAACTGAAACATCCTAAGCCAGCTTGATGATAAGCAGACCACCTGGTAATTCACTTTTCGGTATTCGAGGGGTCTCTTTGGCTGTTACTCGTCAAGTCAATGCACTGTTTCGCATTGTCATCTGCAGGAGGGGATGGACTTATGTCACTCCGATGCATGGGAGACCTGGGAGATTTTTGAATCTTTGGTAGGGCAAACATTCGTCCAGGCGGCCACTTTGGTTGACTGGGCTGTGATCGACCTGCGAACACTGGTGACCCATCAAGTGCATTTACTCCTAGCCGCTCAACAGACGAACCGGATATTGGGGATGAAAAGTTGAAGTCAAGCTTATGCCCCGCCGTGCTTGGCTTCGGGGTCTCGTCGTCAGAGCCCTCAGATAGCTGCGAGGACTTTTGATCAAGAATTTCGGGCCCTTCAGATCCCTTCTTGCTACTTGATCCAGCCTTCGGTGTTTCAGGATCACTCGGAGGTTTCCATAAGAGCGTTGTGTCGTCGGAAAAAGATCTATATGAGAATGCTGAAGTAGAGGCTACAGAAACAGCACTTTCGGACCGAGTATCGTCATCATTCAAGTGGGCGTCTGAGGGTGATCTCGATCGTGATGCAGAATTTGTAGGATTATAGTCAGAATCATCTGGATCCTCATTATCGACCTCTTCCAGCTCGGAACCTTGCGTTGAGCTAGCGGTTTGTGCTGTATCTTCGTGATGACCTTGGATCGGCAATTGTGCTGTTGTTTGAACTCTGTGAACGGCTTCAACTTTGGTCGCAACCGTGTGGCCATTCGCAATAATGACCTGCAGCCTCTCCGTTACCGCTTTATCGATTTGACTGGAGATTAATTCTCTCTCCATGGAGCATATCTGATGCATAAGCATACCCAGGAACAGCGGTGTGACTTTTTTATGCTCCATATCGTCCAATTCCATTCCAGCAGGGGCATCTAGTAGATCTCGAACTATGGGCACGACGAGTCTTCGCTGTTCGATATTCTTCTCACGAAGTGCTCGTGATTCAGAAGTCAGTAATAGGTCTGCTACCGTTCCTGTCTGTTGATCGCAGTGTAGATGTTTCCATTGCTGGATATACGATGCGATTAGAGGCTTGAAGACTCGGGTTGCCCAAGTATGTGCATTGTCAATGATCATATGAAATGCTATGATGTCTGTAAGCTTTTTGATGTCGCCTTTCCAGATCACTCGCATGACCTATCGACATCAGTGTAAGTTTCGATGGTGTATGGGCTAGTTATGGCAATACGTACGTAGCCTTCTTTCCGCCATCTTGTTAATACCTCATCTGTATCTCTTCGACTACATGGCGCGTTGAAGTCTTCCGCGAAATACATAAGCCATACTGTAACAAAAGATCCAACAGTAGTAATCGCAGGAATCGGAGGGATGTGTGCATGCCTAGGAAGCTTAACAGCATATTGAGCTGTCTGTTGGACCAGGCTGATCGCACAAGCCGCAGCGTTGGCAGCTTGGCAGTTGACGACGCGTTCTAGTGTTTCACTCTGCTCCTTTTCTCTCTTATGCTCTACGATCAGCCAAGGATAACACCGGAGGTTGGCCTGCAATGGAGACTTATCGAAGATACGAAAAGGAGACGGTTCAAGGCCAACTTTGTTCAGTGCTTGAAGTGTCGACCAGGTAAAAGGCTCTATAGCGCGGGAGTCCCCAGCTTGGCTCCATTGTCGCGCTTTGGGATCTACCACTTTTGGGAGTCCGGTGTTATTATGAGAGTGGTAAATCGGCAAGAAAAAGGTTTGATCGGGTTTCGGGCTCTTCACTGGCCTTAATCGCGTGGTTGTTGCCTTCTGATCGGGTTCAAATAAGGTCCAAATCTGGTCACCGCTTCTGTTCACCTTGTTGGAGACGTATGTTGACAAGACTTGGGGTCAAGCATACCTTATGACCTGATCGTAGTAGTACTTGCTTCGTGATACTCTTGGCATTTCTATAAGCTACAATGTTGGGGGTATTGTAGCAAAGAACTTACCGTCTTAAATCTTCTTTGGTGGTAGACAGAGAGTCGGTAAGCTGGTCGAAAAAGCGTTTTTCGAATATACCCTGCCAGACCTTCTCCTCGTAGCCACCACCGACTTTGCTAACCACTTCATGTTGAATCGCCTTTGCTGCTTTAAGAGTTGGGTCTAGATTCCGGCCATGCTCTGAATCCCCCGCCACCGCTTTTGAGATTTCATGAAAAGAATCACTTCTCCCGTTTAGGACGCAAGAAAAGTCCGTCAAACATCTTTTGACCTCTTCCACATGCGGTGGTAGCACAAAGCTCGAGAGCAGCGGGTGTGTCTCATCATAGAAGATATTGGCTTGACCAAGATCGTAACGGTTCCAGGACATGTTGAATCAGACGTGCATACAGATGGTGAAAAGAGGGGAACGAGGGGAATAAAATAGTTCAGAACCTTGGGAATATGTACGGGGTCAGTGAATCATCCACCACGGTGCCACAGGACCAACACCTGGTCATGTGTGGAGAGACTACACAGCTCCCCACGGCCCAGAAGTCCAACTCCAGGCTGCTATCGAAGGTGATGAGGACTGCCTGGAGAGGATTCCGGCTCGTTCCCGTTGCGGGATTAATGGGCGGCACACAGGGGTCTTCCCCATCTCATTTGCTCGGTCTAGCCACACTCTTGGTTGACCATTGTAATGCTTCGACCAACTGCATAACATCCTGTCTCAGGTCGGCACCCGGGTGGTCCGGGTGGTGTGAGATGTGGGGACATATGCAGTCTGTTCCAAATATTGAAGAACTGGTGACTGTACTTTGGTTACAGCGCATTGCACAGCCCATGTACAGGCGCTACAACCCATTAATGGGGCAGCGTCTTATCGGCAGTCACTGTGGCTTCAGTATCCACAGTGGAAAGCAGCCCGTCGAAACTTCGACGTTCAGCTGTCCTAAAATAGACAACTCGACATGAGCCAGTTTCGAAACGCTCAAGCATTGTATGCAAAAGTATAATGAACCTCCTCCTTTTGCAAAGCCCTTGGGCTTACAACAGGATTTGTTGGTCATTATGAAAAGCTTCTGGGTAAAAGCTTATATCGGGGAAAGAAATATCGTGTTCTCATCCATCACCTATGTTCGCAGCCTAAAGCTTAACCTTATAGGCGACAGTTAAGTACATAGTATAATGAAACTCAGGAAGCTCCTTAATTAAACTGGGTTCAGAGAAAACTTTAATAGCAGATCCCGAACAGTAATTTCAGTTGCATATGAAAGAGCAGTATTGCCGCTCTTTTCAACGTTATTAGGGTTCGCTCCTCGCTCCAGAAGCAATCGAACACAATCCACAGCTTGAGGGTCGCTGCGAGAAGCAGCGTATGACAATGGCGACCTATCACTGTCATTTGCTCTATTAACATCGGCCCCTTTGTCAAGCAGTAGTCGGATGAAGTTGGGTTTGGGAAAGTCAGGTAACCCTGTCCTGGCAGAGATAGTATATGCCACTGCATATGATAGCATTGTTCTTCCCAAGTCCTGTCGACTGTATCTTCATGATATAAAAGGATCCTCACACTTTCTTCTGTAGTAGTTCCTTGTGTCAATGACCATGTCAATGCTGTGCAACGGTTATAGTCGACTGCCTGAATGTCTACATTCCAAGCGATCAATATGCGTATCTTGGCTTCGCACGCAGACGAGCTTTCCGTTGCCTTAAAGAGTATATTGTCCCCAACAATCTACCGCAACAACATTGGCCCCTGCTGATATCATCTTTTTCATGCATTCTTCATTGCCTTTGATTGTAGCATAATAGAGTGGTGTATTGCCTCTGTCAGTTTTATGATTAACATTAGCGTTATTGATTAGTAGGAAAGCTACAGCAGCTACATTTCCCTCTCGAGCAGCCGGACAAAGCGGCGTGAGTCCAAGCGTATCACTGATTTCGATGTCGGCTCTGTTATCAACGAGCAGCTTAACCGCAGCAAAAGAATCATAGACTTGTCGGAAGGCAACTGAGAATGCTGTACCTCCATGATGTATTCTGAAATCTGTATTCGTATAGGCTTTGGGGGACGTAACAGCAAATGACGCAACAGCAAGGTCTTGATCCTGCAAGGCATAGTAACGAAGACTCCATTTGGGTTATACTTGAAGTCACGCCCAATACCGGATTTTCTTTCCTGTTGCACGCGGTACTCGTTACACAAAGTGCGTAGACGTGATGATGTTGATTCATCCCGTGTCTCCCTTTAGAGGAGTCTCAAGACCGCTGATCGATTGCCCGTCGCCATTGCTGCAAGGATAGGAGCCTCATAACGTTCCCCTTCGATGTCGAAACAGGACTGGCTTCCATGATAGCTCTGGATAAGTCTCGCAAAGTTGTGTTTGGCTAAGAGGTATAAAAGGCTTGCATTGCAAGTATGTCGAAACATTTCTTTATCCTAGAAGACATGACTGTACGGAATCCATTCTTCATGTGGAAAGGTTCTAAGAAAGCTAGCCTGACTGATATTCCCGTCTTTTGCCGCATTTGCATGGTAAAGAACATTGCGTACCGCATACCTGGGAAATGAAAATTCTGAATCTGCCGTACTACGAGCTTGCGTAAGGAGCTCCTTGGAATCGTGTGCTGGTACACCATGCTCTGTCACGTAAGATTTCGTATACTCAAAATAGCACTTCTTCAGCTGATCATGACTCTCTGCATCGATACTGCCACCCCCCTCCATCAGAACAACTCTAAGGCCATTATCTTTAAGAAGGAAGTCTCTGACAGACTCATGGATGAACTGAACTGATGGGTTCTCTTCCACCCTCTTGACTTCAGCAAGGCCTTTCGAGGAGTCTAGAATAAAGTTACCAGTGGCAGCTTTCCCGATTTCATCTCGATCCCACTTGCAACTGGTGCACTCTGTGTGTGAGCCAATCGCAAAATAAAGTTGCTCTGGCGTTAGCCGATATCGTGCAAAGAGAACCCATTGGATACATAATATTAATTCAGCCTTTTTGGCATCATCTCGAGTAAGAATATTTCGGAAAAGCTCGTGCAGGTCCCTGGGATCTCTCGAAGAGTCTCCTTCAAGGCATGGATGCGCCCTTGATCATACTTTTGTTGCAGAATACAAGAAATAAGAACAACCCACATAAAGACCCCTAACGCCTTTTCTTTGATCTGATCACACTCTCGTTTGCGAGCTTGCTTTCTCCAATCTCTAACTCACTGTCAAGATAAAAAATGATGTCTTGGTCATGTCCCTCTTGCCCTTCCAGAACTAGCTCAATCTTCTTTGGCATCGTAATGTGAGGATAGTGTCTGCTCGCCAAGCAAAGCTGGAAACTGACTCTTTCGGCAGCGCTCACGTTGCCCAGACTCTTAAATTACGACACCATGGAGCGAATTTCGGACTCATCGCATTCATCCAAGGCGTCAATAAAGACAACAACGGAGGAATCCCCAAGGCAAACTCCGAACCGGCCTGGTGCAATTTCGATGGTCCGGACATCCCTGATCATTAATAATTCGTTTTGTGTCATAGGCGACGTCGGAAGTGATGGATGAAAGATAAAGAACTGGAGCCGCCGTTTGACGAGAGAAAGAAATTTCTGATGGTCACACCGACTAACCGCGACACCCAGATAAGCAATCAGCCTTACTTTCAAACCCCCAGCATAGTCTCAGAAATCACAAAAATATGATTGGCCAACACCGAGCTCGTCTTGCGCCGGTAGCACTGTTGGTAGAACAACCATGCAGACGATTTAATGCACACTTAAGACATGGATGGCTGTGTAGAGCCCTGCTATGCTGCAACAGCAAAAAAGAAACTCCCAGTTTTTCATTAACCTGTTGTCACCTATTCTTGAATCACCACGTTAACACTTCACAATTATGACAGCCATGAAAATGGGCGGGCGAAATGTGCTGGCAGGCTGCCTACTGCTTACCCTGCGCGATCCTGGTTGCCAAGGATGGCCTCAAGCCCATAGAGCACATTCCAGGTCTGTCATTGGGCCAACACCTGCAGACACGAAACAATATATGCAGCCACAAGAATTATCACCAACACAAGAAAATTGAGAAAGGTAAAGGCCATTTTAATGACGCTCTCACATCCTTTTTGAGTTTAGAGGGAAGGGTTTTGACGTACAAACAGACTCGTATTATTCGCTTTACGATAAACTGAATCAAGTCAATAGGTTTAAGGATCCGTTCACAAAACCACCATCAACAATTTATGCGTGTCCGAATCAGGTTTGAGTATTATCAGCCGACCATGGTGCTGCCTGCATAGATCTGGATGCCTGACGACCCCACACAGCTGAAAGAAGAAGCGGGGGTAGACGATAAAGAGCACTCAGTCATTGCTCCGAGCGTCAAGCCACTTCTGAAAATTGAGGACCTCCGGCACCCATCGCGCCCGGCCCAGAAAGTGAGAACCCTCCAGAGTTGTCTGTTATATCTAGGTGGCTAGAAATATACCATCCTGCCTTCAATCAAGAGCACAAAGCTTCTCTGGTTCCACCACGGGATCTCTTAATCTTGACACAAATACGGGGGTCCTCAGAGAATGAAGCCGGCCCTCCCTTTCCATACATGAGGGCAGAAAGGGAACACCTCCCTCAGAATGAGCAGCTACCAGTGACCTGTCGGTCGAGAGGACTTTGCAGTCGCCCTTCTTTGCGCCTTGTCCCTTGAGTTCGATGCTCTCTGCATGGTAGTCGATGAGTTCTGGTATGAGAATGGTGATCAAATCGGCAAAGCTGACGGTGATCGTAACATGTATGTCACTGGGCGTATCGAAAAGCATAACGTTGTGGTCGCATTGTTAGGCAAAGGAAAGGTAAACTCGGCAACCGCCGCAACAAGCCTACGCACAAGCTACCCAAATATTTGCCTCACAATCCTAGTTAGAGTTTGCGGTGCCGTCCCTTCAATTAGAGAATGGATATTCGCCTAGGTGACATAGTAATCAGCGACACCATCGTTCTATATGACTTTGGGCACCAGACGGATGAGGCGTTTGTCCGCAAGGAGACCTGTCATAGTGATTTAGTACCCAAAGAAATTCTCAATCTCCTGGAAAGCCTCCAAACAGCCTTGGGGAAGAGACGGCTCATGAAAGGGTCTGTGACAGATTTCGAGGAACTCAAAGAGACTGCTGCTCGACTAGGCCAGCATGGTAGATATGAAAGGCCCGAAACAAGAATTGTTAGCGCTCCTGGATCAATGTTGCAACCCCTGGCTCTGAGAGGACAAGAAGTCGATCAAGCCATCGACATACGGGCGCCTACTATCCACTTTGGCCGCATGGCTTCAGGCGATACTGTTATGGTCTCTACTCAACACCGTGACCGGATCGTCACTGCTGAGAAGATCATTGCATTCGAGATGGAGGGCGCAGGAATATGGCAAGAGCTACCATGCATCATTGTCAAAGGGGTATCCGACTTTGCAGATTGTGAGAAGACCAAGGAGTGGCAGGACTATGCTGCTGCGATGGCCGCTGCAACATCGAAAGCAATCTTGAAGCGGTACATTCATACCGACAGAAAGTTTACTCCTTCCCCAGGCCATTCTCTTTTGGCAAGACAGCAGGGACCAAATTATGGTGGGACGATAGAAGCGGTGCATGATGTAAGCCAGGGCAATCGGATGCGCGTTTCATCTAGCCAACCACCTCGAGCTTACGAGCAGGAAGGGTCGTCATTTATGGCGAATATTCAGTCTGGTGCTGGTGCTGGTGTTCAACAGGGAAACGTTATGGAATTCTACTGAATCATGCGCGATTCTAGTGCGCTGGGTTAGATTGCCGTGAACAAAGAGCAACAAGCTACTTCATTTATACATCCAACATTGATTGGAATCGTCTACCAATGGTCCGAGGTATACATATATGATTACCATTTAATGAAACTATCGATAGCGTTGTTCTTCCCGGCATGTCTTCCAGATATTCACGGAATCTTGTGCTATACCACTTGCTCGGTGTAGCTCATGGATCTCGCTGCTATCAATCAACGAAATGCCAGCTCTGTGTTTCACTTGACCATTAATAAGGTAATGACGAGTCAAACAGAGGTTAGCCGTTCAAAACAAAGTACTAGTCGTTATCAGCAGAGTCATTTTGTGCTTCTATCTTTGACTGAGACATGCTTTTGACAGTAGAGACTAGAGATCTCTCATCCATCTAATACCATGTCAAGGTAGAAAGAAGATGCAGTACAAACCTAATAAAATTGTACCTCTAAATCCAGGATCAATTTAAATATCCTTGGCTATGTCTGACATTTTAATGACGTGGTATAAGATTGCCCACAATGCTTCCCCTTTTGAGGGCAGTCGGCTTTAACGGACTTAACGACTTCGCGGCGTTTGTCTCAACTACCTCCGTTGTGAATTCGATGGCATAAGAGAGGACAGTAGGGATTCTGTTCACTCACATTGTTATATATCTGGCGTACGGAATATTTGTCAAAGTTCGGTTGCACGTTAGCTTTGTTGGACCTAACACAAGCTGCGATTTGGGGTTCCGTTTTGTTACCCACAAGATCGCACTATCGAATAGCTTTCTGAACCATACGACAGAAACACAGGTCTCAATCATCAACCCATTTTCATTACATGATCGAAAAGGAAACCAATATGACCACAGACAAATCGACAACCATGGACCTCGAGGAGGAAAAGCAGGCCTCCCAGTCAAGACAACCGTCTATTGAGACATCTTCAACTGCCAACGGTATAGAAACGCCAGAGGTCCGCGACGAAGATGCGAACGGAGATGAGGAAAAAGCTGTTATGGAGGCAGAAAAGCCTGTAGAATACCCGAAAGGATTAGAAATGTTCTTTATCATGCTTGCGCTCGTGCTTAGTATCACTCTCTGCTCTCTCGACCAGGTAAGCGCAGCTTTCCCAGACATTCCTTCGCACCATCCCAAACGCTGACATTTGTCAAGACCATCGTCGCAACCGCCGTCCCCAAAATTACCGACCAGTTCGGCCGCCTGCAAGATATCTCGTGGTACGGCTCAGCATACTTCCTCACCCTCGGAGCTTTCCAGTCACTCTGGGGCAAGATCTACAAGTTCTTCCCTCTGAAAATGAGCTTCCTGGTGTCCGTCTTCATCTTCGAACTCGGAAGTTTGATCAGCGCTGTTGCTCGTAACTCCATGACTGTGATTGTCGGGCGTGCTATCGCTGGCTTAGGCGCCTCGGGCATTGCCCCTGGAGTGTACACGATTCCTGTTTTCATTGCCGCGCCCGAGAAAAGAGCTACATACACGGGTTTCATTGGGTTGTCGTATGGTATCGCTGCTGTTGCCGGGCCACTCATTGGTGGGGGACTTACAGATGGGGCGAGCTGGAGATGGTAAGTAGAACTTCTTGAGATTGTTGTTACAAAACAACCACATACCTTTCATTCAGACTGTGGTGAGCTAAAGAGCTTTCTTTAGGTGCTTCTACATCAATCTGCCCATCGGCGGTTTGGCTATTCTCGTTATTCTTCTCAGCTTCAAGACTCCAGCAGGGGTCAAGGTGGTCGACGCTACACTCAAGGAGAAGCTTTTACAGATGGACTTTATAGGCACAGCGCTCGTGATGGGCGCGTCTTTGTCTTTACTCCTGGCACTTCAATATGGTGGTGTGACCCATGCGTGGAACTCAAGCGTCGTCATCGGCTTGCTCGTCGGTTTTGTTCTCATGATTATCACACTGATAGGAGTAGAGTTTTGGCTGGGAGAGCGTGCGATGTTGACACCACGACTCATTCGCCAACGGACCGTTTGGGTCAACGCTGTCTGGAGCTTCTTCTTTGCTGGATCATACTTCATCACGCTTTACTATCTACCTATCTACTTCCAGAGCATCGATAACCAGAGTCCTATCGGCTCGGGTGTACGAAATATTCCTCTTATCGCGCTGTTCAGCGTTGCGACATTTGCGTCTGGTAAAGCAATTACAAAGACGGGTACTGCGGCTCCATATCTGGTGGTTAGTTCGATAATCGTCACCATTGCGTCCGGTCTATTCTATACCCTCGACATTGGGACGTCAACGGGAAAATGGGTTGGATATCAGATCCTAGCGGGCTTCGGATATGGCGTTGGTCTCCAGGTTCCTGTTGTCATTTCGCAAGCTTTCGCTGCACCCAGTGACATGGCTCCTGTGACTTCTATCATCATTTGTGAGTACATACTTTCCCTACATATCTTCGTCTTCCTTTCCTCTACTTCGTCATCCAACCTGCTGACATTCAATTCGCCGTTACAGTTTCTCGGACTATCGGTGGTACATTCTTGATCACCGCTGCACAATCTGGCTTCATCAACCAGATCATTCATAAGCTGTCCAGCACTGCACCTACAGTTGATCCCGCCTTGGTTACAGAAACTGGTGCCACTACGCTGCGACAGAACTTCTCAGGCGCCGAGCTGAATGGCATACTACATGCTTATTCGTGGGGCATCAAAGTTGCTTTTGCGATTACTATTGCAGCTTGTGGCATCACAGCCATTACGAGCTTGTTTACTAAGTGGACGAACATCCACCACAAGAAACAGAGCTCATAAAACACTCCCGACATTGTGGATGATGAAGAGGATCCTTTCACGTTCCTTCGGTGCTTCCACCTGTTTATTTCTGGGGGGCGATAGCGGGAATCATCGAGGTGATTGGACCTTGCTACAGTATAACTAAGCTCGTCGAGCTGCTGGATCTAGTGGTCAACACAAAGTCGAAGACAATACTAATATAAAGCACGGGACAAAAGCCGATTACGATCCCCTTTATTCACATGAAGAAATTGATATCAACGTACATCGCTGTGAGAAGTTTTAAAACTCATCTAATCCGGGACAATCTCTGTTTTGGCTTGTTCCAGTCAGTGTCTAAATCCTCCCATGGAATCGGAGATGACTCCCTGAACTCCCAATGGTCACCACCTTGCCTAAAGGCCTCTCCCCAGTAGTCTCGGTTTTCTTTCTGAGTCGCAAGAGAACATCCGTAGAATATACGCAGCATTTTGGGGGCTAATCTCGTGATGTTTTCAGTCCGATCCTTCCAGTCATTATCCAAGTTTTTCTCGGTAACAACATCTAGTCTGTGGCCAGCCCAAGGGCCGACCCAGATTGGCCAGAAGTCGGAACACATTGGTCCGTATATTGGGTCCTGACTTGCATCTGAGAGATCTTGATCAGTGAAACCTTCGAAGGTTTCGAGCTGCTCCCAAGACCAGGCTTTCTTTCTATTCTTTTGGTAGTCTACTTTCCAACTGATGAGCCATAGGAGGAGAATATCAAGTGTGAGCCACTGACGGCCTGGCAGCGAAACAGTGGCCTCACCATCGGAGGTGACTACAGCTTCCATTCTTATGTATTCTTGTTCTGTCAGGTTGCGCAAAAGCCAACTGCTTCCAGGTTCAAGGCCGAGACATGGCAAACAAGCCTTCATGTTTAAGTGGAGGCTTTCGGGGATAGCAGCCCCTTCAATCTGTTTGAGGAAAGCCTCTTCGTATGAATAGTCGTAGGGGAATGGTACTTTCTCGTAACTGTCCACAGATTCGTTGAACCAAATCGATGCACGAGTTGTCGCTATCTCATATCGACGGCCAGTCTGCTCGGATTCCCTCTCCATATCTTCAGAGGTCGGTTCTGGTAAGAAGCGTTGCAACGCTTTGGAAAGAACACGCAGTCTCCCGACAGTGCAAATTATTGGAGTGTTGACCCAGGAATATTGGCTCTTCCACCGAAGGTAACTGCCCTTTACCCAACTGATGGTGTGAGACCAGAGCGTTTGCGAGCACAAGGCCAAAGCCATAGATTCTTCTACTTCGAGGAGCTCAAATATTGCTCCCAGAAGTTCGGCGGGAAGCATCTCTAGGCGGGTTTGGCCCTGCAAAGGCTGCAACGTCGGCTGGGCCGCTTGTAAAACTGTTCCCTCGTCCGAGTCGATCTTGACACCTTCCATTGAGTTACACAGAAACTTGAAAGCGTCGAAACTCAGATGATGTGTGCAGAAGTTCGAAGGATTCATGTAACCTTCCAAATCAATGACCGGCATTCTCATCCGCTGTTTCTTTTCAGGTGCGAGGAACATCCAGCATTCCTTGCGGCTTATGGCCCAGATGTTGCCAGCATCCCAAGGTTCTTCTCCGTGAAGTCTGCGTCGCATTTTCGACTTTGCTGAGAGAGTAGGGAAGAAGTTAGACTGCAAAAGCGTTGCTGCCTGTTGCTTATGGTCTTCTATATGCATATGAGAATAAACCAGCCAATCATGCTCGTTAGCCTTCATTACTCATCCAGACACACGATTGCATTGCTAAATCCACCAATCGGATGACATGTCATCAAGGCCGTGTTTCGGCCGGGGATACACGGTTTGTCCATAAATGATCTTTTTTAATCTACTTGATGACATGCGGCTATCACTCTTGACTTCTGTGTATAGAATTAGGACTATTAAGCAAGCGTTCCTACAAAGCGTGTAAGTTATGTATCTACTCTTGGAGTACGGTGGTGGTAAGTCAAATCGCCCGATGCGTACTAATCCTGCCTCATATTAAGGTCTGGTATTATGTCGCCTGGACTCTGAAGCCACTTCAATAGCTTCTTCATCAGTACTTGCTTGTCCATTGGCTTGGGGATATAATCATCCATCCCCTTCTCTAAGCAACGCTCCATGTCGCCTTTCAGCGCATAAGCAGTCATGGCGATTATAGGTAGACGTATGCTGCTGCGACGTATCCGAAGTGTTGCCTCGTACCCATTCATAACCGGCATACTGATATCCATGAGTATCAAGTCAAATGTATCAGCCGCCGTTGATAGTGATGACACAGCTTGAGCGCCGTCTGAGACAACTGTAATATCCTTGAATCCAAAGCCATGCAACATTCCGACTAGTACCTTTTGGTTGATGATGTTGTCCTCTGCCGCAAGGATCCTCTTTGTTGGTGAGATTTTCAATAACTGTTCCAGTTGTGTGGCAGGATCTTCGCCTTGCTGAGCCTGTTGTTGGGGTAGTTCCCTACTGAGTCCCGGTGGAGCGGGAATAGATTCGGCCTGACGAAGGCTGCTGAGCTTCTTAACCTTGAAAGAGAACCAAAAGATGCTGCCCTGCCGTTCCGGGTTAGGCCTATATCCAATGTTCCCACCCAGCAGCTCAACAAGTGATTTTGCAATTGATAGCCCAAGGCCTGTTCCTGGACGCCGCTTCTGGTGTGGTGTATCAAGCTGCGTGAATGGTTTGAATAGCTCTTTCGCGTCTATTTCTGTAACGCCATGCCCGGTATCCCAGACCTCTGTTCGTATTGTGTGACTCGTCTCGTCTTCAGTAAGTATCGATGCATGCGCCGAGATATATCCCTTCTCAGTAAACTTTACAGCATTGCTGAGGATGTTCTCAAAGATCTGGCGGTATCTCAAAGCGTCCCCTTCCGCCCATTTTGGCAAGTCTGGTGATAGCTCCAGCCTTAGAGATACTCCCGGCTGCACAGTAGTCTGAATCCTACGTACAGCGGAAGTAATCACATTCGAGATATCCATTCTCTCATTCGTGATAGGAAAGGTGCCCGCCGCAATCTTTGAGTAGTCGAGGATATCGTTGATGATACGCAACAGGAGCTGCCCGCTTTCCTGAATCATATTGGCCGTCTCCCGTTGCTCTTCAGTTAGACGACCATCCAGTAGTAAGGAGCAGGCAGATAGTACACCGTGCATCGGCGTGCGGATCTCGTGACTCATATTTGCCAGGAAGTCATTCTTCAGCTTAGTGCTTTCCTCATAAGCAGCGGTCAGTCGCAGTTCTGCCTCTTTTCGCTCAGTGAGATTCCGGGTAACCTTGCCGAAGCCAACATGGATGTCGTTCTTGTAGATGGCCGTTATAACCACGTTGGCCCAGAACCGACTGCCATCTTTACGATAGCGCCAGCCTTCATCTTCAACCCTGCCCTCACGCAAGCAAATCTCGAGTTCTCTTTCGGGTTTTCGAGACTGGATATCTTCCTCGCCGTAGAAGGTTGTGAAGTGTTTGCCAATGATTTCTTCCTTCTTGTAGCCCTTGTTTAGCTCCGCTCCAGTGTTCCATGTCATGACGTTCCCACGAGTATCGAGCAGGAAGATGGCATAATCTTTCACAGCCTGGACGAGGATGCGGAAAGCGTCATCTATAGGCAGCCAGCTCTGTGTTATTTCGCCGTTAACAGTTGTAGTGTGAGGTTCAGCTTGTTCCCATTCTATGACCAGGCACAGGAGGTCATCCCCTTTATGCACAGGCACGATGCGCGCAGTCCAGGAAATGCCATTCGCGATGTAGGCCGCATGGCATAGACGGAGAGCGCGAGCTTCAAGTGCAGTTTCAATCGCGTAGACAAAGGGAATACGATCAAACCTTTCGGTAGGCGATCCGTGGTAGAGGGCAGTGAAGAGATCTTGGCCGACGAGTACCTCGCGCTTACGTCCCCATGCGTCGAGCAAACCGACTGAGGCTCTTTGGATGCGATAGGACGGGGAGACAACAAGAGTGGGGACAGGCGAGTAGTCGAGGATGTCGTCCATGTTCATGGTGGGGACGGTAGCATCAAGCTCCTTGGCCTGATCCATGGGTCTCATTCGTGCCTGATCTAAGTTGATGCACGGACTGGTCGCTAATACGACATCTCTTTGCTTCATGGACTTGAACCAGCATCAAGTCAAGAAGGAAAGCCCCATGGCAGTGGAGGGAGAATTTTCAGCCCTTTGGCGCTAACCAATCAGATCATGGTTATGATGTCAGCATCCTGTCATTTTTCTATCAGGCTGACACACTGCTCAATTGGGCATGGACCGCAGTAAGAGGTATGCATATGCACAGTTATAAATAATCCTCAATCAAAACTGAACTCGAACAAAATAAATCCGGTACAGCTGACGGCGTTTCATTTCAATCCAACATTCAAACAACTAATCAGTGTTGCCAGGTAGTGAAGATGCATGTATCAGAAGCAATACGTTCTATACGGGTGATTCAGAACTCAAACACTGCAGGTAGCAAATTAAAGACCGAGCTTAATATAGGTATATAAAGAAACAGATCTATAGCCATCCAATTATACTTGTCTATCTTCTTTCCCATCTATAGTCTATACGGGTATAAATTATGATATAACAGATCAGAGCTTTGCCCTGGCGTGCATGGGGCAACCGTTTGTCCTGGCCCCTTGCCCGATCTCTGCATTTGTTGAGAGCGAATCGCTCTTTTTCGGCGCACTTCTATACCCTCCCTTCTCGTTATCGCTGTTTGTAATATTCCCCTCTGCGTCTCTTGCTATTCCCAGCTCCAGCAACTTGGCGAATGCACCTTTGAAGTCGTTGAAGAACAGCTCCTTGTCTTCAGCATAAAGACGCACGTACTTCGAGAACTCCGGATCTGTTGTCAGAGCCATATCGGTTGGGAGCATCATCAACTCCTCTTCTGTGTCATCGTCAACAGAAGAGAACTGAGTAACACCAGATTCGGGGACTGTCTTCTCGGTCCACTTTTCGGACAGTAGCAGGCGGAAATATTGATTCGAGAATCGTGTCGGATTGTTAACCCATTTGCCCTCGAAGCCCGAGTTTTCCGTATGGCAGCGTCCAAGACTATGCGCACCACTGAGGGCCACGATCTCACGGTCGTTAAATCCCATGCGATAGAAGATATCTCGGATATGGTCTGCTCCTTGAGCCGCGTCAGGAAGACGGCCGCGAGGTGGAAGCTTGCTGTCATCTGTAAAGTCCGTTCGCCCTGGAAGCCAATCGATTTCCGGACCTCCCATCGCTCGGATGGCAGTTACACCAGCAAGTGTCCATAGATCCGAGTATGTGATCCAGGGGTGAAGACGTTTGACGGGCTCTAGAAATAGGCGAGCATTCTGTAGGCCGGCGTTGGCGGGATCGCCACCCTCGGCTTCGTAGCGCATTCCGGCACCGTTTGAACCTCCGGTATCTGTTGCTACGTCATATGTGCCAGAAGAGTGCCTATAGGCTGAGTCAGTCGCAAGCTGACGTTCGTCGAGGACATAGACTTACCAGGCTAGGCGCACAAGAACAGGGCCAGCACTTCCATCGTCGTAGTCGGGCTGACGGAGAAGATCAATGATAGACTTTCTGACAGCTTCGAAGTCACCAGGTCTCGAGGCCTGGCTTTCTGGTAGCGGCTTATCAATACTGGTCATCTCGAAAGGACTTAGTGGATACAAGCGTGATAGGGTACAAGATAAATAAAGGTTACACTGGGTCAGAACTTCGGAATCTAATTCTTAGGTTGGAGATACAGACTCATAATAGGAAGGAAGGACTGACTACAAATAGAAAGAAAGAATTGAAATGTCAAAGGATATAAGCAAAAATCAGGAGACATTCTCGGTGCCATGTGATTGTAAATTAGGCCAAGGCCCACAAGCAAAAGTCGTGATTGTGGGTCGGGAAAGACTGCCGAGGTAGATTGATAAGGACCAAGCCGAGGAAGGGATATTTTCAATCAATCAAGACGAGATAAGAAAAAAAATTGAATAGTTCACTCTATATTTGTTGTTCGGCTTTTGGTTCATCTTTGCCACATTTGCATCTCAATGTTGCTACAATATCTCCAACCTACCCCAAAAAAAAAAAAAAAAAAAAACTCCCCTTCGCCCGGTTGGTCAACGCCGTCTCCAAATCGGCTAGCTCTCTCGGCTCCAACTCTTATCCAAGAGTGATACCATCTTCCTGACCTTATACCTGACATCTTAACGTTAGCTTTTTGCCTTCGAAGCTGGGATCATTCTGGCTGCTAAGCTTTGGGTGGTGAATATAGAGCTTGGCCACAAGGACCAACTGGACATAACACTTTCTGTGATCTGCTATTGCTAGCGAGATCTGTACCATCGACAGGCTGTGATGGTCAGTAAGACGCATTCGTATTGCTGTGCTTTCCACGTCACCGTATTTTCCACCGGCCATGAATAGAAATATTCTTTAAAGAACATTGTTCTTCTGGTTAATGATTATGTTTTATATTTCTCTGACATTGAACGCACTCCAAAAGCAAAGATACCAGTCGCCCCTCTAACCACTATCCCATCTCCACCAATCGGACGCTGTATCATGAAACGTCACCAATCTTCCGGATGTAACATCTTGGCAGGGACGCTGCGGGTCATGATTATCAGTTTAAAGGTTAAAGCGCCCTTGTCATGTTTGGGAATTTATCTGTTTTGTTTCTCCATCCTCATTCGTTCTTTTCGTTGTATTATACTTATAAAATGAGGTCGTTTCTTCAGCTTCTGAGTCTGGCAGCTGGACTGTCCCCGGCGACAGCTACCCCTGTACTATCGAGAGCTGCTGGTGCTACCAAAAACCTGGTTGTTTTGTAAGCTATCTCTTTGTCGAATTGTTGAATCTGTCGTTCTTATTAAACTCCCAGTGGCGATTCATACTCGACTGTTGGCTTCTGGCCGGGAGGCGACTTGCCCAGCGCCGGCAGCCCTCTAGGAAATCCTGCTCTACCAGGGCAAACAACGGCAAATGGATTGAACTGGGTGGGCCAATTGACTAGCGTGCTGAACACTTCTACGGTTTTGACTTACGACTTTGCTGTCACTGGCGCCACGGTTGATAAGGAAATCGTCTCGACATATGCACAGTACTGCGTTGATGATCAGGTTGCACAGTATAAAGGATATGTCGCAGACAAAATCAGTTCTGCAGAAACACTGGTTGCTGTATGGATCGGTATCAATGACCTCGGTGAACCATTCTGGAAGAAATCGGCAGCGCCAATCGAGAAGACTATGGATCGGTATTTTGAACTTTTGAAGACGCTTTCTGAGGCTGGATTGAAGAAGTTTGCCCTCCTCACTGTTCCTCGTACGTCTTTTCTCCCTATCGTATAACCTAAGCTAATGCCATACCAGCTTTCGCAGACCAAATCCCGGCTATGATCGGTCAGCCTGAATCGGACCTCAAGACGCTTCGCGCAGATATCATTGCCTATAACAAAGCTCTGACGGAGCGCGCTGCTTCCTTCTCAGATTCTAGTTCAGGTATCGAGGTGGCCGTATTTGACACAAAACCTACTTTTGATACCGCAGTGAAGAGCTTCAAAGAGTATGGTGCCAAGGATGCGACTTGCTATGGTGGAAATGATTGCCTCTGGACCGATACCTATCATGCCGGTGTCGCTATTCATAAAGCTCTTGCCAAGAATTTTGCAGAGGGTATTAGCAAGGTTTTCACGTTCTGAGTATTGAATATTGTAGAGTAGTCGCGCTGGTAGAATCGATCAATTAACCTTTTAGCACCCTTGTTAGAGGACCCTAGTCTGTTGGTTCTGACAACGAACACATCAGGGCATTTAGCCGAGCCAGCATGTGTAGTGCCCCTCACGTTCCAATCACGATATACAATTTTATCCCTCACATATTATTATTGATGTCGACATAATGGCTGATCCTATCTCGACTGCCGATCCCGTGACGCTAGAAGTTGATGAGGCTGACACCGATACTACTAGCGACACTGACTCTCTTGGTTTAATTGAAGGGAGCTCCACTTCGTCAATTACCTCAAGCATTCTAAAGTATCGCCAAGAGAACGGCCGCACCTATCACGCATATAAGGACGGCCAGTATGTCATCCCCAACGACGAGCAGGAGCAGGATAGGCTCGACTTGCAACACCATCTGTTTCTTCTCACCTTTAATGATAAGCTTTATTTATCGCCCGCCGGTCGCGAAGGTCGTCAATTGCACAATGTTCTAGACGTTGGAACAGGTACTGGCCTCTGGGCCATGGACTTCGCCGATGAGCATCCCAACGCTTCAGTCATCGGGATTGACCTCAGCCCCATCCAAAGTGCTTTCGTCCCCCCGAACTTGAGCTTTCAGGTCGACGATATTGAAGAGCCATGGACGTTTCATGTCAAGTTTGACTTCATCTACAGTCGCATGATGACTGCGTCTATTGCTGATTGGCCCGGCTTTTTCGCGAAGGCCTATGAGAATCTCAATCCCGGCGGCTGGATTGAACTGGCAGATATTTATCCTATTACCAGCGATGACGGCACTTTGGCAAAGGACTCAGCAACTCATGAATGGGTCACAAAGTTGTTGGACGGCACGAAGATGATTGGAAGGCCATTCGACGGAGCAAATAAGTACAAGGAACAGCTTGAAGCCCAGGGCTTTCAGAATGTTCAACAAGTCGTGTTCAAATGGCCTCAGAATACTTGGCCAAGAGACAAGAGGCACAAGGAGCTTGGTAAACACCACTTTTTGCTCCAGTCTCCTATGGGTTACCAATGTACTGACCATGAATAGGTGCTTGGAATCTCGAGAACATCAGTTCCGGTCTTGAGGGTCTTAGCTCTGCTGTCTATACACGCGTCCTCGGCTGGTCTAAGGAAGAGTTGGATGTATTACTCGCCAAGGTTCGCCGCGAAATGAAGGACAGAAGCATTCATTCTTACTGGCCTATGTAAGTCAAAGAATCATATCCGCAGTGCACTAAGCTAACCTTGTGTAGATATGTTGTTTATGGCCAGAAACCAGAGAAATAAAGTGAGGCCTTCTTCTAGGACCACGCGCTGTTTATCTCTTAAGCTGGCAAAGTTAAATAATTAAAGATATTGTTCAACTCTATCTGATTTGAACCCAGTTCGACTTTCATCGTAAATAATTCTAAAATACAATCTTCTATCCTCATCGTCTTGTCACACTGAGCCCAACCTCCTCAGATTCCATTATCTGTAGGATTCTACTTCGGAACGAACTTCTCCAAAGTCCTGGTGACAAGGTTATAGGTCGAGTTCTTGTCCAAACTCAGGTACAGGTCCGAGCCCTCATTGAAGCTACCCCATGCAGTCCATCCATACCAGACATCACTATTGCAGTCGAGGAATGCCAGCATAGATTGAATCGTCTCAGCACATTGAGTGAAAGGTCCACCTCCAAACTCTGTTACCATTCCTTGAAAGCCATTGCGGCGTAAGATGCGAGTCACTGCTTCAAACCTCTTCATGAAGCCACTCCAGGGCTCGCAGAGACCATATGCCCCGCCGATATCGTCGAAGTACTGGTGGAAGTCGTAGAGAGTGTTGTTGGCAGGGTCTTGGATGAGACCGGGACCGATGCCTGGTTGAGAGAAAGCCTCCCAGTCGACGAGACGAGCAAATTGTGTTCCTGAGACAAGGATTTTCTGTTTATCGGTGACATTTCGAATTGCAAGAATTGCAGCCTGGTTGGTTGCACCCCATTTGGCAATGTCAAGATCATGAGCTGGAGAACTCTGTCAGTTTGACTGCGAAGAATAGGCTATGGACTGGGAAGTGCTCGAAGGTTGACTTACGTTCATTCATGAGTTGAAAAATAACTTTAGGGTTTGATTTGTATCTTTCAGCAAGCTTGGTCCAGAGATCGGCAAAGTGGTCATTTGTGACAGTGATGTTGGGGTTGAGGAATGACACTTCAGGTTGGTCGATCACGACGCAGTACCAACGTGCATAGTTGTGCTAGAATAGTCAGTTTGTGAATAATGGAGAGACCGCACTGCCCAAACATACAATGTCCAGGATGGCTTGACCACCATCATTGGTAATGGCTTCGACCAGCTTATCGACAGCTTCCATGTTGGTCTCATTTAGACTGCCGCCAAGCGAGGTCTGGACATGCTGCCAAGCCATAGCAATTCGAAAGAGGTTGAAGCCTTTGTCATGCCATGACTTGTAGTCTTCAACTGTGTTGATGTATGGATAGCTGTGATAACTTGGTTTGCAGGAGAGGTCGAGGAAGGTATTGTAAGCTGATCCGAGGACGTTGACATCATTGGCGAGACCAAACAAGTTGACACTGCTCATGTTAGTCATCTTTCTTTTAAATGTATGATCATGTAACGCCTACCCTGCCCATTTTACTTGGCTGGCAACGGCAGTTTGAGCGGCGAAAAGAAAGGTAAACGTCTTGAGCTGCATTACGACAATGAAAGGGAAGACTTTGGCGACATGATAGACTTGGTCGAGACTGCGAGAAGGGACTAATTTATAATACTCTTGCTTCAAATGCGCTCATAATTCAATAATCTCTTTAGTGGCAGTGCCATGTTCGAGCTGGACTAACACTTCACCTCGCGCTCCAGTTCCTGAAAGAGTAGTCCGAGATGACGATCCGTCAGCTTCGGCGGAGCCGCGCTAGACAGCACCTCGCGATCCGGCCCCATCACGGAAGCTGAGATTCCCGCATTCTTATGATGATCCGGAATCGCCGGCACAAAGGATCAGTGAATGGCTATTACTATACTTTATTGGAAGAACGGCCACTTCACTGAACAGCCTCCAGCCTTGCTTACTGCTGCCTTTAGCGGCAATTAGTGGGTGAAGCTGAGGGCGGAGGCAAAGCAAAGCAGCTCTCAATATTTCTCTAAGATCTGCGCCCCAATGAAAAGTCCTTTCGTAGTAGATATCCTTTCCATAACTCCTGCAACCCATTTTTGCATAATCGGAAATCCGCTCAAGTGATTATAAGTGACTTTCAGTGGGAATAGCAGATTGAACGCTCCCGATGCTCCGCCTTTGTTCTGCAGCATATAGTCAACGCATTGGCATATCGCCTGTGCGTTGCGGTACCGATTCTCATGGTTCCAGAACACGAGTACTGATGCCTCTTGAAAGTGGTTTCCGTCTGAAGATATACCTGCATCGAACACGCAATGGCTATTGTGCAATGATATCAAACGTCCCAATATTGAATGCAATATCAAGTGAGTCGTGTTGAAGTAGACAAATTCGATGGCTCTTTCGAGATCAGAAAAGCATAGGAATTGCTCCAGTGTTTCATGGTGTAGTTCTGATGATTCGCGTGCCGTCTCTTTTCTCCAGCAACAATGAGGATGCATGAAGTTCCATGCGATTCGTAAAGTGTTGACCCGCTCAAAAGAAGCATGTAGCTTTTGACTTATAAAGTTTGCAGACACCGAGACACTATTCGCATCGGGAAGATTATCGACGTCTTCCATCATGCCAGGAATGTCGCATAAAATATCTTGTAGGTAATCCCCCATCGTCTTGGACATGGGTTGCAATGCCCATGGTATATGCTTCCACTCATCCTGTTCTAGAAAGGTGCGCTTTCGGTTGGCCATGGCCCCTATGGACTGTAAAGTATTAGCAACTTAACAGTTGTCAAATGAAATAACTTACTATGAACGATCTGTTGATCTGTACAATGGGTTTTGCCGCGTTCATCTGGAATCCATAAGGTCCTGTCATTTCCGTCTTGCAAAGTTAGCAAAAGCCGACCAACAGTCATTACAAGCTCTTCGTACCAGTGCTGCAACACCGTGGCAGTGCTGTAGCCAGTTTGACATGGAATCAGAAGATATCATCTCATATACGCCAAGGAACAGCGCACTCCAAATGGTGGCATGGGGGAGAGAGCTCGACGCTTCGGTCCTCGTTCCAAGATCAGCCTTCAGTTTTTGTACAGCTTTGCCATACAGTGCAGAGGCATGGACCCTCATTTCAGGTATGCAGTGTATACTAGAAAAGAAGGCTTCTGCAACACATAAGCCTGACATGCCTGCTGTTGAGTCTGCCTCGCCTGAGAAAATATTGAGGATTGATGATCCGTCTCCGAGGGGTGACTTGACCAGGACAAATAGGTTTTTGACGAAAAATGATATGACTACGTCATTCTTAAAGCCATGCAGGTCGATTGTGACAGGTATTTGCTTGAAGTCTCTCCGTTGGGTCAAGGCATTGCGAGACTGAGGCTCAGGATCTTGAGGTCGGATATATTTTGCAGCATCATGTAAGTGATTCACAAATACAAGATTGTCGTCGTATTGGCATGGATGAAAGCCTTTATTGCACCTCTTACAGGCTGGTCGCTGTTCATCTATGGTCATCAGCAGTGAACAGAATCCCTGCGAGATATTGACATACCGCATTTGACCCTGCGTTTGCGGCACGTCAAGCATCCTTTACTTCGCCGAGGTTGCTTCCTTGGATGGATACTTGATGTCATAGAACCATTTGGCTGCGAAGACATATCCTTGTCACCGTCGTTGGCATGTTGAAGTTTGTTATCCGAAGGGCTCCCATTTTCGCTTGTGAGGGCCTTTTGCGGCAGGCCAAAGTGGGAAGAGGTCAAGGCGGAGTTATGAATTTCCTATTTGGAAGTAGTATCAAACTTGGCAAGCTGCAGAAGTTGATTGGTTCATCTGACCCGCGGCCTGGTCTTCGGTGCTGGGGCCTCATACGTCATCGAAATGGTCATTTCGTCTCCTTTTCGGTGCTGGTTCAGCTACATACTACAGATACAAGACTTGGAACTCTGATAAGTTAATGAAACCTGGAAAGACCCTTGTTGATAAAGAAGAAAAGGGGTCAGAATACCACCCAGTCAGTATTGAAACAGGTGCAACTTGATTGGCCTGTTCGGTAGCTCACAATCCGGATATCAAATACCCTGACGCTAGCGCAGGTGATGTGGGGGGGGGAACAACAGATTTCTCGGCAGACACAAGTGATAGCAGACTCGGGATACATACAACTGCCTATCTTCTGTCCTTTATCTTATCTCTTATACAGAGTATAAAGAAGTAATTCCAAATAGTCAAGCATAACATTTAATACTTCCAAGCACACTTCGCGATCACAATCTGGCTTGTGGGTGGATTAAATGTCAACTACCCTACACTGACCCACAGAAGGGAGGCTTGATTCGTGAACCCTGATGATATGAACCACGGATCTACAGTCGTGGAGGTGCCGTTCAGCTCGCGTAACCAATGTTATCTCAACAACGAAGCCTCCATCCATCTAACGACATCGAGACCGTTCGATGGATGCATTTATCACAGTTTTTGACGATGCTTCCCAGGACAGGACTAGTGACACTATCGCTCTAGCTTTATCAGCTTTAGCAGTGAACCTCGGACTCTAGCATGCCAATCGTTCCGAGAGGGTTACAGATAAGCTATCATGCTTTGGGAATAGCTTCTTCGCCTCGGATTCATTAAACCTTCCGTTGCCCTGGGCCTGGGCAGCAACGACAGTGGAGAACTTGCAATTATTACCCCAGATTCTATCACCGCGGCTCCTTGTTTTCTCACACGATCACGCATTAAGAATTCAAGACTCTAAATCACGCATTTCATCATGTCTACGACGGCTGTTTATTCTGCCCCACCTAACCCCAGGAAGCGGGCTTCGGTAGCCTGTAACGGGTGTCGGGTCAAGAGGACAAAGGTAATGCTCCCTGCCCTGCACGATTTGAGCCTCAATACGAACGAGTGACGTTGCATGACCTCAATTTACGTGATTGTAGCTGACTTGAGCAATACGCAGTGCGATGGCAGTCAGCCAAGATGCAGCGCATGCTACGACCGCCAACAAGACTGCGAATATACCCAGGCTGAAAGCAACAGAAAGTACGTCAACACAGCATTACGACAGAAATTACACTAACATATATGAACAGACGACACACAAATGCATATATCAACGCATTGGAAGCACGTGTCGCAAGCTTGGAGAAACAACTCGCCCAGCGCAATGGTGATCCTGGGACACCAGACTCTGCGAAGAACAGCAGTAACTGTGACCATGAAGACGTGGCCTTCGTAAGCACTACGCAAGCTTCTCAACCGGCCCCAAACAGTACTACAAGCGAAGAAGATATGGATGATCTCGCAAACGCTCTTGGTTGCTTCACTCTTGGTGAGATTGGAGAGTTGCGCTATTTCGGTGCATCCAGCAACTTTTCCATCATCCACAACCACGCTATCAAGGTTCCATCATCGATTCAAGCCAGAAACCGCGGCATAGAGGCCGCCAACAACATGCCTGATTTCATTACGCCTTCTGATGAGATGCGCGATCACCTACTTGAGATTTTCTGGCGATGGCAGAACTCTTGGCAGTACATCGTCCCAAGAGAGCTATTCGTCCGGGATTTATACGTTGAGAAGAATGGCCGATACTGCACGCCTTCGCTCATGGCGGCGATTCTAGCCATGTCGTCGCGGTACTCTCCGAGATTAGAGCTACGAACTGACCCCGACGACGCCAATACGGCTGGTGAAGCATTTGCTGCTCAAGCCAAGACTATGCTTCATTACGAATGTGAAGCTCCAACGACATCGACAGTTCAAGCAACAGCACTTCTGGGCCTATACTGGGCGACTATTGATAATGAGGGTCTCGGATTCATGTATATCGGTATGGCGACAAGGATGGCCATGAACTTGGGGCTTCATTGCGACTGTTCGCCATACGCTTCTAAAGGGTTAGTGTCTGACGAAGATGTCGAAGCGAGGAATGTCACTTTCTGGGGTGTATATGTCTTAGACAAGTAAGAAACCCAAAGAGCACTGACGCTTTTTGAAAACTGACACCGAAAACAGATTTTATTGCCTTGGCATGGGCCGGCCGGCGAGTATCCAAGAGTACAACATCACAACGACCAAACCAAAAGGACTCGTTCAACATAGCCCGCTCTTATCTGACTACCAATATGGAATATCCGCTCCATTTCCGACAAGCCACATTCTGGAAAACTCGATGTATACTTGTGAGCTTTTGCTCGCTACTTCAGAAGTTATCGACCAGCTGTGAGAAATCTACACCTAATTGGCAAGGGATGGCAACTGACATGATATAGATATGCCCAGAGATACGCGTGGACTGATAAAGAAAGAGAAGATCGAGTTATGAAAGCTCATCTACAAGCTGTCGGGCTCTTTGACCGGTTGCCGAAGAGCTTGAAGATCTCAAGTTCTAGTCTTCAATGTTCTCCGCCATATGTCTATCAGTTTCAGTGAGTAACTATGAATCTGTTAAAGGTGTCTCACTAACGACTGTCCTCCAGTTTGCAATACCACCATGCAATATTGTTACTTCACCGACCATTCTTTCAGCTTCTCAACCCTGGCAAGAACGCCATCGCCTATGATCCAGAGGGAGGAGATATTCACTCAAAGTCCTGCAGGGAATCAGCTGTCAAGATGGCTAGGATTCTACAAATATTCAGGAAAAACTACACAATCGTATGTGCTTGTTTGATTTTAACTACCACAGCAAACTGACAAAGTCTAGCGAAATATACCTGTCTCAGCAGTCCACCCAGCATTCACTGCAGCAATCATCCATCTACTTCACATTAAATCAACAGGAAACAACGGTAGAAGCGAGGCCATGAGGTGCCTCTATATATGTGTCAAATCCCTCTATGAGATGAATGTGAACTGGAACTGGGCCAACCGATCTATCCGAGCAATCTTGTCGCTGGCTCGAGAATGGGAGATTGACATTTGGGCGCATGGTCTCGCACAGGAGATTAATGAAGAGAGCAGGCGACAATTTGAACGGTATGAAATGGATGATTTGGTGGTTTTCCATGATCAGGACTCAGAGGGTAGCTTTGAGCATGTTTATTCGCTGGACGATATCTTTGAATCTTGGACCTATGATCAGTGTTTTGGGGAGTCATCTCTTGATTTTTTCGTTTAGCTTTAGGACTTTAATGAGGCCTTCTTTTCGGCAATACTAGTCTGCCTATATAACTTAATTCAGTTCTAGGATATTGATTATCCTGCTTCCGATATGAGCGAGGTCTGACACGTAACCCATCGTGCATTGACTGTGATCTATTATAGGATTGCGGATATCATAAACCCGGCGTGCGGAGATTAAGTTTGGCATATATGGGGTAACTGGGGTCAAGGAGGGGAGTTATATGGGAATCAATCACCCGACCTTGATGATCGTCAGGTAATCTGATATCCGGATAGACCCCACAAAAACCCCGCCAAGGACAGATAGATGCTGAGATAGGAAATATCGTCGTATGTTTGCCATAAGATGAGTATCAGTCTCACAAGTATAAGTACAAGAGCAAATCACCCTCGAGTTCCTCATCTCATCATCCTTCTCAGTCCAACTCAAACATTCAACCAACAACAAAAATCCACAGCCTCAACAATAATTTTTCAAGATGTCCAAGTCCCTCAAGGTCGCCGCCATCCAAGCCGAGCCCGTCTGGAACGATCTCCAGGGCGGTGTCAACAAGTCCATCGGTCTCATCCAAGAGGCAGCAAAGAACGGTGCCAACGTCATCGGCTTCCCTGAAGTCTTCATTCCTGGATATCCATGGTAAGTGGGAAACTTACGAAACATGGGCAGATCAGCTTATTCATTTCTAGGAGCATCTGGGCCAACTCGCCTACGGAGAACGCGCCATGGATCAATGAGTACTTCAAGAACTCATTGGAGAGAGAGTCACCTGAGATGGACCAGATTCGAGCTGCTGTTCGAGAGGCAGGCGTCTTTGTAGTCCTTGGATATAGTGAGAGATACAGGGGAACCCTTTACATCGCACAGGTGAGTTGTGCTACTAAGTGAAACTTTCGGCATACTAACGGAAAAAGTCTTTCATTGATGAGACCGGCACTATTGTTCTTCACCGTCGTAAGATCAAGCCTACCCACGTTGAGCGTGCTATCTACGGTGACGGACAGGGCGAGTCTCTGACCAATGTCGCCGACACGAAGTTCGGAAGGGTTGCTGGTCTTAACTGCTGGGAGCACACTCAGACACTCCTCCGCTACTATGAATACTCCCAGGATGTCGATATCCATGTCTCCAGCTGGCCATCCATCTTCCCCCAGAATGTCCCCGAGTGGCCCTACCATATCACTCCCGAATGCTGCAAAGCCTTCTCTCACGTTGTCTCCATGGAGGGAGCCTGCTTCGTTCTTCTGGCAAGTCAGATTATGACTGAGGAGAACCACAAGAAGGCGAACGTCGACGGCTATGACTATACCAAGAAGTCTGGCGGTGGCTTCAGTATGATTTTCTCGCCTTTTGGGGAGGAGCTTGTCAAGCCCCTTGCTCCTAACGAGGAGGGTATTCTTTATGCTGATATCAACCTTGAGGAGAAGTATAAGGCGAAGCAGAACTTGGACATCGTCGGCCATTACTCGCGCCCCGACCAGCTGAGCCTTCGCGTCAACAAACATGCTGCTAAGCCTGTCTTCTTTGCCAACGACCTGTGAGCTCATGGATCTGATTCCTTGGCAAACGGTTTCTTGCTTACAGGTCGCAGTTCGGTGGATCAATCGCCAGCGCATGGTATTCTTCCTTTGAGGACCATTTAGTTTGAATAGCGCAATTAAATACGTACAATCACCAAGACTTCAGTGCCGTGATGCTTCTAATCGAATTGTGACCAGAAATAGGGTAAACGACTGCTCAGAGAGACAGATGCGATAATTAAACTGGATGAAATTCATTCCTCAAGCGATAAACTAACTACTATGAAACCAACTCGAGTTGTTTAGTAAACGTAGAAGAAGTTAGGGTTGTTCCTATCCGTCATGGTATCCGGATCAACCTCTCCACTCTGACCAAGATCCTGCGAAACTCTTCCCTTCCTATTTCGAAGGCCATAAAGAATTCTGGTAAGAATCGTAACGACCACAGATCCACCGCAAACACAGAAGACGGTGATCTTTGCTGGGATGAAGCTTGGCGCATCTTTCGCTTGGAAAGTCTGGGGACCAATGATGTTGGCAATGGAGAAGCCGACAGCAACGATGGCGTTCGTAGTGACCTTCTTGGTATAGCCTTGCACGTTGGCTCCAACAAGAGCGTAAATCAGTGCAAGAGGTGCAACGTCGAAGTTGATCAAGTAGATACCAGCGAGAGAACCAGCTTGACTGCTAGAGTAGAAGGACATGAGTCCTGCACCAATCAGCGTTGGGACCATGAGAAGGCATAGACCCAACCATCGTGGGAACCCATAGAGGATAGCAAAAGTACTGAGTAAGGTGGCTGACACTGATACAACGCCAGCAGGCATGTTAAGAAGGGCGGCCTGTTTGGGGTCATATCCGAAGCCGCGGATGAGAGTAGCAGAGAAGGTCGTAATGATGCCTGATGGGATAACAATGAGGATAGTGTTGAGAAATAGCAACCAAACTTGAATATCCTTCAGAGCATCCCAAATACCGGCACGGCGGAAGACCTTGGCGCTTTTTCCTCCCTGATCAGCATCAAGGGCTTCTTGAAGCATGATCTGCTCCTGCTCTGTGAGGAACTTGGCATCCATGATACTGGAAGGCATCCAGAAGAGAACAAGGAGACCAATCATGACATTGAAGGCACCGACTGACACAAACATTATACGCCAGCTCTGGAAGCTGCTGGTTCGGCTACCGTGCTGAGCAGCATACGAGATCAGTCCACCAACAGTCTGACCGATGCCAAGACCGCAATACCAGATACCGGTTCTTGGTGTTGCTTGTCTTCTGGTGTACCACTGTGAAGTGATCATGATCAAAGCGGGTGAGATTACGGCTTCGAACATGCCAAGAAGAGTTCTCGCAGCTGTCATACCAGGGAAGTTGTGCGCCGCAGAGGAGCAGCAGATAACGATACCCCAGAGAACAACGTTGAGACCAAGGACCTTGCTGACAGGGAACTTCTGGATCAAGACACCCTGAGGAAACTCAGCAACAGCGAAACCGATGAAGAAAGCGGTGGCCATCCAGGAGAAGTCATTTCCTGTGAAGTGGAGGTTCTCGGACAGACCCATGATGTTGGCATAGTTTATGAGAACTTTGTCGAGGAATTGGAGGAAGTAGCAGACTAGCATAAGAGGAACGAGATGGTAGTCAACTTTGCGAGTGATTGGCTTCAGAGACGTTTCGCTGATGACATCTTGGACTGAGCCTTTGGTGACGGAAGGAGGACGCATGATGTCTGGGATCTTCTCGTTATCGGTAGGAGTCATGGTGAAGCTGCCAAAAGATGTTAGACAGATGCAGTCAGTGCAAGTTGTTAGGTACTCACCTATCCAGCTACACAAGCAGTTGTTGTGAGTTGAAGTAAGAGTCAGATAGTTGAGTGAAGGATTCAATTGGTGGCAAGGTAGCGATCGATAGACGAAGGCAGCCTGTACTGGAGCCAAAAGGAGATGCCTCAATGGGACGACAAGACAGGGTTAAGTACCCCGAGCCCGCGATACCACCTTTACGACATCAACCAGCCAAATATGAGCAGTCGCAATGTTATCTTGACAGATTCCAAGTCGTAGCTCCGAGTCTGGACTCCAAAAACCTGGGGAATGATGATACGTCGGTAAACTCTATCTAGATTGGGCTAGACTGCGATAAAGCTGCAACCGTCGGATCCTGATGGGCGGGACCAATGAAATCACGTGGATTACTTCCCCGCCCGTCGCTTCGAGGTCTCAGGGATGGTTTTTGGGTTCGTCGTGGTGATAGCGGTCCGCGCGGTTGGAGATAGTGGTCTTCAGCCTCAAGTCGTCGGAGGGCGGAACAGGCTGAGGTTGGTATGATGTGAGGCTGGAGTAATGACACGACTTGAGCGCCGGGCATAAGACTACGATACATATAATTAGAACTTCAATTACAATCCTCTCATTAATACACTCAATCACATCTTACAAAGTACTTCATTGCATCTTGTAGCACTTCTCTGTTAAGCCAACCGGCTCAATTATAGCCTCAACATATTCACACAAGCTCTTCACAACACAACATGCCTGGACGAACAGAGACGTCTCTCTCAATAGGCATCATCGGCTCCGGTCTTGGTGGTCTCTCTGCCGCCATCGCCCTCCGACGAGCCGGCCATCAAGTCACTCTCTATGAGCGCTACGACTTTGGTGGTGAAGTCGGTGCATCTCTCTCAGTCGCTTCCAACGGCTCTCGCTTCTTGGAAGAATGGGACGTTGACATTCCCGCTGCCAAACCAGTTATTCTGCGCAACCTCATTCGCCATGACTATTCTACTGGAGAAGTCGAGGGCACATACCCTTTGGGAGACTATCGCGAACGCTTCGGCACAGACTACAACAACTTTCATCGAATCGATTTGCACAATCACCTCAAGGACACTGCTTTGTCGCAAAGTGGCAAAGGTCGTCCTGCTGAGCTAAAGACATGGCACAAGGCGTCCAAGCTAGACACTGAAACTGGCCATATCACTTTTGAGAATGGTAATGAGGCTACACATGATGCCATCATTTGCGCAGACGGTATCCGAAGCGTGATGCGTGAGCAACTTGGAGTCATTCCGAACTTCGTGCCCAGCACATCTTGCTGTTATCGCTGCATCATCTACGCCGACAAGCTACGTGAGCTCGGCCTGGAGGAGTATATCAACAACGAGGCGATCGAGTTTTGGGGCGGTGACACAAAGACCAAGATTGTTCTATCAGCATGCAGTGATAACAACGTTGTTTCATGCTATTGTTTTTATCCTGCCGAGAAGAATGATACCAAGGAAGATGGATGGAACATCTCCACCACTGGCGACGTCCTTGCTTCTACCTTCCCTGGGCTGGACCCCAAGCTCATCAAGCTCTTCCTCAACGCCGAAGACATCAAGATGTGGCGTCTATACAACCACGACCCATATCCCTACTGGACCAAAGGCCGCTGCACGCTGCTGGGCGATGCCGCGCATCCTATGATGCCAGATCAGAGTCAGGGTGCTTGCATGGCTATTGAAGACGCGGGCGCATTGGGTATCCTCTTTTCAGAGAAGTACTCAGACTTGAGCGTTGAGCAGCGTCTCAAGCTGTATGAGGCGGAGCGAAAGCCACGCGCTACGAGATTGCAAGAAGCGAGCAAGCGTGCGAGAGAGAATTTGAATGAGAGGATTGGTTGGTCGAGCAAGAACACGAAGCCGGGAATGTTGACGATTGATGAGGTCTGTGCCTATGATATGCATGCCCATATCGCTGGGCTGGTCAATGATGCACAAGTCTCGTCGTAGGAGTTAGAGCTTGTGTATAGTCTGTTAAAATAGTCCCCTCATTTCATAGCCTTCCATTCAAATGTTTCACGAGTACAATTGCGTTTGGTTGGAATATCATGCATTGCTATCAGTAGAGTGCTAATCCCCCCATCTCCTCATACCGAATCCTAGCCCAGTTAACCATGCTCTCGGTCTCTCTTCTCTTCCAAACGGTCTCAACCAACTCACGGCTCTGATGTACATATCCGAACCCACAAGTCCGCTCCATGATCATCAGCCTATCTTGTACAACCATTCTCTGCTCAAGGCAGTTGCACGCACCACCTGCCATTACGAGAGGAAATAGAAGACAGCTCTCCAGCGGACTGCCGTAACGGATCTTTTGTGCGGAATCGAGGATGTGCTGGACACATTCAAATACCTTTTCTGTAAGCGAGTAGCCTTCTGTGATTTGGTGAAGTCGGAGGCGCAGTGCCCACTCGTATGCGGTTGTTGCGTGGAGTACGTCGTCATTGGTTGGTGACAAGGACGCAACGGCGCCTGCGAGACCACCATAGTCGTAAGCCCAGTTATCCAATCTCCCTTGAACTCTTTCAGCTTCTTCCCGGAAAAGCGCCTCTGAAGCCTCATCGACTCTTGTTCCTCGCTTGCTGGCCAGGTTATTCACACGATCGACCATGTGGAACAGTTCTTTCGGTATTCCATAGACTGCAGCATCATCGTTACTGGAATCTTCAGTCGGCTCAGGTGTAGTTGTCACTGTCTTGTCGTCTATCAGAGGAGGCTTGCAGGTGCTCGTTGTCGCTGCGCTGTCTAGAAAGCGCGCCAGCTTGACAAAGAACTTGAAGTGGCCTGCTAGATTACCTCCAGTCTGGGACTTGACTGTTGACAGGAGTCGTTTTGCGCCCTGTAGATGAAGCTTCCATCCTGCCGAGGTACCGTCGAACAGCTCGGACATGCACAGGAGCAGACAAGATACCAGCGCAACATCCACTGAGCCCCCGTCGACATGAGGCAGGAGACCGGCCAAAGATTGTGTCGCTTGGCCTTTATGGTACAATGCCCTGTCTCGCATGTCGGGTTGGAGCTTCTGCCAATGCGTTGCGCTCAAAGCGAGGACGCAATGAAGGATGAGCTGATTTGAGACTGCCATGGGTACGAGATAGCTGAGGTAGGGATTTGATGTCGTGTTTGGATGCCTTGATAGCACTGAGGCGACAATATTTGAGTAGTGGTTTAGTAATGCTTTGTCGTGAGGAGATGTCATGTCCGGTACCAAACTCGGCGTATACAGAGTGAGCGTGGTATTTGGTAGACTATCTGGAGAGTCTTCAGCAACGGGGGGTGTTTCCGGGAGAATATCGAGCCAGCCTGAGTCAGTTGTCAAGTCCCATGATAGTTCTGGCAATGTCGCCGTCATGTCAACGTCGGCGCCATCTACAGGAACAGCTGTGGACATTTGGCACAACAAATCGGCGATACTCAGGTCCACGTTGGATTGGACTGAACCTGGTGAAGGATTTGGACTTGGTGATGTCTCCGACGATAGGTCGAGGACTTGTTCTGCGCTGAGCCATGATTCGTTGGTCCAGCTGTTGAGCCTAGGTCTACTTGCTCTCTCTGTTGGCCACGAACAGTCGAGACAAAGTCTCCTGCAGTCGCCACAGCTGGGTTTCCTATGACAATGATGAGATCGGGCTCATCAAGACAAACGGGGTGGAGGCTTACCGCTCATCACATTTCTTCTTACGCTTTTTGCACGTCAAACAACCTGTCTGTACCCTCCGTATCTTCGCTTTCGGCTGGCCAACAGAAGTCCCATCGCCACCATCAAGCCCAAAATCTCCGGAAAACGAAGCCGAGTACCCCTTCGGACGACAAGGTAGGCTCAACCTACTACACCGATCACAGGGAACTCCACCCTTGCAGCGCTGTTTGATCTCAGCGCACCGTAAGCAGGTATTACTCAATCGCTCGCGCGTCGCCATGGTCTTGAGGTCAATGAGGAGGAGGAAAAGCTGGGGTAATGAGAGGGAGGAGGTATGGGTCACCCGGAATTAGGAACCGGCTCCCTCGTTATCTTGATAGCGCGCGAGTGCTAGACTGTTAACAGCTAGTTTGGTGATATGGTATCCGTCATATCAGGCGCTACAGTGGTATCAAGCGGGGGTAGATAGCGCTGTCGGGTATGGGGCGATAGGGCGCTAACAGTGAAGTCTTCAGCGACCGGCCTTGGCTTGAGCTGCCAACTCTATAAAGCATCACAGGTTCGTTCATCAATTCCTTGCGCTCCCTCGGATTGATGATACACAGGCTCACGATATCGATGCTCATGACATTTTTCGACATTTTTGGGTTCTTGAGAGAATGATCCAATTACACTACCTAGAACTATAACTCATGTAAAGCAGTCCGAATGGCACCAGCAGTCTGCAGAATAAACTCCTTCGCCTGCCAAAGATCCTTGTCCATATGCATAAACGGATGCGGTACTCCAGGGAACCTCTTCATCGTCACCTCGTTTCCATGCTCAATCAACTTCATACCGTAAGCCTCACCCTCATCCCTCAATGGGTCAGCACCCGCTGTGTAAATGACAGTCTTTGCAAGATTATTAAAGTTGTCCGCCTTGAAAAGGTTGCCATAAATCGCGGGTATTTGCGCACGCTTCTCAGCGATCTCCTCGGGGGTTGAGCCCAGCGAACTCCATTTGAGCTTGTCGAACCAAGCCAGTCGCCCCCAATTGAGTGTTGGCGCATGCTCGTTTTCTTGCATAGACTTGAAGGGTGAATCTGATGCTGAAGAGTATTGACTCAGATCATCAATCACTGGTGTTCCAACCGCGACGAGCTTGAGAGGGATTCCAGCGTCGCGGGCCATGTGCGCCAGTGCAAGACTGATGAATCCACCGGCTGAGACTCCACCAACAGAGATTCTCTCCGGGTCGATGCTGAATCGCTCAGCGCCCTTCTCGTAGATGTACTTGAGAGCAGCGAAACTATCGGTAACACCACAGGGGAAAGCATTCTCGGGCACAAGGCGATATGCGACGTCAATGACGGCGACGCCAGCGACATTGCAGATGTGCTTGCAAATATGACTCTCGGTATCAAGGTCGCCTAGGCCCCAACCGCCGCCATGGTAGTCGATATGCACAGGCCATGGGCCATCAGTGTCAGGCTCGTAGACTCGGACATCTAAAGTGATGCCTTCATGGGTGACGATCTGAGTATCGTATTGGCGCGCGACATCCGGTGCAGGGCCAGTGCCGTACGAGTAGAGAACTGAGTATTTCGAGCGAAGGATGCCGAGGTCAATTGGTTTCAGGGGAGTGTTGGCAACGTTGTCGTTGTAGAGCTTCTCAAAGACAGGGTCGAGTTTACCCTTCATCGAGGGATGCACAGGCTGGAGAGCCTCATGTTTGGTGTCTTGTGTCATGGTGATTGCTGTAGAGATACGATACTGGGAGCGAATGGGTTGAGAATGCGGTGATTCGGAAGCGAGATCAATTGACTCTTGAATGAATCTATTTTCACCTCCATCGCACCCTGTTCCGGCGCATGTTCCAACGCGAATTGCCTTGTCGCAAAGATCATTAATTTCCGCCGGTCCCCGCTATCTTACAGTGACAATTCAAGTTAGTCTGGCGCGCAATTGATGATGGTTTTCCGACGGTTGCATAACGGCGACTTCCGACGGACCCCTCACTGCGCTGGATGCACCGAACCGCGCTGCTGGGACCTCACTGTAACACAGATAACCCGCGATAAGAGCTTCCCGTTATGACGTGTGATGCTGTCGCACTCACTCCAACTGCGAAGGGACTCAAGTTTCAATCTGATATTATGAGAGAATAAACCCTGGTATTTCCCCTCGTTCAAAGCGACCAAAGTTACACAATCCCAAAGCATTGATCATTCTTTGTGTAAAGCTCACGCGAACATCACCATGTCCAAAGACCGTAAGCCAGTTCTCATAATCGGTGCAGGAGTCGTTGGCCTTGTCCTCGCCCACGGCCTCAAGAAGGTAATACACCTCTCCAACCACCTCATCAATTGACCCACTAACATCGATCATGAAGCTTGGCATTCCCTTCCAGATTTACGAACGCGACAGTCACATCAGCTCCCGCGGTCAAGGCTGGGCCATAACACTCCATTGGGTCCTCCCTTTCCTTAGGGAACTCTTATCAGAAGAAGCTTTCAAGGACGTCGAGTCAGTCCAAGTCGACCCAGAAGCCGATCGTCAAGGGCTCGGAAAATTCGTGTTCATCAACCTGGAGACCCTGGAGCCAAAATTCCTCATCCCGCCTGGCGATCGACGACGAGTCAATAGAGAGAAGCTGCGCAAGGTCTTGCTTAAGAGTGTTTCGGGCCATGTCAATTGGAACAAGCGACTTGCTTCAATTGAAGAACGCGACGATGGCGTTGTTGCTATGTTCGAGGACGGATCTCTAGCTGAGGGGTCTCTCATCGTTGGTGTTGAGGGCAGTAACTCAAGAACACGAAAGTTCTTAGCACCAGAGTCATACCGAAACATTCGACTGCCGATACGATTTACTGGCGCTGCTCTAGATCTCACGCCAGAGCAGGTAAAGCCGTTAAAAGACATCGATCCTCTTCTGTTCCAAGGCTGTCATCCTGAAACAGGGACGTTTTTCTGGTTCAGCATGCTGGAAACCCCAGTCGTTAATGGCACTGCCGGAACAGACGATGAGCATTATCGTGTGCAAGTCATGATATCGTGGCCCATGAAAATGCCAGAAGACGAAGTCAAAGCCACCGACGCGGAGCGCTTGGCATACATGAAGCAACGAGCCGCAGAATTCAATCCCGTCTTACGGGACACTGTACAAAGAATTCCAGAAGGTTCAGAAGTCATTGAGATAGTCCTACAGGACTGGCCATGTCCACCTTGGAATAATCGCAACGGCAGGGTTACTCTAGCTGGCGATGCGGCGCATGCGATGACCATGTATCGAGGCGAAGCAGCGAACCATGGTATCCTTGACGCCTATCGGTTGGCAAAGGCTTTAGAAGGGGCCTATCATGAAGGAAAGGGGCTAAATGAAGCTATTGATGAGTATGAGGCGGAGTTAAGGGAGAGGACCAAGGTCGCTGTGTTGTTAAGTCGCCAGGCTTGTTTGGATGCTCATGATTGGGCCGGATTAAATGAGAACTCGGCTGTTTTGAAGAAGAGAGCAATTGCCGGCGTTTAGTCATCATCAATACAGGCGTTGAGCGTAAGACGTTTACCTCAAAATGTAACGAAAGTGATGCGAGCTGTCCGTTTGATCTGGGTGAATTACCACAATTATGCATAACCGTTGTCAGAACCTACCGCTTGACGTTTGATTGACCATTTTGGGGACTCTTAGCTCCGCCAAGCCGTCTGACGCTTATGGGATCATATAAAATCCCTTCTGTTTTTTTTCCATGGACTTTGCTGGGATTTTTGACTACGTATAGGGTATGCTATGTTCAACAGCACCAGTGCTGAGGCCGCAGTGGCTGACCTTTGGCCGATTACAGCTGTTATCGGCGCTATCAGGATAGCGATAACGATAAGACAAGAAATTTAACAATCCATCGCAATCTGTCAGCGGACGACGACAGCGCCTGAACAGAGAGAGGTGAACTCAAAGCACGTGAAAGACTTAGCGTAACTATGTAATTAAATGCTCAGCTGTTTACTGCTGCGGGTCTGACCTGTAGTACCGGCACTCTAGAAAACAGACAATCTGTTTGTGACGTCATCTCAACATGAGGAGAATTAATCGACTCTCGGGCCAAATCCACGCCGTTATCCGACAGTCACGAGAGGAGCGTGATCGGCGGGACCCGTCGCTGATTTGATCGAACACGTTTTGGTCTGCAGCCGTCGCAAAGTTCTCATTGCGACGGCCATGACAGCGCTAGACCAAAAGAAGAACAGGCGATGAATACCGCGGGTGGGCTGTCAATAGAATAGAATAGGCCTCTGTATGTTCAATCATGACCGCCTTGATAGTCTTCAATCATTTCCAATCATAATCTGAACCTGATTTCCAGTCTTATCGCAACCATTCATTCACTGGAGTTGTCGCAGCCAAAATGCCTTCAGCATACCCCAAGCCCATTCTGCCACCATCTCTTATCGCCGTCACTGGAGCCAATGGCTTCATAGCGCAACATTGCATCGCGCTTCTATTATGCGAAGGATACAAAGTCTTGGGCACCGTCAGGTCTCAGACTAAAGTTGAGCAAGTTCTCGATCTACATGGCCGAGATCCCAATCTGTCCGTCAGGGTGGTAGAAGATATCACTTCTGTGGACTCTTACATCTCAGCCTTTGGCTCCATTCGACCAGATGCAATTCTACACCTCGCAGCGCCTTTTCACTATGATACAACAGACTTGGAAAAAGACCTCATGATCCCTGCTGTCAAGGGTTCAACTGCCATCCTCAACGCAGCAAATCAGCTTGGTGGCGTCAAGCGCATTGTGCATACCAACTCATTTGCAGGTATTTATGATGCCGCGAAAGGACTGCAGCCAGGCAAGATTTATACTGCCAAAGATTGGTCTCCATTGACGTACGAGGATGGTGTGAATGCACCAGCTGCAGCAGTTGCATACCGCGCCAGCAAGACCGTTGCCGAAAAGGTGGCGTGGAAGTGGATGGAAGAGAACCCGGCTGCGCACTTTGATCTTGTAAGCTTGAACCCGGCTATGGTGTTTGGACCATTCCTGCAGGGCGCTGTGCCCAAGTCATCAGAATATCTCAACACTTCCAACCAAATCGTCTATGGCATTGTCTCCGCCGGCCAAAACGGCGAGATACCTACCACAAAAGGTCCTGTTTGGGTTAGTGTCAAAGATGTAGCTCTTGCGCACCTCAGGGCTATTCAGGTCCCTGAAGCGAGTGGTGAAAGATATCTTCTTGCAGCGGGAGTATACTGCAACCAAGAGATCGCTGATGTCGCAAGGGAGGTTGCCGGGAAGAATAAGGATAAGATCCCTAAGGGTAAATCGGGGTTAAGGGAGGCGTCTTCGCATTTTGGTGTAGATGCAAGTGCAACTGAGAAGGCCTTGGGTATAAAGTGGCAGAGTTTGGACGACATGTTGTCGGGCTTGCTACCGCAACTATTTGAGATACAGAAGAGGGACGGGTAGAATTTTGCAGACTGCATAGAATGATAAGCACGATCAATTCAGAGTTGGCATTTCTTCATTGGCCATTGAGCTCATACTGTGTTCCCCGCGGAGTCAATTACCATTTCTGGCCCACGATTGATGTCATGTTAGCGCCGTCTTCCCCGCAACTCCACGATCCCACCACTTCGACACCATTACCAGGAACGGAAATTTACTCCTCCAGCTGCTTGGCGACACGTCACGATGAGGAAGCGTTTCGCCGAAAAGCGAATCCCGCGGGCAATCTATCTAACAATAGATATCAAATTCTGCTGAATATGGGGAGCATAGAGACCCTTCATTGGTGCACGTCCCAGTTATGCATCGGTGTTGTCGCCGCACTATTTGGCCCTCTGCGTTCAAGGCTCGAGATATAAGATCCGACTCCTCATGAATTCGAGATCAGTCAACTCACCCTCATCCTCATCCCTTCGCAAACATGATTGGCTTTGTTCTCCTTGGGGCCGGTCTTGCAGGCCTCTTAATTCGTCTTGTCATCTATCCTATCATCTTGTATTTCATTGACCCAAAGGGATTGAGGAAATATGAAAACTTCTCGTGGCTTTCTCCTCTGACGGATCTGCGCCACTGTTATCTCAGTCACACCGGCACTCGATCGGAGACGCTCGCTGCTGAACATGATCGCCGTGGCAAGCACATTCTCAGGATCGGACCCAATGCATTGTCCTTCAGCCATCCCCAGGCTGTTAGAGACATCTACGGCCATCAGACAAAATGCACCAAAGATCACAAAGAGACGGTCCTGGCTGGGACGCATCGCAACTTGTTTGATGTCGTTGACAAAGGCGATCATAGCAGAAAACGAAGACTTTTATCTGCTGCCTTTGCGACAAGGAATCTTGAGAAATGGGAGTTCAAAGTGCAGTATACCACGCAGCGATTGCTTGATGCTTTTGATGAACGGTGCACGGGACCTCTCAAGCCCAACACCAATCCTGACCCTGAAGATCTCACAGTTGACTTCAACCACTGGATCAATCTATGGACTATTGAAGCAATCAACTACATCGCTCTCTCCTCAAAGATGACTCTTCTGGAGACCGGTACCGATGAAGTCATCGCCGAAAAGCCTGACGGAACACTCTATCCCGCACGATATCGCCAAGCCCAGAATGCCGCAGCCATGTGCAAGTCAGTCTTCGTCTGGGAGTATGAACTCTACCCGTGGCTAGCACGTATCTCCAAAGTTGTGCCCAACAAGTGGAAGAGCTACTGGGCCACGAGTGCACCTTGGGGAGACATTTGCTACCACCAAGCCAAGGACAGACTGAGGAGATATGAGGCTGGAGAGAAACTCGATGACTTCTTCTCGTGTCTTATGGTGAACAAAAACGGTGTACCAAATGAACTCGAGTGGGGAGAGATTGTTGCTGAGACCTCTGCTATCATTGATGCTGGAGCCGAGACTACAGCTATTGCCCTGACTCATATCCTTCAGCTGTTGATCAGTCATCCCAAGCAGATGCAAAAGTTGAGGGACGAAGTCGCTGCTGTTATGGATGAAGACGACGTCATCGCGCCATTTGACAAGGTCAAAGACCTGCCATACCTGAAAGCCTGCCTTGATGAAGGGCTCCGCCTCATCCCTCCCGTCAGCTCAGGCCTTCCCCGACGGACACCACCTGAAGGCGCTAAAATCATGGATACTTGGATTCCAGGCGATACATCTGTGTCAATGACTATCTGGAGCGCTCACCACAACGAGGACATTTATCCCGAGCCATATGTCTTCAAGCCAGAGCGGTGGCTCAACCTGGAGGAACGTAAGAGGATGGAACCATTCTTCATCCCATTCTCAGCGGGCGCGAGAGGGTGTATCGGACGAAACATCTCGTACTTGGAACAACAAATTGTATTGGCTACTTTGGTACATCGATATGACTTTGCGATGCCGACTAAGGACTTTACGGTAGACAGGTTCGAAGCATTCAACTTGATCATGGGCAAGCTGCCAATCAAGATCTGGCGAAGATAGTTCTCAAAAGCATTACCAACTACTAAAGTTAGAAATATTATTCCATTGCGTCATATTTCACTGTGCTGTGTCAGTCTTGGGAGTATTACGCCTGATAGTAAGAACCCTTTCTCTCTTGGCCTTTTCACCGATCATAGACCTATACAGGGAATATTCCAGTCAAATAGATCCCTAATACTGGTCACGCTCTCTGAACATAGCCTCGTATTACTCTGACCAATCTTACGCAGTGAGGCTGGGCGCTGACGGTTTCCATCACAAATTCTTTCCGCTTACTATAAAATATCACAAAGCATTCCCAAGGGTAGCATTTCTTACATATCTCAGCTAAGCTTAAAATCTTGTGACTGATAAAATTCTGCTATATCACGTCATTTTCTGCTTTGAGAAACCGACTGGAATTGCAATGTTGACTGGAACGGATTGGTATAAATTTTGAGGTTTACCCACTGAATAGCAGGAGAGCAAGCTACAAGCAGATACTTCTTGCCTAGTTCGCTTAAGTGTCCTTTCAAATTACTATTTATTAATATGGATTCTTCTTCGAAGACGGGCTTCATGCGTGCTGTCCAGTGGGAGGGCAATGTTCGTGACATGTCTGTCAACATCATCCCACGCCCCAAGCTTATCGAACCAGAAGATGCAGTTGTTCGTATCACCACATCCGCTATCTGTGGCTCTGATCTTCATATCTACCATGGTCTCTTCGGGACTGAAGACAAGTTCGGCGTGGGTCATGAGGCCGTGGGCATCGTTGAGGAAGTCGGCCCAGCCGTAGACTTCTTGAAGCCCGGCGACCGAGTCCTGATTCTGGCCTTTGCAGAGGACGGGAACTTACTACCCAAGCCTTCTATGCTTGTGACGGACCAGCCTATCATTGGCCTTGGACTTGGTGGAATGTTCCATGGCGATACGGGACTACAAGGTGAGACCGCTTCCTTACTTATCTTTATATTCGTGCATCTGACACTTGTGATTAGCTGAGTATGCTCGTATTCCGTGGGCTGATTCATCCTTGGCGAAGCTTCCCGATAAGCTTGACGACAAGGAATGGCTGCCTCTTACTGATGCCTTCCCTACTGGCTGGACCGCTATTAGCTTCTCCGGCTTTGAAGCTGGAGATACTGTCGCTGTCTTCGGTGCTGGTGCCATTGGACTCATGGCTGCATACAGCGCCATAATCCGTGGGGCCGCTCATGTCTACGTAATTGACCATGTTGCCTCACGCCTCGCCAAGGCTGCTTCCATTGGCGCACAGCCCATCAACTTTACCCGTGGAGGCAAGGCTTCTGACCAGATCCTTGCTTTACGACCTCAAGGAGTCACTCGGGCTATTGACGCCGTGGGTGAAGTCTGCCTCAACGATGACCTCAAACCGCAGCAGGACTATATCCTTCGTGAAGCAGTGAAGATCACTACCTCTGGTGGCGGCATTGGCGTCATTGGAGTACATATCACTGCATTGGTCACCGAATTTGGTGGCAGGGGAGTAGTTCACAAGCCTGACTTGAAAGCTGAAATCAAGTTTCCGATAGCTGAGGCCTGGATCAAGGGAATCCGTATCCAAGGCGGACTTGTGGACATTAAGGGAAACATCAAGGCTCTAGTGGAGCTTGTGAAGAGTGGAAGAGCAAGGCCTGGTTTCATTTTCTCAAATGAGTACAGCTTGGAGGATGCACCAATTGCGTATAGACGATTTGAGCAGTGGGAAGAAACAAAGGTGACATTGAAGGGAGCCCGCAAGCCAAGTGATGAACACACTCTGGAGATTCGCAATGGTAGCAACGGAGCTCAAGGAACCAATGGTGCATAAAGAATGGCAAAATGTGGAACTCTATATTCATCCCAAAGGGAGTCAGTAGAATGAAACAGCTCTGAGAGTATAGTTGATTGGAAATATAAGTCATATGGATACTCGATGGCATTTCGCTGGAACGTGCCAGACGTAGTTGAAATATTCCCAGCGTGATTCAAGGAGACGACATTATACCTAACGCTGTAGGATGATAGTCAATGACTATGATCACTTACCATGGCACAACATGGAACAAATAGAGTCAATAGATCGATAGATACTTGGATTCTAGTTTACCTAAACCGTCAAGAGCGCAGAAGAGAGCAAGATGAAAGCGTGGGGGATTGGTAATGCTATTATAAATTTGTGCCTCGATGTCGGCAGCCTCAGTTCGACCTTTGTGACACTTGTACCATCCCTCGGGGAGCAAGAAAAAAGGTGTCAAATAAAGTTAGCAAAAGGTATCCTAAACTTTTATTAAGTTACCCAAGCATTTTTATTATTCAGAATCGAGGTTCTGAGTTTTCTTTCCTCACCTAAAATTTGAAGAACACGGATCTTCCGATTGCGAGACAATACGAAGATTTAAGTCGTGCAGAACTTCGTTTAGGTATCTCGTCCAAAGCATAACATCGTGTCAAGACTTCAGCTTTCAACGCAAGCCATTTAACTCGAGTCGGCTGCATTGATACCTACGTAGTGATGAGCTTCTTATGACGCCTTCAAAACTAGTACCATTTGTTGTGTCTTTCGAAGAATGGGACTATATAGGGCACGATGGAACAAGCGATCTAGATCTCCCTGAAGCGGCTTTGGAGTCGAGGCCGCTCCATGCGTGCATCAGAACGGAACCCGAATATGGCAGAAAGCCTTATTTTGAGTTATCGTTATAGGGTCTTACAAGTGACTAAGGAGAATGTGAAAAAGCCTGTGTAATGTGCCACGATTGAGGGGAAATAGCCGAGTCAGTGCGTTGGATGCATGCTCAAGTTGCGCAAGGTTGTCGGTGCATCAATCAGGGCCGTTCTATGTTGTAGTGCCACCTCACACATCATTCAAATATTCCGAGAAAGAGATGTATGAATCTCTCAGAGTTACAATAAATAGAAAGGAAAGGCCATGTGTCACTTTGAGATGGGTCCAAGAGTCCTTTGGCAACTAAGTGTTGCTGTTACAGACCAATGTCTTTCTTTTCACTTGTCGCCATCAGTAAAAGGGATATACAATGCCTCTCCCACCCTAACACACGTTATTCTGCACCCTCACCTTCCAAGCCCTCTTCTTTACCCTTGCCGTTGTCTTCATCGTTCTGATATATGCCTGGCTCGCATATGTTCTCGGTAATGGCAGCCTTCGCCATATCCCCGGTCCATGGTATTGCAAGGTCTCCAGCATTCCTCTGAGTATATATGAGATATTATGTCGTCGCAATAACATTATTCTCGGCTTGAACAAGAAGTACGGACCTATGGTCCAAATCTCACCAAATGAGGTATTGATAGCCGATTTTGAAGCCCCCAAACAGATCCATGGAACAAAGCATCACTGGGCTAAGAGCGACTACTTTGACCACTTTATGGGGTATGGCGGGCGTTCCGTATTTGCGACCAGGTCCTATGAGGACCATCGGATCAAGCGCAAGTATACTTCATCATTCTATCAAGCAAAAACTATATACAAGCTTCCGGAGATTGAAAAGCATGTCAAGTCTAGCTCTCCAGCAGTGCTGGATCAAGTCTAAAACGGCGAAGATGTTGATGTTTTCAGCCTTACATCGTGGTGCCCATTGGACAACATAACTTTCTTGGTTCTTGGACCCAATCACGGAACCCATGCGGTGGACCAGACGTGCACCGAACGTGGTATCCTTAAGGGGCTGAAGTATCAACAGTTCATCGGCCCGTTACGTTACAGGTACACTCGGTTGTATAAATACGGTTCTCGTCTATTGCAAAGAGTTAGCTCTCGCTTCCAATACCTCTCGGCAGATAAAGAATTCCCAACTTGGTGCGAGAAAAAGTTCTTCGCTGCTCTCAAGGACCCGCAGTTGAATGAATCGCACTCTCTGGTACGTCATCTTTGGAAACTCAAAGAGGATGTTGCACATGATGGGTCTATCGACGTTCCTTACATGGCCGCAGAGGTTCTCGACAACATCGACGCTGCCGAGGCCACTATCGCAGTGACGGCGACATATCTCATTTGGAAATTGACCGAGGCGCCAGAGTGGCTAGACAAGATACGCCAAGAGCTGTTTGTCTTGCCGAAGCAAGACGATGGGTGTCCGCCATTCTCGGATATCTATACTCGGGTTACGTCACTAGAAGCATGTCTCCGTGAGGTTTACCGCATGCACCCATCCTCAAGTGGGAAGAACGAAAGAGTGGTGCCTTTAGGAGGCCGCATACTGGTATGAGTGTTTGTCCCCGAGAATACCGTTGTCACATCTTCAGTTCTGGCGTTGCACTATGATGGAGAGGTCTACTCTGACCCCGATAAGTTCCTCCCACGTAGGTGGATCGACGGGAGTGAAGAGCAGCGAAAGGTTCTTGATGCACAGTTAACCCCTTTCGGTTATGGCGGAAGAAGCTGTTTGGGAAAGGCGTTGGCAACTATGGAACTCAAGCTACTCATAGCGAGTTTGTATCCTGAGCATGAGAGCGTGGCAACGGTAGCGACCAATGCTGAGTTCATGAAGCAGTGCAGCACTCATGACGCGGTGCCAAGAGGAGTAAAATGCATAGTCAGGTTCAGAAAGATGAAGGATAATGTAACGCTGCAATGAGGACTACAGAATATTAACAATTGACACACTGTTTGTACGTTGCCTCGTACTAAACGAAGCCTTACGCACATTTGCGCGCTGATCACCAATGTCTATGTGATAAAATACATATTGAAACAAAGGAAATTTCTATTGACTAAGATAGATGCTTGGAAGCCATGAGCTCTAGTTTTCCCGCTTCCTTTAACTTCGTGTAAGCCTCGTCCAAGTCGGAGACATCAAAACAAAGAAAGATAACCCAGCCAGCAATAAGACAGTCCAGTTAAGGTACCCAGATGTCACGCTATGGTAATTGCAAAAGGCATGGATCAAAATGCCTATTGATAAGACTGTCGCTTGTAGAAGGCAAGAAGCCGCTTCTGCAACTCCATTGAGCAAACCAAGCTCTCGAGGACTGGGCGACACCTCTTGCAAGCCAACGTAGACTGCCGTAACTGCCATGTATACAACGGGCCCCATGATTGCCATCACACCCAAAACGACCCGAAAGAGGAAGAAGCCAGATTCGCTACCAGAGCGAACAAATGCATTCATAATGCTGAGACTCAGGAAGAAGAAAGGAAAAATAAGCGGGCTTGATGAGATGATATTCTGTGTACCAAACTGTCGGTATAAGGCTGGGTATATCAAAAATAGCCAGCATGCTGCGAAAGCGACCTGACAGATCATGTACAGTCTAATTTCGTGACCCGGTATTTCCAGGCCGCCTTGGCTGATGTCTGTGTATAGTGCGAGGGTTGCCACGGCCGTGAAAGCAGACCCAAGCAGACTTATATTGACAAACGAGGTAATTGTGTTACTGGCACCAGGAGACCTGACCAGCTCGCGAAGGGATGTCCTGGTAGGCGGTAGAGAGCTCGTAGATCGGGTATTATCCGCGGCCTCGTTGGCATCCTCCACGAACAGCGTAGCGACAATGGCGCAAGTTCCACTCATGACACCAATCGTCATTCCCGGGAGGCAAAATGGATGTTGCCCAAGAAAAGAAACGGTTTTGAAGATAGTTGAGTATTGACTGAAATGACTGACAAGAACATGGCCAATAAGAAGTCCAGAGGCCATTCCAACGTTTCCAGCAAGGGAAGATAGGCTGAATCCACGAGTAGCCTCTGTCTCCGTCATGCACCGTTTCCCGATCATAGCGCGGACGACAACGTCACCGCCTGACACCATTCCCATGTAGCATCGACAGAGTGCCATTTGCCAGAGCGACGAAGAAAGTCCGAAGATGGTCGAGCTGATAGTTGTGCCAAGAAGAATGCAGATGAGGATCGTCTTGCCACCGAACCTGTCTGCCATGGTGACCCAGAATATCGATGTCAGGGCTTGTGCAGCCATGAATAGTACTTCAAAGAAGCCCATGTAGGTTCCGATACCAATGGTCTGTGAACTACTATTGTGCTGTATCATCAGAGCTACGTATGGAAAGATGGAGAAGTATGCCATCGTCACCATTAAACGAGCGTAGCATAGCAGAGGAATCTGTATCTTGGTTCGCAAGCTTTTCTTTGTTCCTCTGCGCCTCCGGCTATTTCTGAGAACCAGAGTAGGGAATTCGGTCAAGTTGCTGTAGGATGTTGACACTCCATTGGAGGACAACAGAGGCGTAGTCGAGTTCATCTTGACTAGATGAGCTAGCAGGCAGCCAGTACCCTTTACATCGATCAGATGTTAAAGTACGTTGCTCAAGGGTGCTGGCCTGTCCCTCCGTTTGAGCAACGCGAGGGACGAAAGAAGAGTGAGGGATTTTGATAACGAAGACGAAATATAGTTGCAGAATGGGCCGAAGAAAAATGGTCTAACAGCTTTTATAGCCTTGGAATGTCGTGAAATGATAGCAGAATATTTCCGGAACATGCTGATAGTGGTGATTGGTTATATTGGGCGTAACACGGGTTTAGAAAAGTCAAACTGATAAAACCGAAGGTAGTAACTGAGCAGACGAATGGTCGAGACTCAAACCAAGAACTGTCCAAGACCAGCACGATAATATCACTGGTTAGCAAAGTTTTAAACTTTTGACTATGAAGAATCCCAGTAAAGCACACAAAAGGCAAAAACGGTCAATCAAAAGAACTGGAAATATCACTTGCCGAGGGAAACTTTACTGACCCGGTGCCTAGTTCCTCCGACGAAGACAACGAGAATGTCTCATCATAGGTCCCCTGGCTAGCCACTAGCTACTGTTTGGTGCCAGAAAGTTATATGAATGGAGGTTTTGCCTTTCATCGGTTGCCTTCGGTTTTAATGCGTAGATACCGAGAATGTTAAGACAAAATTATAGGACTTCTGAACAAAACTTGCCTCTATGATAGCATGGCTGCAGCAAGTGCAGTTCTCGGTTAATCGTCCCTATTATAAGATTGATGCGGGTTTAATACCACTGGCCCTTCAGATCGAATCTATCGGAAATTGTCATTCAATTCCCTCTGATCGAAAAGGGCAGCAAGCTCTCGAGTTGTCACCTGTTCGCAATGTCCCCTCAGTAAGGGTTTGACCGATATGAGGGTTTGATCTTGTCAATTGGTAATTCGGCCTATCGCCATGGATATCTGTGGGAGCACTGGTGGCATAAAATGTTATTCAGTGGATTATAAGTGTTTTTTTTATCCTTCGGCTCGAAAGAGGATCGAAAGAGTCATTCAGGTTGACAAACTGAGTCATTGAGCCCCGCAAGCAAACCAGCGCAAACTCCACCTGTCATGAATAGGGCGCAGAGCTACTTGATGACAGGATCAGTATAAATGAGATAGAGCCCTCAAAAAGTCTAGTAATTTGAAAGATTACTACACGATCGTTACTTCTTCAAGGAATTATACATTGAATTTGAGTATCTTTACCAACATTAAAGATTTGGTATTCGAGATGGCCTCCTCACCGGAAATCCGTCCTGCGTCTTCTCAAGGTACTTCGTTGTAAAGACAACTGTTGGTCCCCCTATTAATTCTTAACATAGATGTTCCTACTGTCTTGAGTTTAATCCGTGCTGGCGCAGAAGAGCAAGCACCAGGAACCGTCATCGCTGCAACTGAAGAAGGTCTCGCAAAGACACTCCACTTGTCAGACGTTACCGACTCTCCCGAATACCGTATCGGACATCCCATCTTAGCCTTCTCACCAGATGGGAAACCTGCTGGACTATTGATCTACTTCTTCAACTATACAACATGGGGAGCTGCTCCTGGAGTCTGCATGGAGGAGATTTATGTCGTTCCAGGATACAGACCTCACGGATACGCGCGGAAGTTGGTCGAAGCTATGACATCAGCGGCTAAGAAAGCGGGTTGCGTAAAGATGGAGTGGCTCTGCTTAAAGGATAACGCGAGAGCACTGAGATTTTACGAGAAGCTTGGAGCCAAGCGAATGGAGAATTGGACGGTGTTGAAGGTTGATGAAGCTGGAATGGATCGTTTGCTATAGTGATCACGGTTGGCGTCGCCCACCAGTAAGAGAAGTACATGTGTAGCCATAGATCAACAAGTAATTTATGCCGGCAGTTTCTGTCAACAATGAATAACTCCTATAAGATAGAGACGCTTGTAGTACTAAACGCCAGAATCCTCTTGCTCAATCGATGACTCAGTCTGGAAAGTACTCCAGCCATCGCAAACATCCGAAACATAGCTCGATGTAGAGATGTTAGCAATCTCACTTGAACGCTCGAGGAACTGCAACGCAAATCCCTCAGATGTATGCCAGCCTAAAGTTTCACAAAGTCAGTAATATTCCAGATTTGGGACATTTGGCTTACCAATATGACAGTGGCACAACCAAACGCCAGGATTGTCAGTTTCCCAAGCCATGACCAGATAGCCGTTAGCTGGCAGCATAGCCGTGTCTCGTCGAGGAGGGTTATCTGTATTCAGGCTGATAGAGGAAGAGTAAGTACCTGTTCCTTGAGCCAAGATAAAGAAGTCATGTCCGTGGAGATGAATGGGATGGGGCACTGGTAAAGTCGTCTCAATCACGAAGTAAACCCATTGGTTTCCCTCGCTGAGTTCAATCACTGCATCATCGGTCTCAAAGTCAGTTGTATCATTGAGGACCTGAGCCAGTGTAGGGTTTGCCCAGTCCACCAACATACTGGTGCTGTTGAGCATCCACTTGAACAGACCATCTGTGTTCTTGCCGACTGTAGCTGTTTCAAGATCATTCCAGTTGGCATCTTCAACTGTCTTGGATATGTATGGTACGATGTTATCCGTCTCGTCGTCACAACCGTCGGTGTAGTCGTAGGCAGTAGTGGATGGCATACCGGGGCTGTCTCCATAGTAGACGATGCCTTTGATGTTATCGGTGGAGTCGTTATCGGAACAAGCGGCTTGTGGGATGGCGCGCATCCAGAAGTTGTCGGCGACGTCTGATTGATCTGCAGTGACTATGATATCGTAGCGTTGGCCTATAAAGGTTAGTTAATTCCAAAGAAGATAAAGTAAGAACACTCTTACCCATGCCCAAGTCCAGAACTGTGGTTTCGTATGGCTCAATCGGTACAAGGTCTGCTGCGATTACAGTTAAGGTATGGTTGTCAATCGAGAACTTCCAGTGAGTGTCAACTGCTGCATTGACAAGTCTCATACGGTATGAAGTGCCAGACTCAAAAGAGACGTTGAAGCGAGTGCCTGTTTGGGAGGAGCTGTCGTCGTCCCCATAGACATTTGTACCGTTGATGAGACCATTGTCCAAAGTGGGAGGTCCATTGGTCTCAGCTGAACTATACAACTCATCGACGGTCTGATGGTCCCAGTCGTTGAGAAAAACCATGCCAAGATCCTCATCGTAGTCCGCCGTGGCAGGTCCGTTGATGATGATACCGCCGAAGATGCCTTGCCAAGCTTGCAATGCCCAGTGTGAATGATACCAAGTCGAACCATACTGACTGGCCTTCCAGGTATAAGTCACTGACTCCCCAACAGCAAGGGGGCATTGAGTGATAGACGAGACACCATCATACTGGTTGGTGTAGTTCTGACGAATACCATGCCAGTGCATGCTGGTACCATTCAGAGAAGTGCTGAGAGAGTTTGTGACATGAATAACAACAGTGTCACCCCAGTCAGCGAAGAGGGTAGGACCAGGAATGGTACCGTTGACAGCCATGGCTGAACGAGAGTAGCCATCAGGGGCAACAGTAACGTCGGTCAGTTCTAGCCAGTACTCGCGAGTGACGCCAGTATCTACAGCTTCAGTGCTGTAGTCCGTGTCAATGGAGTAATCGCACCACTCTGAGCGAGTAGAAGCAGTGTTGCCACTACAAGCGCGGCGCTCTAGCTGGTGAAGATGGCTTCGAGCTTGAACTGGGCTGAGGCAGAGAATGCCAGCCGGGAGAAATTGCAAGAGCTTCATTTCTGCCGACACAAGCTGAATCTCAACCAAGGGCTTCAAATACACAGAATTATGATACTAGAGGAGATAGTAAAGAGATCTGAATGAATTGTGTTGTTTTTCACTTCTATTTTCCTCTACAGCTCATTCTTAAATATTTCAGTCCAGCCCTCGAGTTGTCCGTTTAGGAAGCCCATCTGCCCATCGTAAAACAGACCTATCATTCTGTAAAAGGACTTCTCGTATCACGGACCTCTTGCAGATGGAGTATTAAGACAAGTCGTCGTCACTGCCAGAAATGAAGCCTCGTGAAGACGGTGAAGACACTCGGACGTTTCACAGCTGCCGGGACGATCACGGAGCTTTACAACCACCGGCCGCCCACATTCCGTGCCATCCGCATAGGCTTAAAAAGAACTTTAGGAGTCGAGCGATCTCATGAGTAGATAGGAAACACCAAAAGACAAATAGGATTGGCTGAAGGCTAAATTCATCGTCACATCGGGGCGGGCTGTTCCGTCTGGAGGATTCCAGGGATGGGAAGGGCTGTGGCTCGCCCCGTTTCCGCGTCAGCGTTTCGTCGGCAATAAGAGCTTGAGATATCTATAAACGCTCCGTTATACCGATTACGTATTCAATGGGGCCCCGTCTTGTGGGTTCATAGCCACAGCACTCGTATTGGTCTATTAACGCGTCTTGTTATCATATAATCTGGTTAGTTGCCCCGTTCTTCTCCATTATATCGGCGATACAGTATTCTGAAAAATGCATCATCTTGGACTCACCACTTTTGCAGCGTCGTTCCTGGCGACTGCTGCTACTGCAGCGAGCAACACCGGTCCCTTTTCTCTTTACGCTTATGGAACTGGGGTTGGTGGCCTTCCCATCTTTTCTTCCGGCGGTATGTTGTTTGACTAGAATTCCATAAATCATGCTGACAAAAGCCGTTAGAGGAGGTCTTTGTTGGCAACTTCAGCAAGATCGACGACTCTGAGGCCGCCCCGATTCAATGTAAGTAACGCGTCTTCCCAATTTGAATCTTATTGACACCACCTAGTTACCGTGGGAGATGACGCATGGTATGCCTCTCCAAACACGACTGGTTATGCCAAAGGACGTAAGCCGAGCTGGTCCTACCTCACTTTCGCTGTTCCGGGACCGTCATCGTCTTCTCATAGCGTCAAACTGCTCAATAGCACAGCCGATACCGATGGTTACGTATCTGATCTGATGTTCTATGGCACTTTTGTCATGGTCGAAGAGGATGGACAAATGACTTCGCTTTGGTACGCCACGCCGTCAGAGATCGATGGTATTTATGTCATTGGTTGGAATGCTTCAGATGCTGGCCATTCTGACGATAAGGTGGCCATTACACTGAAGAGGACTCCGCCATCAAACCCCAGGCCCATGGATCAGTGAGTCACTAGATGACATCTTAGTGACAGGGTGAACTCTTGAGGGGTTGTCTGCGTCGCCCACGACGTCCTCCGACGTATGTGTGGGAGCAGAGGAGCCTTTTTGGAACAGTTATGGGTTTGAAACAAACTTTCAATTCTCGAGCAGAAGTCTATTAGTCTGAGGTCAATATCGAGAAGGCCTGTGATACGTGCCGAAGATCTTGAGTCCAAACAGTATTCAGCAGGCACTTGATGAATCCTTAGGGAGCAAGAAAACTTCTGGCCCTTTGAATAGATGGCAGAAACAAGTGCTGTAAGGCTCTTCTGAATCTATGTTAAGTTCGTCTAATATTTCTAGTTTATTCAAAAGATGAACCAAGTTTTCTTGTTGCCCAAGAACTAAGTAGTGGTGATTATCATCACAATGGGTCGAGTCTTTATTACTGTGACTACTATCGTATAGCTTTGAAGGTTTTCGAAGGTGTCACATCTCTCAACCGGCAAAGAGAAAACAAGGCTACCGAGCAAAGTTTAAACCGGGCTAGCCATATCAATGTCTTGAGTTGGTTAGTCTTGAGATACTATCGGAGTTTATCATGTCACATGTGAGACATTGAGCTGCCATACAGAGAGCGGCACGAATCTGTTTGTCTCTTCTGGCATTTAACTCTTCAAACATTTGCTAATATCTGGTGCCATTGAATCTCCAGCCTTTGTTCTGACTATGGAAGCACCAAAGGCAGTTGGGTGGACAACTCCGACTGCAACCCCGTCTCTGGGTGCTGGTCGAGTTGTCTTCACCGCCGGAAGCACTATCGTGATTGATGCACCTGCCAAAGAGGTATTTAATACCATGGTTGACTTTCGAAGATACAGCGAGTGGAAAACTTGGACTCCCAGACTCACATTCATCGACACTGAGGCTTCAGAAGCGGTAGAGCCAGGCGCCGAAGGGATTCTGGAGACTCTGGCCTCTGACGGCGAGGACATCGTGAAAATCCCAATTGAAGTAATATACCACGTGTGAGAAGAGTCGTGAACTGTATCTGACCATGAAACAGATCCTGGCACTGAACTATGGAGAGCAAGAATGTAAACTGGCGTGGAAGAGCAATTACTTACCCTGGTGGGCCAGATGCGTGTGGAGTCAAGAATTGGGAGTCTATGGGTGGCCTTGCTGCATATGCGATGAAGCTCTCGTGGGTATCGAAACAGCTTGAGACAGCCAATGTGCGATACCTTGAGGAACTTGCGACTTTTGTGAAAGGCGGTGTTACCAAGAACGTTGCGCCCGCGAAGGCTTCATAATGATGAAATTGGGCCTCGGGATAATAGTGAGGATGGAAGAAAAAAAGGAAGAAAAAAAAAACAAAAACAGCAAGCATGTGCACTAGAAGGAAACAAAGATCATGCTGCCCGAACGCTACGACATCATCGGCAGCTTTGTTGAGAAGTTATGCACGAGTATTTACACTTGGGACTTAGTGCTCGGGTTCTCATGTAACAATCACGGTCAGATCATCAACTTCATGCAGTAAAAGGCATCAGATGACATTAGAACTAGGACTACATTATCATACTCATAAACTTCTCCTCGTTAAACCCAATTTAAGAAGGCTCCACATCCAGGCCTTTGGTGCTCTGGTCTTGCTCCTCACCGTCAGGCTCCTTGCAGTATTATTAGAAGAAGATCCTCCTTTACCATTATTATCCCAATGTCCCAGTACGTGCTCAAGCAACGTTGAGTTTCCAATCGAAGTGCCGAAGATATCCAGAAGCGAGCCTTGATTGGCATCCAGCAAGCCACCAAGGACATCGCCCAGCAGAGTGATCACCGGGAAGGTGAACCTGATATGCTTGTTGTTCAAGACTCCTTCGATGTACTTGATATGCTCACCACCAGCAATGGTGGTGTTCCCTGTCGCGTTAAACTCCAGATAGCCATTGCCAAGAGGTCCCTTTTGCATATCGAGGATCTCAGACAGGTTGGGAACCAGCTGGTCGAAATAGAAGTTTCCGTCAAAAGGTACGGAGTTATTACCGGGCCAGAGCTGCAAGTCCCAAAGATTGATGAGACCAAGTCTTATGTCGCCCGACATGACATTGAATGTCAGGTTGCCGAGACCAAGTCGAAGGACTCCAGAGTTAGGGATGTTTAGCATTCCCTTCATATTGTTCTTTGTCGTCCGATTGGAATTCAGATCAAAGTCCAAGCTCTTGAGCGCAAAGCCGTCAAGATAATTGAGAGAAGCAATGTCAACAGTCTTCTTCAGACTGCGGTGATACTTCAAAGAGCCAAGCCTAATCTCAGGCTTTCCCTCCAACGACAATTCGGCATCCGGTTTATCGAAGAAGACGTTAAACCACTTCGTCAGCTCAGTCTCATTTGTCACCAAGAGTGTCTGGTTGGTGACAGTGACATTAGTGTGACTCTTGATGTGCACCTCAGGGAATTTGAGCTTCAAGAATGAGGACACGGGCTTCGTTTCCTTGCTATAGAGCAAGAGATCCATTGGTTTGAGAGTCGCAGCGATTGGCGTTTTTAATTGCGTCTCGATACTCATGTTTACTTCGGATGGAGAAATGACTTGTAAAGCGCCGCCGTAAATAGGGAGCTTCTGGTCATTGAGAATGTCTTGGACGATTGCGGGAATGATGACAGTGAAGCTGGCGCATTGTCAGAAGAGGCACGCACTCAATTAATGTAATAAGACTTACAGTAGTGGCAGTAAAATGGCGAGAAGAACAGCGATAAGTAAGAGATACCACCATTTGTATCGCCAGAAATGACTCTTCACCTTTTGCCATTTGGTTGGGCCTGCAGCGACCTTCTCATCGCGAACATGGTCATCGGAAGAGGCGTCGTTGCTGGCAGCATCAGCAGCCGGCGCGTTCTGTTCGCCAGCAGCATTTGTCGTCTCTGCAGGCGCAGAAGTATCAGCGCCCGCCGCTGTAGGTTCTCTCTCAGAAGCCATTGCAATCGACTGAGACAATACAATTGAATTGACAGCAAACAATTGCAATGGTCACCAATACCTCAGAGGAAGAATGGGATGCTCCACAGACGACTCAGACTTAAGGCAGAACAGCGAGGGTCTTAGGCCAAGACCTGCCCTGAATTTGGTCGCCCAAGCGCGAAAGACGGGCCTCTAAAGTTATACCAGGGTACGCCAAACTATCGAATGCACTAACCAGGCCCATCCCAGCTGGTGCCCTCCTGGAAATTCTGATCGGCAAGCGGGGTATAGCACTAAGAGACCGGGGGGCCAGGGTGTCAACACGAACCAGACTCGAATCTGATAAGTGATGGGCAGAAGATCCGGCACATGATCACTTCCCCTCACTTTCTCTGCAGAGTAAAGTGTGTGCATCGAACAGGTTTGTCAAATCCCCAATGAGTCTAGTTTGCGATAGCTCCCATAGCCTTACTTAGACCTTCAACCGAAAGCCGAGAGAGATGCTTTGCATGTGTCAAGATTCTGGGGAACTTAGCTCGGGGGGCTTGAATTGAAGGCCTGAAGGAAACGGTTTTGGACAGGGTTGCGAGTAAGTTACCGGCGAGCCAGGCTCCCACGTCTAGTCAGGTTGCAGACAGACCACGCCCCCCATGCTATTCTGTAGGCCTCGTCTGCCGCAACTGTTACGCGCAACAAGCAAGTAGCGGAGTCTCACCGAGACATGCCGAGACAAAATGGCACCTTGTTGCGCTGATAGAGGCGTGCCCAGAACAGTCATCTCTACGCGAATGCATGTCACCACCTTATCGGAAAGGCGCGTGTTATTTTTCGCTCAATGACGCTGGTATCGCGAATACTCCAAAAGAACGAGATCTAAACGGGGATGATGAATTGATGTTGCAGTGCGGCGCATGCCGACGGGTACTACTCTGCCATGCGCAAATCATCCGCCATCTGTCTTATGCCAGGACGACTATAATGAGATCTTGCAAGCATATTCACTTGACAGCGCTCTTAGATCCGGATAAAGACAGTTTCATTATGGCACCTAGAGGCGCATTCATAGGGTATCGTATACGTCAAATATCCAAACTCATTAATACATGATTAAAACATCCCATCACGTAACCACGTTCATAACCCAATTATCACATTAAGACCGTCCCACTAGCTCCTTGAGTACTGCATGTACCAAGTCTCCTACAGTCGCGACAAGCTAAAAACAGAAGTTAGCATAGTTTCGTAGTAGAATCGTGAGGTTTGACTTACAGGTGTCGCGTCTCCAATGAGTTCCGATACTTGGTTCACGAAGTTCTTGGTAAGTAGATCCTCAGCATTTCCAACCAAGCCGAGAAGACCCTTGATGGTCTTGGGGTTGAGGAATGGCACCACAGCATCGACAATGCCCTGGACGTCAATCTTCTTGAGGGCCTTGAGCAGAGGTTTGGCAGCGTCGACAAGACCGGTGAGATCCAGACCGTCCAGCTCCTTGAGCAGAGGCTCAATGATCTCAAAGAGTTCCTCAAGGTCAAGCTTGTTCAATACTTCAATCAATGGTACTGCGCCCGAAATGAGGATCTGTGTCTGGTTGACGAACTTGGCTGTGAGGAGATCCTCTGCGTTGTCAACCAGACCAACAATACCCTTGATGCTCTTCGGTGTGAGAAGAGGCTCAATTGCCTTGAGCAGACCATCCAGGTCAATGTCATACAGAGTATCAAGCAGCGGCACAAGCTTGTTGACCAGCTTGACGAGATCGATCTTCATGAGAGCATTGAGAAGTGGCTTGACCTTCTTGATGAGATCTCCCAAGTCAATCTCACCGAGGGCCTCAAGAAGAGGCTGGAGCTGCTTGATGAGCTTCTTGAGATCGATATCACCAAGCGCCTCAACAAGAGGTACGGCTTCACCAATGAGAGTCTGGGTCTGGTTGACAAACTTAGGTGTGAGAAGATCCTCAGCATTACCAAGAAGATCCATGATGCCCTTGACGCCCTTTTGTGAGAGTAGCGGCGCAAGTGCGTCAAAGATACCCTTGATGTCCAAATCGCTGATCTCATCGAGAAGAGGTGACAGCTTCTTGACAAGCTTGACAAGATCGATCTTGCCAATCTCCTTCAGCAGAGGGCCGACCTGGTCCAGCAATTCGGGCAGATCAGCGTCATCCAGTGAGGAGATCAGGGGAACAGCGCCAGAAATAAGAGTCTGAGTCTCGTTGACGAATTTCGATGTCAACAGATTCTCAGCATTATCAACGAGGCGCACGATGCCCTTGATTGAATCCTTGGTGAGAAGAGGAGCAAGAGAGCTGAGGATGCCTTCGAGATCAAGCTTGCCGAGCATCTTAAGAAGTGGTTCAACCTGGTCGAGAAGATCCTCAAGGTTGAGCTTAGACACGCTAGTAATAAGAGGTCCAGCCTTCGAGATGAGAGACTTGGTCTGGGAAACAAAGTCCTTCGTGAGAAGGTTCTCGGCGTTATCAAGTAGACCAACGATACCATTGATGGAGTCCTTCGTAAGCAGCGGCTGGACTGCACTCAGGATATCCTGAAGCTTAAGCTTGCCGACTTCCTTGAGGAGAGGACCAACCTGGTCGAGTAATCCAGCAAGATCCGCCTTGTCGAGACTGTCGAGCAGAGGAGAGGCCTTTCCGATGAGCGACTTGGTCTGAGAGACAAACTGCTTGGTAAGGAGGTTTTCAGCATTGTCGAGGAGTCCAACGATGCCGTTGATGGAATCCTTGGTGAGTAAAGGTGCGACGGCACTGATGATATCCTGAAGCTTGAGCTTGCCGACCTCCTTGAGCAGAGGACCGACTTGATCAAGCAGACCCTTGAGATCAGCGTCATCCAAGCTGTCAAGAAGGGGCGAAGCCTTGGAGATAAGACTCTTGGTCTGAGAGACGAAGTCCTTGGTGAGCAAGTTCTCTGCGTTACCCAAAAGACCGACAATGCCCTTGATCGAATCCTTGGTAAGCAGTGGGGCAAGCGAATCGAGAAGACCCTTAAGATCAATCTTGCCGAGGCTGACAAGGAGCGGGCTGGCGTTGGAGATGAGCTTCTTGGTGTCGGACACGAAATCCTTGGTCAAGAGACTCTCGGCGTTGCCCAGTAATCCAACGATACCCTTGATGGAATCCTTGGTGAGGATAGGTGCAAGTGCATTGAGAACACCTGCGAGATCGATCTTCTTCAATTCGTTGATGAGAGGACCAGCGCTGGTAAGCAGAGACTTAATGTTCTTCACAGTCTCCTTGTCGAGCAAGTCCTCGGCGTTGTTCAAAAGACCAACGAGACCTTCGATGGCGTCCTTTTTGAGAATTGGGCCAAGTGCATCGAGAATGCCCTTCAAGTCGAGATCAGACAGCTTGTCGATGAGAGGTGAGGCGCTAGACAACAAGGTCTTGATGCTCTTAACGGTCTCCTTGGAAAGTAGATCCTCGGCATTGTTGAGCAGTCCAACAAGGTTCTGGATGGCCTCCTTCTTCAAGATAGGGCTGAGAGCATCAAGAAGACCCTTCAGGTCGATGTCGGCAAGCTTGTCGATCAGAGGAGAAGCTTGAGACAATAATGTCTTGATGCTCTTCACAGTCTCCTTCGACAGCAGATCCTCCGCGTTGTTCAACAGTCCAACCAAGCCCTGAATGGCTTCCTTCTTCAGGATCGGGCTGAGGGCATCAAGGACACCCTTGAGATCGATATCCGAGAGCTTGTCAATCAAGGGTGATGCTTGCGACAACAGAGTCTTGATACTCTTGACAGTTTCCTTGGACAGAAGGTCCTCGGCATTATTCAAGAGGCCGACGAGACCCTGAATAGCCTCCTTCTTCAGGATGGGACTCAACGCGTCAAGAACTCCCTTGAGGTCAATGTCCGAAAGCTTCTCGATCAAGGGAGATGCCTCGGTGAGAAGAGTCTTGATGCTCTTGACGGTATCCTTGGTCAACAAGTCTTCTGCATTGTTGAGCAGTCCGACAAGTCCTTGGATGGCCTCCTTCTTGAGAATGGGGCTCAAGGCCTCAAGAACACCCTTGAGATCGACATCGTTCAACTTGTCGATCAGCGGAGACGCAGCACCGATGAGATCTTGTGTCTGGTCCACAAACTTGGGTGTCAAGAGAGTCTCGGCGTTCTTCAGCAAGCTCAAGATGCCCTTGATAGAATCGTCCTTGAGGAGCGGCTGCAGCGCTTTGAGGACTTCTTCAAGGTTGAGCTTGGTGAGTTGCTCGAGAAGTGGGGCAATATCCTTGATGATGGGGGAGACTTCACCGAGAAGACCCTGGATCTCATCGACGGTCTTGGCGGTGAGAAGATCGCCGGCGTTCTTGAGTAAGGTGACAATGCCCTGGATAGACTCCTTCTTGAGAAGTGGGTCCAAAGCTGATAGAATGCCCTCGAGATCAAGGCCGGTGAGCTTCTTGAGAAGAGGAGCAAGCTCGTCGAGAAGAGGTGAGACGTCACCAATGAGGCCCTTGGTCTGCTTGACGAAATCTGGTGTCAAGAGGCTTGCGCCATTGGTGAGAAGACCGTCGATGTTCTTGAGGTTGCCGTCGGTGAGAAGCTTGAGAACCTTGGAGACGATACCAGCGATATCGACATCCTTGAGCTGGTCGACAAGGTCCTTGAGATCGAGTTCGCCAACAAGATCCAGCAAAGGACCTGCTTTCTCAAGCAGGCTTCTGATTTGGTTGGGCGCGGGAGGCTTCAATGTTGCTGCGAGATAGACCATAGCATCATGGAATGCGTCAAGGAACTCGGCTGTTAGAAGATTCTTGAGAGCTTTAAGGAGATCTCCCAACTCGCCGAGAGCGTCTGTCAATCCCTTGAGGCCATCACCAAGGTCACCGAGACCATCAAGCCCGGGAATTGAGACAACGCGACTTGAACCGCCGCTATCTGAGTCTGAGTCGTCATCTGATCCAGACCCTGAGCTAGAGCCGCCAGATTTTGAGCCAGAACCAGAAGTAGTATTTTGTCGCCTTATCAGAACAGGCGCGCGAGGAAATCTATCACTCTTGAGAAGTGTATTTAATTCCTTTAACGCGTCTGTGAGTTCTGATCGCGGTACAAGTGCGAGGTTATGCTTCTCCAAAAGCTCGACCAATTGGCCCGAGAGCTCCGGTGCGGAAACAGTCTTTGGCTCAGGGGCCGCAAGACTAAATGGCGCAAGCACCGACAGGAGCACCGTTGAGAACCTCATAGTGTGACAATTGAAAGAGAAGATGAGATAAGGAAACCGAGTGAACTGTCTCACTATCACAGCTTGACTTGTACTGTAGTGAGGAGAAGGGGGAGAAGAGATAATCAGGCTGCCAAGGGTTCGTTTAAAGGAGGCTCTTTATCTCAGCCAGTCATCACACACGGATTTGCTTTTCGGGAACGTTGCAGGCACTCCACAGCTGTACCCCAGAAATCATGGATAATACCGCGGCAGGGAAATTGGTGCTGGAGGGGTAGCTGTGACGATCCCTGCTGTTCTGGCCTGGAGGTGGTGAGCACCCCTGTACCTCGCAAACTATTGCGCTTTGGGCACGAGGCTTTGCATCATTATCAGCCCTTTTGCACGGTCTCGTGGACAAGGTTCCTGGTCTAGCTTCTGGGGTTCAACCATGGGGTGCCAGGACAGCGCAGCTGGGTCCGTTGGTGATGAGCGCCAGGGGTCAAAGCGCAATGCGACAGTGAAGACGCTAAACAACCGCTAGGACATGAGCGTACAGGGGCCGATTGGCTACAAGAAAAACCGAGGACGACTCTGGTGGCAGAGGCCGCTATGGATTCTTGGATATTTACGGCATGGACTCGGACAGTGGGGATGAGGGTTCAGATGATAGTGTCGGGCCGTAACGTTTCAAGTAAGGTATTGCACTGACAGGTCTAGATGAGGAAACATCTTGGCAAGAATTGAGGTCAAGTCCAATTGAAGTTCAGTGCGGAAAAAACAAGCTTACTACGGAATTGAATACGAATAACACTCTAAACTAATTATCGCGCTGCCTTGAAATCAACACCTCCAACCCTATTGACCACTCCCGCTCGGTGGTAGTAAGTACCAGACCTAACGTAAGGATCCAACTTCCAGTAGTTCATCTGTAGCAATTGAATCAACTCATCTCGCCTCTCATGCGCTTCCTTGCCAGCGTCTGTATCAGGATTTGTGCCAATCCAATCAACAGTCGACCGATTGAACGAGTCAATCAATTCCTGTCGCTCAATCTGTATCTTTATCTTCTTCTCCTCAGACTGCATCCTCTCGTTCTCAGAGGGAACGGGCTCTACGTATTTGTACTCCCAAGGATCTTCACCACCATAAGACTTCTGCAGGTTCTCTTTGTCGATGAACTTGAGAAGGCCCTTGGTACCGCTGGTGAAGTGGACCTTTGATGCGACGACAGGGTCAAGCCAGTGCTTGATGACGGTCCAGACACCTGGAAAGGATTAGCATGTAAATAGAGTTGGAGGTGACAGAGTGTCAAGCTTACCCCAAAATACGAATGGCGCATTGTGGACAAGCACTACCGAGAGGGTTTCGGGGTAGCGCTTCTCAAGAATATCGACGAGGAACTTGACGACATGAAAGTCCATATTGCGAAGACCAAAGCCTGTGAGATCAAAGATCAAGCAGACCTTGTCTTGCGGCTCTCTTGCCATCACCCTCAACGTCTCGATATTGTGCAAGACGTATTCTTCCATAGACTCAGCAGATTGTTTGTGAGGATCGTGAAGGCGGACTCTGATGACATAGATGGGATAATTGTCCTTGTCTGTTCCTCTGACATAGCTCTTGCCTGAGCGATACTGCGCCATGAATGACTCCTCATCAGTAGTGAGGGACTTCTTCAGACCGACAGCTTCGCCGCCTCCGACAATCGTCTTCTGAATCTGTCGCTCGTCGCGCCAGTTGAGAGCAGAGACAAACATGTCAACAGCCTTGTTGACATCCCAGTCGCGCGCTCGAAGAAATCGAAGGAGCGTGGTATCGGGATGATCGGCCATGATTGCCTCCCAGAGGTTCCGTGAGAAATGATCGGAATCTTTGTTCTTGAGGTGTTGAAGGTATTCGTCTGTGTTGTCTGGGGCATCATGGGCGATATTCTCATTTCCGCATAATCGCAGAATATGGACCCAAGCCTCTTGGAGGCTCTTCTTTTGCTCGAGGGTGAGGTTGCCCCTGGTGCCTGGCTCAGATGAAGAAGACATTGTGATATCGAGTGTGCTGACTGATGAGAATGAGTTATTTAGAAAGCAAGTAAAGAGCTCGTTCATGAAGAACTTACGATGTGATGATCTTTCCAAAAACTTCAGTTTTCAAGAATTCGTCTAGTTATCAGTCTTGCGATGAAACAAGCAAACATGAAACGAATCACAGCGTCGTTGACATCAGCAACGTGAAGATGGACTTCCTCGGCATGGAGTGGAACTAGATGAACTAAACTAGAGCTGCGATGATCAATTTGGGGACAGGTCGGAAGGTGGTCCTGAATTGGGAAACGAGGGGAGAGCGCTATGACATTCCTCGATTGTGCCCATCCATCTCGTCCTTCGGCAATGCGATGCTCGCAAGCCATGGCATCTGGGGCTAATGCACCCCGCACGAGAAGCCCCAGACGGGAGCCAAAAGACGTCACACGCAAGCTTTACCGAATTGCGGGGTTAGATATTGCGCTATTTGGGACAGTTTGGAGGATCAAACTGGGAAATTGAGCATCTCGATCGAGTTTAGCTGAGGGGATCGTGGTTTAGATGCGTGGATTGGTGAACAGAGTTGCTGAACTGGCGTGAATGTGGCTGCTTCTTGACAGTTGAGCTATCCCCTCCATCCACCCCCACGTATGCATGCACATCGCACAGACTAGATTTGGAATCGATATGTCTGAGAGTCCACGAGTCAAGCAATCTATCGCTTCCTTAAAGTTCTGACCGACATCGACCACTTTCACTTCTTTTATCGATCCTAATTTAGGTACCTCTGATCAACCTCCTTCGGTCGATTTCCGTTATCTTATCGTCGTGGCTGGAGTGAGGCTTGCGAGCGTTGGCCACCATGAGAATAGCTTACCCTGAAGGCTGCAATCCGACGCCATTCGGTACGCGATTTCAATTCTTTCACATCATTCGTTGGGAGGGATCGGTGGCGATAGTGCATGCCGAACGTTGCATCAATTGCTGTATAGTGTACAGTATAATCAAAATATTGGTTTGTTGATGTGAGCTTATTGTTATTGGTGTTTAGGGCGGATCATCAGGACCAAACTCAGTCGAGGAGCAGTCCTGCCTGTTCAGAGAGCCTTTTATTTCAGCATCTCCTGTCACCAACACTTGGCTTTATAATACTAGACGAGGCGTTATGATTTCTGTTTAATTATATATTCCAAATTTATGTGCGGGGAGATGTGATTTATTATGCACTATATATGCTGTGAACCCTTTTTCATGATGGAGAATGATGTAGGGTATCTCTAGCATATCCAGCATCCTCGCTTAACGTATCAGTATTCACACAGACCTCTAAAATCATGGGAAAAACTTCAGCAGACAGCATATCTACTTACTCTAATAAACTTCTGGTATCTTAGGTAAATACTTGCCTAAGTTTAGGATATCTTGAGACAGGCCTAAAGAGTTTTGCAACATCCAGTTTTATATCATGCTGTTGACGTCTTCTTGCGTATACTGAAAGGTCACTTTAAGTCAAAATGTCGCAAAAGCAGAAGCATATTTCGTAGCTATCTACACCAAGTCAAACTTGAACTCAGATTTATACTGAGAGATTTCCTTCCTGTCAAAAGGACTTGGTGATTCAGGAATCATGCAGTTCAACCCAGTATGCGGCTTATCCTTCCCAGCTGCATAAAGGAAATCGGCGAGTCCACCAGGCTGCGAATACATAAAGACTTTGAAGTAGGAGCTGACAGGCCTGATATCGAAGTGGGTTCCAGCAGGCAACCAAGCCACTTCATCGGGGCTGATACGTGAAGAGTCAGTGTCACTTGCCGTGACCTCAAGATATCCATCAGACACATAGAAGCAGTGGTCGACGTCTGGGAACTGAATTCCACCAGACAAAACCTGAGTCTCAAACTGATCAGACCCTTCGAGAGTAGTCAGACTGTGTGTGTTCCCAGATTCAGCCCCGGTAACATATGGACGGACGACTGTTCCGCCGAGAACAGCACTAGGTCCTATGCAGTTACGGAGAAAGTACGGCTTCTGAGAGCCAGGCAGTTGATTTTATGAACCGTTCCAAGGCTGCGGCTCAAAGAGCTTGCGGTCTGGCACAGGGATTACGTCGAACTCGGTCATGACATTTGCAACGCCAGAGTTGAGCTTTTCAGTAGCCCTTTCGAGGTCGGCATCCGGCCACATCGGACCGGTATATGGCTCGCCCAGACCCCGAAACATGTGCTCAAATCCAGCAGGAGCAATTATACTAAAGATTTCAGTATGATCACCGATGAACTGGTACGCATGAATAGCGTCCTTGAAGTGATCAGTAAGATGAAGAGAGAGCATAGGTGTTTTGACGTACTGGAGCCACACTGGCGTAGTCTCCGGGGCTGAGGATTCTGCACTGGTCATTGAGCCAGACCTTCAACTGGCCTCTGATGCAGAGGAAGTCATGGTGGGTATGTTTGTGATAATGAGTTGGCACAGGAGCGGGAAAGGCTTGACCACCGCTTGTCAGAATGGTGAACTTGCCATCCGTTTCTTTCCCAGTCAGAAGGAAACGAACAACTGAAGGAGTATCAGAGACATAGACCTTGTCTCCAGAGAAGGATTCGAAGATATATGCTTCTTTAGTGGCAACCGGTTTTTTAGCTCGAAGTTCAGATCATGGAGGGCCACAACCATATCTCGCCTCCACCAGCTCTCGGTACCAATATTTGGAGAGAAGAGGTCTGGGGATTTAACGTTGCTGGGTTTTGCAACGCGGCTGCTCGAAGTTGAGGTGAGATCTTGATCTCAATTGATCAAGGGATCAAAGGAAGTAGTAGAATCACCAATGGAATGAGAATTTAGGCAAAGCATTCAGATAGTGAGGACGTAGCCAGTGACTTCCATTCTGCTAAATATGTACGTGAGAAATAGATATATACAATTGAACCATTTCCTTGAGCATCAGTCTACCACCAACACTTTATCCAACTAGGACATTTCGTTGTATGTTTTAGCAACATACATCAACAACAGCTTACAGAGCGTTGATCAAGGCATTGAAAGCAGCCTTAGGCTGGTAGTTGCTGTCGTACAGAAGTGGGTTGTCACCGGGTCGCCACGAGTCCTTGTCAGAGACACCCCAGACGGTGATGCCGACACACTTGGGAACAGCAAGGCAACCGTTCATGACAGTAAGGAAATCGTTAGCACTGGCACCAGCAATATCAAGCTCAGTGATGGCAATCTCCTTGACGTTCGAGGCAGCAAGGGCTTTGAGAGCATTAGGGACGCCAGAAGCTGGGTTCCAGCCACCAGGAGCAGCAAGATGGCCCTGAGAACCAATACCATCGATGGGAATTCCAGCAGCAAGCCACTTGTTGACGTGAGCGACCATGCCGGTAGTCAACTTAGCGTAGCTAGCAATGTCGAGGTTATAGTCGTTGATGTAGAGCTTGGCATCGGGGTCAGCGGCGCGGGCAGCGCGGAAAGCAATGCCAACAAAGTCCTCACCGAGAACTCGGCTGAAGACACTGTCGCGGAGGCTGCCGTCCTCAGCGAAGATCTCGTTGACGACATCCCACTGGAGGATCTTGCCCTTGTAGCGGGTGACCATGGTCGTAACGTGATTCTGGATGACCGAGGTGAGGGTGGAGCGGTCGTTGATGTTCTGAACCCACTGAGGCAGCTGGGAGTGCCAGAGGAGAGTGTGGCCACGGATGAGCTTGTTGTTCTGAATGGCGAAGTCGACCACCTTGTCAGCGTTACCGAAGCTGAAGGAGTTGCGCGAAGCTATTCATTGTCAGACTGGCATTACTTCTCTTCGGTAAATGGAACCTTACGCTCAATGGCATCCCACTTCATGCTGTTCTCGCACGTCACTTGGCCAAACTGGGCCTTGACAATGTTGGTCAGGGCAGTGTTGCTCAGGTGATAGTGGTCGATCTCAGTACCAAAGTACTGCTTACCCTTGGCCTTGAACTTGGCGTCGAGACCAGTGCCGCCACTGCCACTAGTAGGCTGAGGAGTGCCACCACCCTGAGTTGACGAGGGCTGGGGCTCAGATCCTCCAGATCCGGGAACACACTGATAGTACCAGTCGTTGATCTTTTCACACTTGAGGCCACTCTGGCAAGTTGTAGCACCGGTCCAACCATTGCCACCACCTGTGAGAAGTTTTAGCTATCGAGGATCGACTCATCGGATTTGCTGTAACGTACACTGTCCCCAGACGGGAGCCTGGGCCAGGGCTGACACGGGAGCGAGAGCGAGGAGAACCGAAAGGGTATGCATTTTGGCTAATCTCAGTGAGCTGATGCTTCGAAGCAGAAGACACTGTCTGAAGATATCGAACGCAACGTCAAGGGGTTACTCCCGTCCTTATATATAGCTATGATATAGCATCCAAGATGGCATATTCGCCCCCGGCTCTACATAATCGTGAATTCTGACCAATCCGATCGGCTGCATCGTGTTTTGCCGGGAAATTGGCACATCTGGGGTTATAGAGCCTTATATGCGGAGAACCAAGCTCCGAATGAGGCCCATTGAGGAAATGTCGGAGCATCGCCAAGTTTGTCGTCAACGCCCTAAACAGACAACTGCGATGGTGTCCCCCGCAAATATGGGTCGTTATTTAATTGTGCAGCGGATAATATTGTTTTGAGATCGAGACCTACTACAGATTGGGGAGGGTTTCTTAATGCGTGCTGATATTACGTCCCTTTCTGGGACTAGATGCCAAGCTGGGGACTGTAACATCGCAATTGTTGTTCGGAGGTCTGCGGGGAATGGATCGTGGATTTAGCCGATCAGCGAACGTCTTCCTCTATTGTTTAAAGCTTTGCTGGATTTGCCGTATATTGGCAATATTATAGCATGATCCGATTAGCGAGCATGGCAAAGACTCCCGATATTCCGAATCATTTAATCTGCCTATACCTAGCTCAAACTAGCCACGTGCAGGAGTACGGAGATTGTTACCGAGTCAGTTATTGTAGAAGACAGAGTCGATATGTTTATGACGGCTGTGTTTCCAAGAACCTACTACTGTCAGGCGAGCACCTTGGATCAAGGAAAGTTAGGTTTACTTGGTTAGCTCTCGCCATGGGTCATCGTAAAGCTATCCAATGCAGACCCATACACTGTCTTGTCTATTGTTCGAGCGTCAATGAAGTGCCATGTCTCTTGCCGAGCCTGCCCAGAGATGGGGTTAGGTTGCATCCAACTCCAACGAAGGATGCGGAGGATGCCATTTGTGAACCGATTTGGCAGAATTGGATCAGCTCGCCCGGCTAATCACCGAAAATCCTTAGAAATCTGACATCCACGTGGTGGCATGACTGCTGAAATCTAGGCGCTCCTATGGACTGAAGCCAAGAGCTGGACTTTTCTATGCGGGCAACTTGGAATGCATTGAAGGTCGCAAAGAAGGGTGTGCTTGAATGGTGATCTTGCCCAATGTCAGTTATTCTTGAGGCGAAGTTGAGTGCTTGTGGTCAGACTGCCTTGTTGATGGCGAGTCATTGAACTCAAGGAACTTGTAGGCCCATAGACAATGCTGCTCATAGCTTAGATATGGCTATTCATAAGTTAGATGATGTTGTTCATAACTTAGACTAGGAATCAGTTAAAGTTACACTCAGATAATGGATGTAGGACGACAATGTGAGGAGAACTGCATTCATTTTGTATAGTCGCAGTTGCAGAGCTCAATGGAACCGTGTATATGGCCTGATGTCTAACTGCTTACATACTCTTCCGTCCCCGCTTCAGGTGCCCACGATTAACTTCCCGCTGACTCAGACTTGTACCAGTTCGCACTGGCTCCACGATGAAACCATAAGCATGAACCGTGTAATACGACTGGCCAAGACCTCTTCTAGTTGCTTACAGGCGTGGAACAGTAGTACTAGATCTATTACTACCGTAGCATGAGTTTCAGTTCATCACGATGGTACTTCTGCAAAGCGACGGAAACAAGTTGGTATTTACTAACGAGAAACGAAAGGCTATTCTTGATACATAAGACTATCATCACATGTACTCCAACCCCGTAGAGATATCTCCCCATCTCGCTCCAGCCATATCCACAAAGTAATTTGACTTGGGACTCCACAAACCCGTACCACCCTTGGGGAACACAGAGCTAGCAGTCTTGAGATATGTCGAAGATAAGCTCATCATTGGCTTCACTGGCATACCACTTGATGAAGAAAGACGTGGAACCACGACGCTGGTCTTGCTCTGTATCATCTTTTTCAGGATGCGAACGAACAATCTCGCGCTGACATCGGCACCAAGTGTCCACGACGCATTCTCATATCCGAACATGAACAGCAGGTTAGGCACATCCTGGAGCATAACTGTCTTCCAAGCGAACTTGTCGGCGACGTTGAAGGGGACGTCGTCGATGCTGAACTTGATACCTCCACCGAAACGAACCTTCAGGCCAGTTGCTGTGACGATAAGATCAGGATGTAATGAAGCTCCAGACTCAAGCTCAATGCTCTTCTCTGTGATAGTCTTGATCTTATCCGTCACAACATTCGCCTTACCCGAGCGAATAGCCGCGAAGAAATCACCATCCTGGCTGGCGCAGAATCGTTGCTCCCAGGGATTATATCGAGGCTTGAAGTGAGGATCCCAGCTGACGTCGGGAGGAAGATTCTTGATGGTGACATACTTGATCAGCTTCTTGGCCAGACCAGGGCAAGACTTGCAGAACACATTGGTAAGATAGCTTCGGACCAGCCAGAGGAGTCTGTTTAGGAACAGAGCGATGCTGGCGGGGAAAACGGTCAAGAGAAGACGTGTGAAAAAGCTGCTTGATGGGAGAGGGAAGATATAGCCTGGGCTTCTCTGCAGCATGGTGACACGCTTGGCTTTGTCGGACATGGATGGGAGAATTGTGACGGCGGTAGCTCCACTGCCAATGATGACGACCTCCTTGTTGGTGTAGTCATAGTCCTCGGGCCAGAATTGAGGGTGAATGACCTTGCCTTGGAAATTCTCAATTCCAGGAATCACAGTCTGTAGCGGGGTCTGGTAATCATAGTAGCCGGTACCGAGAAGTAGAAATCGACTGCGGAAGGTAACAGGCTTCTCATCACCAGGTCGTGTAACCTGGAGCTGCCATCGCCTCTCCTTAGAAGACCAGTTGGCTTCTGAAACAGAGTGCTTGTAGCAAATATGGTGGTCAATGCCAGTCGATCGTGCCGACTCGATCATGTAGTCCTTGATCTTGTCACCGGGTGCGAGCGACTGGTCATGCTTCCAGGGACTCCATGGGAAGCCAAAGGTGAAGATATCAGAGTCGGATCGGATGCCGGGATACTTGAAGAGATCCCATGTGCCGCCAATGGAGTCGCGGCCTTCGAGGATGGCGTAGGTCAAGTCGGAGGGACCTTCTGTTTGGAGACGGTAGGCGGCGTTGATGCCGGAGATGCCAGCGCCGATGATGATAACATCAAAGGTGTTGGACTCTTCTGATTGCGGTGCCATGTTGATGAGTTTTGTCTGAGTAGTTCGTGTTGTTGATGAGGATGCTGTCCACAGTGGACGTTGACGGCCAATTTTGTACAAAGATGCTGAAGAAGGAGTCTGAATGATTGGCACTCCGTTGGATCAATAAACAGTCCGCGGGCAAACGAAAGATAGCAAGCCTCGGTACTTTAACAACAGCAATCAGGGTCTCGCGTCACAACTCCTCGAATGAGTAGCTAAGTTCTGGTTAAGCTTCCGAGTCCGACAGGCGACAATATGAACCCATCCATCCGCCCCCGCGGGACCCGTCTCCGATAAAGACCCAAATCTTTCATGACAACTAACTAAAGGAATAACGTCATGCTTGAGCTTTGACTGGGGGCGAGCCAAAGTGGTTGATCGCAAGCTAAACTCTATACAGAAATTTCGCGTTGAGGGTTCTCAAGATTGTGGGGTAGCCTCGGCATGCCCCCAGTGATCGTCTTCATGGGGGGGAGAGACGCCCAAACTACCGAGAGAATCACGCGACGGACGAGACAAGACTTGTCAAATCTGCAGAGCTGATCATCTTGGCTCCGAAGAGGGGTAGATCACTGAAACAAATGACGAAATTGTTTCGAGGTTCATTAGAAATTTACATGTGAAATTTGTTGAGCTATGTAGATCTTGTAGAAACTTCAATATTATTCTGCTACTGTACCTTAGCCTCTGTCTGACCGGCGGCCACCATCACGAAAAAGAGATTATGCATAGCTTCGTAGATTCAACCCCGCACGATGGTTCAAGAAACGCCTCGCATGCTCAGCTGCCTTCTCTGCCTCGGCTGTAAAGTCAATCCTGTCGCCGAGCAGGATAATGTCATGAGGGCAACCTTCCGAGATGTCCAGGTACATTGGCCAACCATTCTTCTTGTAGCGTGCGACAAAGTTGGTGATGTCGTCGCATAGAACTTCGCCGCCTCCAGCGTTGACGTAGATTGGGAAAGGTTTCTCAATCTGGAAGGGATGGCGTAGAGGGGACAGGTATGGACTGGCTGGATCAATTGCGCCAAAGCCAGAGACTGTCGTTGCGCCCCAGCGCGCAAAGTGCATGTTGAGATAATCCGTCTTGTAGTTGGGTGATTGAGTTGCATCTTGTTCCAAAGCGCCAGCGACATCAGTCCATGGAGACCAAAGAGCCATTGCGCGTGGAAATGGGACCCCGTCAATTTGGCCGTACTCATGAATGTAGCGTACCAAGGCGAGAGCTAAGTTCGCGCCAGCTGAATCGCCTGAGAAAATGATCTGGTCGGCAGGAATTCCTCTTGTCTTGATGAGATGAAGATATGCTGTAAGTGCATCCTGAAGAGGAGCGGGAAACTGCCCATTCTTGCTGCTGGACAGTCGGTAGTTGGGCGAGCAGACATGCGTAGCGCCCATATGCTTAATGAGAGTCTTGGCCGTGAATCCAGTATCTTCATCGCGGCCATTGCCAATTACAAAACCACCGCCATGAAAGTGCAAGACGACCACCATCCCAGGGTGAACGATGCCAGCAGGCGGTGGTCGCGCTGGCGTCCATGTCATACCCAATTGCGCAGGCTGAACCGTGTAATCTGAGCAAATTTCTCTGTATAACTTTGGCGATCGTGGAGCGACAACTTCGAATCGGTTCTTCTCTTTGCCTTGGTCAAACCTCATTTTGTCGCCTGATTTGGTGAGAGACCAGTAGAGCAGCAAGAGCCGGACAACGCGGACACGGACAGCTTGGTTCAGCGTCCATTTTCTGTTTGGTCGAAACCACGGGACGAGACAGAGAGAAATGTCGAATAAAAAGCGCGAAAGAAGCCATGGTGTGATGATAAATGCGTAGGTATAGCCAAATGCTGTTTTGAGTGTGCTTAATACTGCCATGATGAGTGAATCGTTCGTGTAAGTTGCTGAGGCTGTTGGTGATTATTAACGTGGAGGAAAAGCGGTAGAGCAACGCCGCGGGACCCGGGGTCTTTAAGTAATTCGCCTGCCTCGGTCACCGAACTCACAGCATATTCCCGGCATAAAAGAGAGTTTCAATTAACATTTTACTGATCAATGGCATTTTCTTCTACATACAATTAGTATTCGTGGTGTGATGCGACGTCGTTTTCACTGTTCAAAATGCTGGCACGGGCCCGAATGAGGTGTGTTCAGGACGGATTATGATGGCCGCATTTAATTGTGAGCGAGTCTATATAACTACAGAAAAGCTTCTAAGCTCGTCCAAGGATGACAGACAGATATTGTCAAACTACCTATCGGCCTTCTAGATACAGGCGCCATCCATGTGTTTTGTTCTTAATTGCCAGCGGTCTTGCCAACAGCATCGCGAACAACCTCCTGCAACCAAGTTGGCCACCCTCTAATTCCAGAAATGACATCCACAGACTTGGGAATAATTAGTTGACCACCGCGTCGGCTCTTAATCTGAGCGACAACCTCCTTGGCAATATCATCAGCAGTCAAGAGACGAACACCGCCACGCTCCAAGCGATCCACGAAGCCCTCAACAAGAGGTGTCCGGACGAAGTTGGGGTGAACCACTGTTGTCAAGACATTAGGAGCCTTGTAGAAATGCTTAATCTCACTGGCTAGCGACTCGTGGAAAGCTAGTGCGCCAGCCTTCGTAGCAGAGTAATCGGCTCCTGTGGCGAGGGCGACAAAGGATGCGATACTGGCGACTGTGATGACATGGCCCTTGTTCAACTGGATCATGCGTGGGAGGAATTGCTGAGTGGTGTACCACAAAGCCATGAGGTTGACACCCATGATCTTGCGGAGGAATGACTCTGGCATCTTGAGGATGGGCATGGGGGAAGTGATGCCAGCGTTGTTGATGAGGATTGATGGGTGGCCGAGTTCTTTGCGCACTGCGTCGGCAGCTTCAGCGACAGACTCGGTTGTAGTAACATCGCATCGATAAAAGTGAACGCGCGAGTTTGTTTGAAGCTGCTTTGGCAAATCTTGAACATCAAAGACAGCGACACGGATACCCATGGCGGAAAGCTTCTCGACGATGCTCAGGCCAATACCGCTCGAGCCACCAGTGACAACAGCGATCTCATTCTTCCAGTCCCAACCAGAAGCAGCTGTCATTCGCCATGAATTATGAGCCATGGTATTGAGGAACCGGTTGATGGTTCGCACGATGCCCAAGCTGAGCCATACGTATAGAACTTTCTTGACGATCGTGAGCTCCAGGGTATGTGAAGCATGGTCTGGGAGCTTGGCGGCGATTGAAGCGAGGGCATTGCTCACGACGTCGGGTGCAAAAGTTGCAGCGGCGAGCAATGAACCGGAAAGAAGTGGCGATAGGACGAATTTGCTCGCATTGGAAGCATACGCAATAACGGGAGAGTAGAGCATGGAAGACATGATGATTCGCACAGGGAAGAGTGATGATTGAGTTTGGTCTGTGAGTCTGAGCCGAATTACTCGATTGCACACGCAAACAAGCCAGCAAGCTACCACTAAATACATCTTATACAAACTAATCAAGCTCCAACGCCTTTCTCTAGCTCCATCGTCAACTATCACGAGTTGGCAAAGAATGAAGCCGATCACGATGCTGTTGAAGCCGAGGCTAGATTCGCTCGACCAACGACAACTCTTGCAATCGCAAGCTTAACCAGAACAAGCCACAACGACGATCTTTTCTCTTCTCTTCACTGAATCCACTCTCTCAACGGCACTTGACTTGACATTTGTCGCGTCCCCCTGTCATCAATCACAACACAACGCTAAACCCATGGACCTTAAACCCTGTTTCCAGCTCGTTAGTCCAGGTCTCTTGCGGGGTCTACCTCTCTGAACCGAGACACTAATACGTCCGTGCCATGAGAAGAAACACGCTGCCCGCCCTGAATCTGTGTTGGCTATCTTCTGGTCTCCATTCTTCCCGCGGGCTCCGTAATTTGGTAATCGCAATTTGTTGCATTTCCCCAGACTCTCCATCCCGTACAATCAGCTCACTCACGTTTGCGTGCGTTTGTCTATCAGGATCTACTTCCTATCTTAGCGAAAGATGGTATTCCCAGGTCGCTTTAGCTCAGGTTGTCTGCGGTGCCGCCAGCGAAAGGTCAAGGTGAGTAATGCAGTTGTTCTGATTGAGCGATATTTGTTCTGTTCTAATCTTGTTATCTCTGGGCAGTGCGACGAGGGGAAGCCGACGTGTCGACGATGCTACAACTACGGAAAGCCATGTCTTGGATATACCGACGAGTTTCATTTTAGACACTCTGCGCCAAAGGGGAGATCGCAAAGTGCTTCTTCCAACACCTCGCGCGCGTCAAAGGCGCCAAGTATAGCCAGTGCCAGCACAGCGAGCCCCCCGCAAGATGAGAAACCGCCCGAAAAGGAGCCCCCGAAGCCCAAAACACGGCCGTTGGAGGCGCCCATTCGACGGAGATCTGTAGCCATGGTTCGACACCCGACACAATCATACGATAACATGTCGCTATGCTATTTCGTGCGTCGCTTTGTGTCGCCCGATGACGACGATGGATTTCCCGGACATTTCAGCTTCCTACCGAGTTTGTTCGACCACTACAAGGATGGCCTCGTCGAAACAGCGACATTGAGCGTTGCCCAATTGGCTGCGTACAATCATTTGGGCAACGAGGAACTTCGGACACGGTCTTTAAGAAATTATGGACGTGTTATCAAGGGCTTGCAGCAGACTATTCAGTCTGATGACCAGGCGATGGACGACAAAGTCATCGCTACCATTCTGCTTCTGTGCACGTACAAGGTAAGTCTCACGCGACATCAATTACTTCACATCTGACTCGATGATAGGACTTCAGTGGTGAAGGATTAGGTGATCCGAATGAACATGCTTCAGGGCTTTTTTACCTGCTGGAGAAACGAGGGCCAAGTCAGATTGGTACACGCAGAGGAGCCGAACTCTTCTTGCTTGCTCTACTGCGACTGGTGAGTCACGCGACAAGTCAATCACATGCCATGACGCTGACTCAAATGATAGCAAATCTATTCATTCTTGCATGGCGATGATGCATACACCGACCCCGGCGCCATCGCCACCGTCATCGGCATCTTCGACCCTCTTCTTCGAGCACTGTCCATGATGGGACGGACTCTATCGCTGCGCCATCGTCTGTGCCGACTTATGCAATCAGATCCATATCAGCCACAAGGCGCCAGCCCCTCAACAGCATCGCAGAGTAGTACCGGGACAGAAGACGAGAGAGTTCTGATCCAGGAATGCTTCGAAATGCTCGATGCCTTCGGCTCCTGGGACATTGAAGCAGCAGAGTATTGGCAAATGACCTTCGAGGGTCGCGGCGTTCCAACGACCCTTGGTGAAATGAGCGCTGGTAAGATGCACTACGATGCTGAGACAGCCTGCATCATCATTCTCGTCCGATCTGCTCGTCTCATCCTACTTCAGACCATGCTTCTCTACCAAACTACATTGCTACCAACGGAGGATAATGATGGGTATAGTTACAATTCATGGACAGAAACCGTTCCCTTTCTTGAATCCGATGTCCGCAAAACCGTCGATGACATGCTCGCCGCCGTGCCATACGCCCTGGGCGATATCGACCCGAGCGGCATGCCAGCGACCATGCTCCACGACGGCGCAGCGGCCATCATCATTGTTCACTCGATTAGACTTGTCACACACTGTGTTTACACTACGCCTGAACAGACTGAAAGGGCAGCTCGTATCCTTGCTAGATTGAACTCCGCTATAGGAATCAGGTCAGCTGTCGGATTTATCCCTGGTGCTGATAACTTCGGGGTACAACCCTTTGCGGCTCTTTCGCCGTCTCCTATGTTAATGTCACCGAGGCCTATGGACTGCACCGAAGAGAATTTTGTTTCGCCTGGTAGCTCGGGCTTGCTTTCATCTTGATACCAGCATTTGCACACGATTTAGGCCTGTATTAATACGTACATGGATAGTTGTTTTTCGTTCTCAAATTGGAAACCCTTCCCGTATTGTTCGAAATGACCTGATCTCCTCGTGACTCATGCCCGACTTACTCGATCTTTAGTGATGAGCTGAAAAGCTCCATTCGGTCCAGTACCATGGCATCTCTTTCCCAGAGATGCCTCAAGGCTGGGTAGATTGGTCCACCCAGAATCGTCCACAAAATCATGTTGAAGCAGATGACCACTCGACTGGGGGCTCTTTGTGCTGAGTAGAGTTGATAGCCGGTCCAGATGGCCATTGCCAGGCAGGTACAGTATACATCCCATCGCAAGAACGAGACTACGATCTCCCTCGATTGCATCGCAGAAACGGGCGGGTTAAGCAAAGCCAGAGTCGGAGGGTTCGTCAACGATGTGAGGGCGAGAATGTGATGTCCGGAAACCTTGTCTGTGAGGTCCATGGAAGAAGCGAGGATTGTCCCAAATACACCCAAGTGTACTGCAACTGTCAGGGTTGTGATGAAGCGATACGCGCGATTCATTGCCTTCCTGCAGGCTCTCGGATCGATATGGGCAGTATTGTTGGCCTTGCCCCGGCGAGACCAACAGACCAAGCGGGATACTCGCTGTACGGCAGTCTGGTACAACGGAAAAGGTTGCCAAAGAGCCACGGCGATAAATTTGGCTTCTCTTGAGACATCGAAGATCAACGGCAAGCACAGGCCAATAGTTGGCACAATGTAAGATATAATTGTCGATATCGGGAGGAGGCTCAGGTCGCACGGGTCGGCTAGTAGATACGCTTGTTGGGGGATCGTTGGTGAGAGAAGGAGTTGTAGAGTGAGATATATCGGGGCGATGATTGTTATTGTGACGGATTGAAAGACGATACCGAAAGTTCCGGTCCTGTGTTACAAGTCAGCATGAAGCTAGCATTCAGACATCAGATCGTTCTCTTACCAGCTCAGAATTGTTCCACGGTTGCCAAATCTCAGTCCTTCAAGAGCCATGAGATACCAAGCACCACAGAACTGCGCCGCCAAGTACACAAAAGCCAGAAGGGCCTCAAGGTCCATACCCTTACTCTCAGGATGCTTCTTGAGCCCTTGAGCAAAGAACTCCAAGAGAAGCATCACTGGCTCGTCAACTGCCTGGTAGCCCGTGAGTTTCCGAGAGATAGAGTCTGACATGTCCAAAGGACATAATGAGCTTCCGTCGGGCGACTTTGCGTGCGTGATGCAGTCCCGAACAGCGTCAAACAAGCCGTGCCGGTATGAAGTCCCCATGCTAGCATAGCCTCCTAAGAGGGCACAGCCTAGAATGAGGCAAACGATAGACTTCGGGGCCATTGGAGGGATTGCTTGTGAAGATCTGATGGCGATGTTGCAGAGTCTGATAAATCTGCTCAACTCAACAAGAAGTCAACAAAACTGAGGCGTCTCGAACCTCAAACATGTTGGTCTTTTCAAGTTTCATCTTCCCTCTCATCTCTGAACCGAAAGGAAGTCCCGTTCATGCTTCAGCTGTAAAATGTTGGGAGATCCCCATCTAGTTTCGGCCTAGGTTGCGAAATCTCCTCAAGTTCTCGACGATGGTGTTGAAGGGAAACAGAACTCCTCACACATGTGAAGGGAATCTGATCGACAATAACATCTTTTAGAACCATCCGCGGAGCCCATCTCCACGTGCTGCTAATTACGAACCCATCTCTTTGGGCTTGATGCATCTTAGAAGTTGTAAGCGAGCTGCTTGCTTAATCCAGTTAGGTCTTGTTGGTGGCTCGCATGCTAAACCCAATCAGGTTGCTTTTGCGACATTGATCATCGACGGTGGATTCCTATTGTAGAGTGGCATCTGCGCTAGCCACCAGAGGCACATGAGCGCCTTCAGTTGATGTCTTCAATGAAGATAATCATGTCATGTTATTCATTGGGCTTCGGAGAATTTCATATGAGATTCTTACCCAACCTTTAAGTCTTAGTTTAGATGCCACGTTCAAATCATCAGCTTACTATTATTAAGGTCTACTTATCCTTCAATGAGTCCGGCAGAGGCTAGGTTCTGAAATACAAAAGTTTTGCAGCTTATTCAACATGGCTGTCGTGTCTAAGCTACTGGGCTTTCCTAGCCTGACGTTAGCCGCTGTCATCGAGTCTTTCGTCGCAATCAAAGTATTTCCAGATTATTACGATTCGAAGAGCCATTTGGCTGCGGTATTCACTGTATTGCTCGTCAATTATGCGTTTGGAATCGTTTTCTGGGGGTTTCTATACCCAGTCTTCTTCAGCCCCCTCAGACACATTCCTGGCCCAAGAGTATGCTCATCTCTCCCTTCAGTCTGTTTTCGAACTCAAACTCATATGAATGTTTTAATAGGATTATCTGAGCGCCGCTCATCGATCTATCGCTGTCAAGGACAAACCATCCGGCGATCTATTCGTAGATATTGCGAATCGATATCCCGGTGAAGACCTACTTACTCTCAACTCATTCAGAACTCACATCCTTGTGACAAACCCCCAGCTTCTGGCTGACCTTCTCGTTCATAACTGTTACGACTTCACCAAACCGAAGAGAATCAGCTCCTTCCTACGACATATTCTCGGCGACGGTCTCATTATCGTTGAAGGCGAGCCTCACAAGTTTCTACGTAAGAACTCAACGCCAGTCTTCCACTTCCGACACATCAAGGAGCTGTACCCCATGATGTGGGAAAAGAGCCAGTCGCTGGCTCGGGCAATACAACAGGATATGACCACGTCGAGGTCATCAGTTGTCGAGCTCAACAGTTGGGCGAGCAAAGTTACACTTGACATCATTGGTATTGCTGGTCTGGGCCGTAGATTCGATGCTGTTGAGAAAAAGAAAGACCCTCTTGCAGACATTTATGAGGGCTTACTCGAGCCGAGTCGTGAGAAGCTCATCTTTTCTGGCCTGGCGCTGGCCGTTGGTCTGCCATTTGTTCGTCTCATTCCTTGGAAGATGAACGATGTCTTCAACTATCTGACCGGAACCTTAAATGAGCTTTGTTACCCCATGATCCAGGAGAAGAAGACAGCCATTCTCGAGAAGGGGGATGACCATTTCGATGTCTTGTCGCTTCTCATCAAGTCGGGTAACTTTTCGGACGAGGCTTTGAAGGACCAGCTTCTGACCTTCCTTGCAGCGGGGTAAGTGATCCGTAGCCACCATCAATAAGGACATGACTGATCTTGTTTAGGCATGAGACTACCTCATCTGCGATAACCTGGGCATGCTACTTACTCACCAGGCACACAGAATACCAAGCTAAGCTCAGAGAGGAGGTCAGAAACGGTTTACCAGAGGATCTAGCCACCAACCCGACAGTCGACCTCGCTGGTATCCTCGAGCAGCTTCCCTACCTCAATGGAGTCATGCACGAGACGCTCCGACTCTACCCAACGGTTCCACTGACGATGCGCCAAGCCATCCGCGACACTCGCATCGGTGACCAGTTCATCCCCGAAGGCACAGATATCATGGTGTCAATCTGGTATATCAACCGATCAGAAGCCATCTGGGGCCCTGACGCTACAGAGTTCAAGCCTGAACGATGGATCACAGATGACGGGAAGCCGAACCAGAATGGAGGAGCTAGCAGCAACTACAACTTCCTAACCTTCTTGCATGGACCGAGAAGTTGCATTGGACAAGGGTTTGCCAAGGCAGAGTTGCGATGCTTGCTGGCTACTATGGTCAGGTCGTTTGAGTGGACATTGTCGATGGATGATAAACTTGTGATGCCGAGGGGAGTGATTACGATCAAGCCAGAGAATGGCATGTATTTAGATCTGAAAGCTCTATGAGATTCGATCAGCAAAGACACTCACGAGCCTAATGATGCCATGTATTATAATTCTATTTTTTCTACTTCGCATCTGTATTCCAGAACATATCATGAAGGGCCATCAAGCAGTGATGAATTACTGCCGCCGCTAAGGGATGCAAGAAACCTTAGGATCTTTACCCTAAGTGATGAGAATATTTAGGTAATTTAACCTAAGCTTAGGGGATTCTTGACTAAGTTTGTTCGGGATCCTCCTCTAAACTGTTGTTCTTGCCCCCCGATGCGATCCTTGAGTCATATATTCGTCGCTCTTGGATACCTTCCAAGATATTGTTATTGAGCCCACCGCCGGCATCTATGGTTATTGGCAGCCTCTCATATTGAATTGTCTGTGAAGGTACGATTGAGCGACATCTCTGAGCTTGACAGGCTCTTGTCTCCAAGCGCAGCAGGCCAATGTTCTACATCTTCCGCCCACGGCAACTGCTCCTCAACGCTCACATTCAAGTAACAAGTTGTATCCTGGGGAACACCGCGTCTCACTCTGAATACAAGGGACAGGTTCGCAGTGAGAGATATCGTGGTGGAGATGCTTTTCATGTCAATGTCGGTGAATTCAGCATCTGTTGTCCCATCTCGGGCCTGGTCACTTCCAATCATGCACCCAACTTGGATACCATGAGGTCTTTGTATCATTCTTGTGCGTATCGTGAAAGTTGGAAGACCGCTATCTGCTGCAATTGGGCAAAACACGATGCTCGTTTCCGGTAGAGTTTTGATACGCTCATTGATACTCTCTAGAACATGAGGATGAGGCCGCAACTCGCGCACTGGTGGTATAGAGTTATCTGCAGTGTCAGCGCGTAGCTTGTAATAGCCATTGTTGATAGGCAGTGAGCGGAACTGAATTGGTGCACGGTGGTGGCTGGCTTGAGCAGAAGCATAAGTGCCGTTCGATGGCAAGTCTAAGGGCACATAGGCCCTCACGAGAATGGTTTCCGGAGGATCAGCAGGTGGCCCTTTCTCTCTACTCTCAGAATCAAATTGTCTGAGAGTGTAATCCGATTCGTCTGGGGCCCTTTCTTCTTCGCTCTTCAGTGTCAGTCTTAAAGGCATCAAGCGGACCTTGAACCAACGACATCGGGTCCCGTTTTCGACTCTCTGATAGGCGCCAGATGCCAAACGCTTGATAGGAATACCGATATAGCCATCTTTGTTCCAACAGCGTAAAACCGCGACCAAGCACATTATCTTGATCCCCTTTGCGTCTCGCCTTGCGGGTGTGATAACGAGACCATGGTCCACTGCCCTCACGTTATTGTTGAAGAACCGCAATGTCCCGACAACATCTACCCGGTCGGTATCTCCAAGTTGCTTGGGGTCAGCCGGTAGAGAGCAAAGCCGAACTACCACCGCCGAAAGACTGATATCCTGCTTGATCAAGTCGTATTGCGGCACGTGACTTCGGGAAATATCTCGAGGTGCCCTTATGTCATGAGAGTCTCTGAAACAAACCGGCGATGGAGCTAGTAACCCGAGAAATCGGAAGCCTCTCGTCGATGCACCCTGATTGGGGGAGTATCCACAGTCTTCGAGGGGTTCTGTGGACCAAGCGAATATGGAGTCATCGTTTGTTGCCTTCATGATTTCGACTTGGAGCCGATAGAAAGCTTTGGGGCCTTCTCCGTAAATTAAGGGCATGTTGACATCAAATAGACCCATAAGAGAGTAGGCTTGATCCTCTAGTCTTGTAGTCTGCCGCATTGATGCCCAGGACATGATCCCAGCGACGCCAACATGTGACCAGGTTTGTTTCACCAACGTGGCTACATCAATCTTGGTGATATCTGAGATAGTGGCACTTAGACTAGCCTTTGTACCAATCTCTCGCCAGTCTTCAGCGAGAAAGATCACTTCGTGTGGCGCAAGGAGCTCCTGAAGAGTCCATCCGCGTGTGAACCATCGACTTTTGCGAAACCTCGAGTCTGATGATCTTGGGTTCTCGGCAGAGCTGACATCATTGAGATAGACATAGCACGCTGCGGACTGCCGATACCACTGGAACATCGAGTTAATCGCCTCTGATAGCTCTGCGCTAGACGTCTTGTCTATACAACAGGTGTCGATCCAGCCGTACTCAAATCCCTCGGCTTTCGCCTTTGCGCAAAAGTCCACGATTTTTCTGTAGCCTTTCGACTCTTCTGGGAGAGGGCTCAGTCCGCTCATTTGCTGCAGCGACACTTCCTCGGATGTCCAGACGTGCGACAGGATCCCATATGTTGGTATCGAGCCTCCATATTCGCCCGTGAAGGATTCTAATTGGAGAGTTTCGACATTGATGAGTCGCATAGTTGACAAATATCTTAGCGCGCTCTGCCGGCCCCGAAAGTCGTGGGAGCTTCTAACGAGAAGCCTTGGAACATTACTTACGTGTAACTTGAATAGAGGGCAGATCAGGCTGTGATTGGCAGCTCTGATCACCGGATTGAGCATGTCAAGAGGGGATAGAGAGCCATATTTGTGCTTACTGACGCTAACTCAGGCACTGAACTAAGAATTTAGACAGTGTATCGCGCTATCGGGGCTGTATGTCTTGACCAGGGATGCCAAAATAAATTCATCAAAGACCCCCCTAAGATTATCATAATATGCCCAAATATTTTCATTCTTTAGGATTTAGGCCCTAAGTTTTATTATCTCCCCTAGCCTGGGTCGCAGCTCCAGCCGAATGACCTCCGGGGAATTCAGGTACGGATGACGTCAAATTAGCTCCCTGCTTTGGGAAAACAGACATCTAATCAATATTTCCATAAGAGGCATAACGCATTCGGTGCGCAGCACTGACAGCTCGCTTACACTTTCATAAGAACGCATTCTGTGGATTTGAATAGAGAGGATCATCACTGGCAGCTCCACGGGCCTGTTAAATTTAATTGATTAAACGCCGGTGTCTTCTTTAGGAAGATGCTCGCTGAGCTTCTCTCGCTATTTCACCACTCCTTGGTCTCTAGTGCAGCTGACGAATCCTTCGACTGTCAGCACTTACTGTTGACTCAACAAATGACCTCGATCTGGCATAGCCTTTGAGTAAAGTTCCGTAGTTTAGTTTATTCGAAATGGATCATTGTTTCAATAATGACGCTAGATTTCCAGTTAATATCGTGGTTTCTATGTTCTATTGGCTTGCTCTACATTAGCCTCATCCGTCTGGTCCGTTCGGCACATAGGCATTGCTTTTGGCTTAGGTCAACTGTTTTGCTGGTGAAGGTACGGTAGACATTTCGGATCAGGGATGCCGAGTCGAAACATATATAGATATGCCGTTCACAGTCTCAATGAAGATATATCAAGTTCCAAACTGCTCACAGTTGCCCTCATTCTTCCATAGCTCTCTTTTAAACCTCCAAAATTCACAATGAAGTTTATCAACGCACTTCTTGTTACAGCCTCGCTCACCCAGGCTCATCCAAAGCCTCTCAAGTCCGGTCGGGCATTGTACTTCCTCGACAGCGACCCCCAAGGAGCTTCTGTTGTCTCACTCAGCATTGCCAAGGATGGCTCGTTCGGTCAGCCACAGAGAACCTCTACCGGTGGAAAGGGTCTTATTGGTAATGACATGAACGGAACTGTGACAATGGGTAAGTGAGACTATGTCAACACCGAAAAAGTCGCTGACAACTCGACCAGATCCCTTGTTCTCCCAAGGCTCCATTGTTGTGAGCGGAAACCGCTTGTTCACCGTCAACGCGGGCTCTAACACTTTGGCCGCTTTCCATATCCCCAAGGAGAACCCATCTCACCCGGTTCTTCTCGGGGAGCCTGTCGATACCGTTGGCACAGTCCCCAACACAGTTGCGTATTCTCGCAAGAACAAGCTCGCTTGTGTCGCCAATACTGGCACCAGGCCGGGCGTTCAATGTTTCACGGTCTCGGACTGCGATGGTTTGAAGCCCCAAGGCAACCTCAAGCCTCTTCCTGTCTTCAACCAGACATCTCCTCCAACAGGACCTCCAAACACTGTTTCCAATATTCTCTTCAACCCTTCTGAGACGGCTCTTTTCGTCACCATCAAGGGCAACGGTATGGAGAATGGTTTCATTTATGCTTACAAGGTCGAGTATGGCCGTGTGAGTGAGGTAGCTATAAAGTCACAGCCCAATAACTTACCAGTCGCTTTTGGAATGAGCTTTATTTCCGACACTTCAGCTGTTGTTTCCACTCCCGCTTATGGTGCAGCATTCGTGTCCATTGCCGACGATCTCACTGTATCCACCAAGACCAATATTACAGTCCCAAAGCAAATGGCCACTTGTTGGACAGCCACTTCCGCTGGTTCTAGCTCTGTCTATCTCCTCGATGCCGCCGTTCCTGACGTCACTGCTCTTAACACTGAGACTATGGCCATCGGACGCACTCTCCCTGGATATACTGCTGGCAAGGGCAATTTCGATGCTATTATCAGTGGCTCTAAGCTCTATGCTCTGCAGGCTGCTCCAGCGATTGCTGTCTTTGATTTGAAGCATTATTCTCATGGTCCAAAATTGATCGACTTAACCGGACTTGGAAATCGTGCTTCCTGGACTGGAATGGCTGTTTACTGAGTGCTTTGGTTCAGAAGACCTCAATGAGGACTGGACCCCACGGCAGATTAGCACTGAATTCTGATTCACTGAGAAGATCTCGCCTTTCACCAGTGAATCTACTATTACTTGTTCTATACTTACATCTACTTCACTTCTTCCGTATGATTTTTAGAAAAGTAAAGGGCCGAGCTCGGATAGAGTTAGATCCCTGAACTGCCCACTGATAGATATTTCACCCCAAAATGCAAATGGAAATTCTTAATGGATGCTTCAAAAAATCAGCTTCTGTCTCAATAAAATTTCTGCCTTGAGTCTTTTACAGGAAGAAAACCTTCTCGTGTTTAGGTTAGGTCTCTGCTTCTCAGGAACCTTTGCTCCGATGCGTAGCATGGGGTGTAAAGCAAGAAAACCAATAGTATATCTATCCTAAATTATAACACAACTTAGGGAAAATTAACTAAGGTTTTACGTAGATTTAGTAGACCTTAAAGTATATTTTCCTAGATATTCTGAATCCGTTTGGAAGTTTTGCAAGGTCCATGAGGACGGGCCATGAACTCATGTTGATCAGCAAAACGACTCAAGAAGCATGTGAGATCTTGAGGCTAGCAGCAATGTCTGGGGCCATTGTTGCTTCATGATTTCTCTATTGATCCATGCAACCATGGTAAACTCCGACATGAACTTGCACCTGCATCATTTCAGTCCAACGAGGCCAATGCTCATGTCCGATAAGCCAAACATCGCCCTAACATGTTTTACGATGCCTTGTTTCATAATACCAAGTTTCAGATTTCGGCTCATGCCAACGGTATTGCGTGAACCAAGGATATATTTCCGCGGCAATGAGTGACAGCTCAGTCGCCTAATCGTCGCGGAACCGACATCTTCGGGGATCTAATCTAGCGGCATTTGATGGTGGGTTCTGCTAAGGCAGGGGAAAGGAGGCTATCCACAAGTGGGCCTTAGTTGTGAGACTCTAACGTTGGACCCCTGAGTAATTTAACGGTTTTGTTTTTTTTTGGGATAAGAATAGCAATTGCATCTGTCATTGGCATGGGCGACTTGGATCTAAGGTACGGAGTAATTTGCCATTGTGGACAAGATTGGGAAGTTTATCACATTGACATCTGTTCAATTCACGCTAAGATACCTAGGAATGCTTAAAGCTGGGCTGTCGTTTCTGGAGGAATGACTGGATTCCCTCTTTGAAATCATCCAGCCCAAATGTTGAATAGTACAGCGCCTTTTCATGCGTCATCCCAGCATCCAGGGTCGAATTTTCCACTGCGACAGGGGTTAATCACCAACGGACAGGGCCGGGGAATCTTATTGGTCAAACTCACCAGTCAAAACAGCTTTCTTGGCCGTTTTGATAACTGGAGCTGACAGACGCGCTATCTTCTCAGCCAGCGCCGTCGCTGCTTGGACAACGTCTGGCTTGGGGAAGACCTTTGTTACAACGCCCAGTCGCTCAAACTCAGCTCCACTTGCTGGTTCGCCTGTCAAGACGAACTCCATTGCCTAGAACCGGTAGTCAGTGATTGTCACTAAGGTTTGAGGCTGGTTTGATCCTGACATACCTTGTGTTTCCCTAGGGCACGAGCCAGGCGCTGTGTACCGCCTGCTCCGGGGATGGTACCGATCTTGACCTCTGGAAGGCCGAACATGGCATCTTCAGCGGCGTAAATGATGTCGCACTTAACCATTAGCTTGGATCATGCGTGAGGAGTGATATTCTCGACTTACAGCGAGAGCAATCTCGAAACCACCACCCAACTGTATCTCATTAGCCCAAACTCTGAGTGGCGATCAGTAGATCACCTACAGCGAAGCCAACAACAGCAGCAATGAGAGGCTTGGAAAACCTCGCTAGCGCACCCGTCAAATCCTTGAGAAACTCAATTTTATGGGCTTTGGAAGTCGACAGCTCCACCAACTCGTTTAAATCCATGCCAGCTGCTCCCGAAACTCAATTAGCAGCCGCATTATCAGGACAACTTTGTCCCACGAAGGAACTCTCAGTTCTTCCGATGGAGAAACTGTAAACGTACCGCAGAAATGCCCTTCAGATCCACCAGTCAAAATCAGAGCGCGCACGGTATCCACCGAGTCTAGATGGTCCAGAGTGGCGACTATTTCGTTTATCGTATTCTGTGAAAAGGCATTGCGTTTGGCTGGTCTGTTGAACTGGATGAGCGCGACGCCAGTATCGCTGTTGATCGAGAGCTTGATATCCTGGAGATTCTCCATTGTGACGTGTCTCTGAAACGGTCGCTGTCGAGAAATTTCTGTTAAATCTTGGTATGATGAAAAAGAAGCAATTCATAAACGGAAGATGAGCGAGGTCAATTGTTTAAGTCTGTCATGATACATGAGGGTCTCGTCAAGCGCATTGACAATCTGTCCCTTGATCCATCGTGCTGAACTCGTAAAGAATCTCGAGTTTCGACCTTGTGGAGTTTTTGGTCTCGTCACAGATTCCGGAACGGTCGTTTCGGCATTTGGGGCAGGTCAACTGAAGATCTGCACGTCGCCTCAACGGTTTTGTTACTCTTTTTGTTATCCCACTCTGATTACAATTCTCTTTGTAAGGTATCCCAACTAGCCAGCTTCCCTAAAGAACAGAAAAGAAGCACTGACGAAAGCCGTCAAAGACCACAAAACGTGACGAGTTTCAGGGCCCCTTGCAGATTTTCTGCTCCACTCCGAACGGTAAGCCTGTTCTGTTGTAGTATTGCCCTGTCAAGCTCGCCATTTACTACGTAAAACAGAACGATCTCCGTTTCGTTTTGGGAATCTCGTACTAAACCCTGATCGTTACGCCTCTGATATACAGGGACCTGCCTTCACCTGCCTTGGTCACTGCGGCGGATCTGCTTCCGTAAAGAGTAGAAATCCCAACGGAGCGTTATGCATCTGAGCCAAAAGATCTCACTAATGCAACCTTATTCGGCCGAATCCACATGCTAAAGACGCCCAGGGTTTTATGCTGCCAAGAATCGAGCTGCCGGATACACTTGAATGTCGTAGACGTTTCTTGTTCCGAAACCAGAAGCGGAAATTTAGTCAATATCCTGTGCTGTTAAGATTCTCCGTCATTTCCAATTGCATTTTTCTTTGCAGGTTACAAATACTTAAGGAGATCGCCATGACGCAGCCTTGACGGCATGCTTGGTGGTCAGACGTTCTATGCCCAAAGCGTCCCATAATGTCTTCTTCCTATTCTTTCAGCTCCCTTGAGAGCCTCTCCCTGGCGGATAGAGTGTTATTCAACCGATTCAGCAAGGGACCTGAGTGTCCCATTCCGTATAATGTTGCTCATCACGCTTTTGAGGCAGTTGCGCTGGCGCACCCTGATCTCATTGCGGTTCGACATTATGACGGGAGCACTATCACATATCGAGAGCTCAACCAAAGGGCAAATATGTTGGCGAACGAGCTGATACATACTTTCGGCTTGAGGGTTGGCGATCGTGTTGTGTTGGTGTACTCACGTTGCATTGAGATGGTTGTCTTCATCCTCGCCGTTCTCAAAGCCGGCGGACAGTACGTACCATTGGATGGTGGTATCGTTACTGACGACACACTGGGCTTTGACATTGCCGATTCCGACGCACCTGTTGTTCTCTGTCTTCCCAAGTTCTTTGAAAAGGTTGTTCGCAGCATTCCAGATGATCGACGGAACATTGTCAATGTTCTCGATCTGGACAGCCACTCAGATCTCTGGCACAGAGGCAACCCTTCACACCCCATGGTGGAGGTTGGTCCAGATGACGGTGCATATGTCATCTACACTTCGGGTACGACAGGCCGACCTAAGGGTGTGGACGTGAGACATCGAGGTGTCACCAATACCCTTTTGGCAGAGCCATCCAAGCTCGGCATTAGGCCTGGCAGGAACGTGGCACAGCAGCTGAATGTCGCTTTCGATATGTGTAAGTGAGATCTGACCGAGATCAATTGACTTGACTAACCATTCTTGTCAACAGGTGCCTGGGAGATCTTGGGAACAATGATGAACGGCGGCACTCTTCACATCAGAGGCAGCGGCCTCGAGCCCTGGACCGAGTGTCTCCAACGATGCGACACCATCATCGCTACCCCATCGGTCGTCCAAAAATACATGCCACGAATCGAGGACTTTCCCAATGTCGATACAATCGCTGTCGGCGGCGAGCCTTGCCCTTTGGCGCTCGCCGAGAAATGGGCTCCACATGTCAACTTCTGGAACGTCTGCGGACCAACCGAGATCAGCATGCTCAACACTGCGCATCTTCACCAGCCAGGTATTCCTCTGTCAATTGGCAAACCTAACCCCAACACGAATGTTTACATCTTGGACGACAATGAGAACCCTGTTCCAATTGGCCAGCCTGGTGTTATGTGGGCTGGAGGCCCAGGTGTCTCTCGGGGCTACATCAACCTCCCCGAACTAACAGCCACTCGCTATAAGCTGGACAAGTTCACCAACGATGGGTAAGTTCTTGACAACAACGCTACTACTGGATAACACTAACATGAATAGCAACATGATGTTCAACACCGGCGATCTAGCCCAGTGGCTCGAAGACGGTAGCCTCCTCCCCCTCGGCCGAAAAGACGATCAAGTCAAGATCCAAGGCTTCCGCGTCGAGCTCGACGGCGTATCCCGCTCCATCGAATCAAACCCTGGCGTCATAAAAGGCTGTGCCCTAAAGATCGACAACGCTCTGTGGGGTTTCTACTCATCCCACATCCCAATCGCTGAAACGGAGCTGAAACAAGCGGTTGGGAAGACCCAGCCCTTCTACGCTGTCCCCACAATCTGGAAACATCTTCCCGTTCTGGAACTCACGCCGAATGGAAAGATTGACAAAAGAGCTTTGTACAAGATCGCTGAGGGTAAGAATGATGTGCAGCAGGCGGTTGTGAAGGCTAGGCCGGAGACGGTATGGCCGTCGCATGAGCGCTTGCTGTCGATTGGCAGTTCCAGTGATGGAACGCTCTTTGAGGGCGAGAAGAACGGTGTCATGAGAGATCTGGAGAAGGATCCCAAGGGTGTTATTGAGGACTATGAAGAGGTTGAGACTGAAGAGTATGCACTTCCTGATAAGAATGGCTTTCATGGATGGCGCTGGCTCCGTCATACTGCATTCTCAGCATATCGCAAGCTCTTCGGGCTCATCTTCCTGTCCAATCTCACGGTCCTCATTTTTCTTCTTTGGGAGAGCCGCAACAACAACTTCTTCCCGTCTCCTTCCAAGGTCGCGACGGCTGTTGCGTCGAATCTTCTCTGCGCCGTCCTCGTACGTCAAGATTATGTCGTCAATGCGATATTCTTCGTCTGCTCCCGAGTCCCCACGTCATTCCCTCTGTCTATTCGAAGACACTTTGCTCGCGTGTATCACAATGGTGGTGTTCACTCTGGCTGTGCTGTCTCTGCTACTGCTTGGTGGTTCATGTACACCATCTCGACCAGCCGGGACTTCCTACTAGAGACATATCAGCCTCCCATCAAATGTGTTGTTCTCGCCTTGACTTATGTCATTCTGCTTCTGCTCTGCTTCATCCTTGCAATGGCGTACCCTAGTGTCCGCATGAAGATGCACGATCAGTTTGAGTGGGCGCATCGCTTTGTCGGTTGGTTCTCTGTCGCTCTTGTTTGGGCCCATGTCATTACATCAACAGCAGCAACGGCAACTGAGCCCTTGGGAGACGCATTGGCTAAGAACCCGACAATCTATCTGCTGTCACTCATCACTCTCAGCATTGCCCTTCCTTGGGCCAGACTTCGTCGTGTTAGCGTCAGGCCTGAGCCTCTCTCCAACCACGCTGTCCGTCTTCACTTCGACTTTTGCACACCCGGACCTTGCACCTCACGAGGTGTTCGCATCACAGATCGACCTATGATTGAGTGGCACGCTTTCGCAGCTATTCCTGAACCGAGCGGCAAAGGCTTTTCAATCATTGTCTCTAAAGCAGGTGACTGGACCAAGCGGATCATCGAGAAGCCTCCGACATCCATCTGGACTCGAGGTACTCCAGCATCTGGTGTTCTTGCTGTCGCACCGCTGTTCAAGAAGGTCGTTCTGGTGGCAACAGGATCAGGCATCGGACCCTGCATGCCCGTTATCATGGAGAGGCGCGTTCCTTGCCACGTAGTCTGGTCTACCAAGAACCCTCTCTCAACGTATGGACAAGAAATTCTCGATACTATTCTTGCCATGGACTCTGAGGCCATTATCTGGGATACAGATAAGAAGGGTCGGCCAGACATGGTCAAGCTGGCATATCAAGCCTACAAGGAGAGCGGCGCTGAATGTGTGTGCATCATTTCCAACAGATCGACGACAGCGAAAGTGGTTTATCAGCTGGAGAGTCGCGGTATTCCGGCGTACGGTCCCATTTTGGATTCGTAAAATTTGGCGGGCAGGGACTTTGGAGCGTTCTTTGCGCGTGAGCCAGTCCCAGGTTTTGCTTCAAAGAAGGTTCTTCTTTTGTCTATATAGGTGCAAATAATTAAATTAATCAAGTATTATAAAAGTGTCTTATGAGAATGTGCTCGTTCCATATTGCAACAATGAATGCTTACCGGAGACTACGCGTACCATCAGACAGCCAGGACGGGAGGATCGCAAGTACAAATAGATGTTGCGCTTTGATAAAACAAAATAAAATAGCCCAAAATACCCAACGCTCAATGCTTGCCCATGCTCATCGCAGGCGTCGTCGAAAATCGGCTTATTGTTCTTCATAAAAGTTATTGATTGAGTGATTATGAAAGCATATTATTCAGTTTTTAATTAGGAGCCTTATCTTTATTAAGGTTATGTCCATATTGCCTTCCAAAAGCTCAAGTGAATTAGGATTTTCTGGTATATTAGCTTAATATATCTTATTAAGATATCATAAGCTTTACCTATCAATTACAGTATCTTGGAGCGCCATCGTTACCATGTTCTAGAGCGAACAGCCACTTCGCACCGAGTTCCCCAAAGGAGGGCTGTAAAGCATGCTCTGCCGGCCGATAAGACCTCCTAAAAACAGGCAAAACAAATCAGCAGGTTTCGTGGCCCGATCTCGATTCTCCCTGCATTTTCTTGACCGTCCGAGGGTATCGGCCCCGTCACCGCCTGCCCCAGCAGATCGGCGACCAACGTCTCACAGCGGCCCCGCCTTGACTTTACCGTCTCGCTCCACGGCTGTCGGCCTCACCCATGATATCTATAAATCCTTCCCAACGGCCCACAAAATAAACATGATTCTCCTCAAAAATAACCTTACTTCATTTTTTGGGGCAATCATGAAGAAAACGATTGATTATTACGAAGTTGAACCCACGGTGAAGGAAGCGCTGGGGGAGTGCGTTCCAAGCCGACATGATTCACTTCGCTTTGCCAAGTCTTTGTTTCCGTGCTTGAATTGGTTGCCGAGATACAATTGGCGATGGCTGTTGGGTGACAGCATTGCTGGGCTGACCGTTGGGCTTGTTGTTATTCCCCAAGCCATGGCGTACGCCCTTCTTGCCACGCTACCGCCAGACTTTGGGCTGTATACCTCTTTTGCTGGTGCGGCAACGTACTGGTTATTTGGAACATCGAAGGACATTGTTATTGGCGTACGTCGGCCACCCCATTTCTTTGACTTCTTGGCTAACATTGATGCTGTAGACCACCGCCGTCGGTTCCCTTCTCGTCGGAGAAGTCATCTCCCACGTCCACGAATCACGACCAGATACATATACAAGCGCCGAGATCGCCGGAACATTATCATTCATGACTGGTATTATTCTCTTCGCAATGGGTCTCTTTCGTCTTGGATGGCTCGTTGAAGTTATTCCCTACATCCCAGTATCAGCCTTCATCACCGCAGCCAGCATCTCCATCATGTGTACTCAGCTCCCCGTATTGTTAGGCATCCACGGCGTCAATACGCGCGAAGAGCCTTACAAAGTGTTCATATCGACAATGAAGAATCTGGGCGGCACCAAGTTGGACGCTGCGATCGGTATCACCTGTCTTGTTCTGCTCGAGCTGGCGAAGTTTGTCTTTGCCAAGTTGGAGGCTCGTCAGCCTGCGCGAAAGAAGATGTGGTCAATCATGTCTTCCCTGCGCCTCACGTTCGCCATGCTACTGTATACACTGGTGAGCTTCCTGGTCAATCGTAACTTGAAGGAAGATGAGAGCAAGTTCCGAATTGTGGGACACATCAATCAAGGTAGGTCAATCTCTCAACATTGCCTCGATCAACCGCTAACCCATCATAGGCTTCGTCCACGCTGGTCTTCCAGATTTAAAGCCTGATCTCATTGGCGTTGTACTCCCTCAAAGCCCTATCATCATTATCATCCTCATCGTCGAGCATATCGCCATCGCCAAAAGCTTCGGTAAGAAGCACGGATACGAGGTTGCCCCGTCGCAAGAGATCATGGCTCAAGGTACAGCAAATATCATCGGGCCATTTCTGGGTGGTTACTCATGCACGGGGTCATTTGGCGCCTCGGCTGTTCTGTCCAAGGCTGGTGTCAAGACGCCCATGGCTGGTCTTTTCAGCGCCTTCATGCTACTTCTTGCGCTTTACGCTCTTACGGGAGTATTTTACTTCATTCCACGAGCCGCTTTGGCTGGCCTGATTATCCATGCTGTTTCGAATCTCGTTGCTTCTCCGTCTACGGTGATGAAGTATTGGCGATTGTCACCTTTCGAGTTCTTCATCTGGGTGGCTGGTGTTATTATCGCATTATTCACCGGACTTGAGACCGGCATCTATGTCACCACTGGTCTCTCATTCCTACTTCTACTTGTTCGCATTGCTCGCACCAGCGGCGAGTTTCTTGGTCGAGTCACTGTTCAACAGATTGATCCAAGCGATGAGGAGCAACTCTTGTCTGCAATTGCACGCGAGAAGGCGCCATCGCGTGACATATACTTGAGTCTTTCTCGAAAAGACGCTTCAAACAAAGACATCCCAGTCGAAAGCCCCCACCCAGGCATCTTGATCTACCATTTCCCCGAAGGCCTCAATTATCTCAACCAAGCAATGCACTTCAAGACGTTGACAGATTACGTGTACACTCACACAAAACGGGCCACCGAGGAGCCGGAATGCGACAAGTCGGAGGCTCTTTGGTGCGACAAACCCGTCGTGTACAAAGGGGATACAGAACTGCCCGTGTTACGAGCAATTGTGATCGACTGTTCAACAATTCATAATATTGACATCACCAGTGTACAAGGATTGGTCGATGTGAGAAATGCACTTGATCGATGGGCGAGCCCATATTCAATTCAATGGCATTTTGGTGGGCTCAGAAATCGATGGGCGAGGCGAGCTTTGACAGCTGTTGGCTTCGGCCAAAGTGCGACAGAAAATGGTCATTTAATTGGAAGCTGGACTTCAATTCTGCCATTGGCCAGGTCATTTGACGAGGTACACGAAAATAGAAGACGGCAGATCAGCACAGACGACGAAAGCATAATCGGCACACAAACAAGCACAGAAATCGAATCGTCATCACCTGTTACACCAGCAGAAAAACAAGGTCTCAGACCAGTTTTCCCGACCGACAGGCCCTTCTTCCACGCCGATCTTGACGAAGCGGTGACGGCGGCGTTGGCTAATGCAAGGAGGAGCGAGTGCCGTCCTGGAACCGAGACGGAAACAGAAAATGACTGATTGTTTCCGACTTCCGGGCGCCGAAGCCACAGCCCCACTCCGTCCGTCTTCCCCGAGCCGCTCCGGAGAAATCAGTGGATATCGGCGTCTTCAAAACTCTAATTTTCATCGGGGACTAGATTAATGATCAGTTGGTTTACTAGCGAGTTTAAACTGCACTAGAACGGAAATGAAGCGTGATTTTAGACAGCGATAGAGCGAGTTAATAGAGCAAAGATTTTCTGTCTCTGCCGTGTGTCTTGAACTTTTATCATCAAAAAATAACATCAAAGAGTTTCATAGATCTTTTTGAGAATCATGGCAACAAGTTTGTTAACAGGTGCCATCTTCGGCACAGGCCTCACTGTCTCAGGCGTAGCAAACCCGCAGGTCATAAAGAATCAATTCCGCCTCTCCGACTTTCACATGCTCGCCACGTTCCTCACAGCATCGGCGACCAGCGCCGCAGTCTTCAACCTCTACAACTCCAAAATCACAAAGATCCCAGCCCGCTCAGCAAGCTCGCACGGATGGCTGGGTCCATATGACGGCAACATAATTGGTGGTGCCATGCTGGGTCTGGGGATAAGCTTAACGGGTGCTTGTCCCGGGACGGTCCTCGTGCAGGCCACGGCGGGTATTGGCGCCAGTCGGTTGCTCGCATGCACGTCGCTCCTTGCGGGCGTTATCTGGGTGCGGTGTAAGCCGTACGTAGTCAAGCCGCCGACGAGCCGTGCCCAGAATACGTCGGTTATGGATGTTACCGGGTTGTCTGCAGGCAATGTTCTCGTCGGGTATGAGATAACGATGCTTGCGATACTTGCCGGCATCTTATACATTGCCCCGAGAAGTGTTACCATGCTGCATCCGGTTGTCGGTGGCCTCCTCATCGGATTCGGACAGTTATCGTCTGTTATCTTGACCGAGAAGCCCGTTGGGGTCAGCGGTGCTTATGAGGAGTTTGGAAAGTTCTTCTGGGATATTGTCGGTGGCAAGGGTGTCAAATCAGTCCCTCAGAACATTCTCTTTGCTTGTGGATTAATGATGGGTTCTTGGGCGACGTTATCCAACTTTCCAGCCATCCGGGAGGTCATGGCACAAAGCGAACAGGCATCACTGCCAATGGTTCTGGCTGGCGGAACTTTTCTGACTTTCGGCGCTCGCATCGCTGGTGGATGTACAAGTGGTCATGGTATCAGTGGTATGGCCACGATGGGACTGAGTTCCTTTATCACCATCGTTTCGATGTTTGGTGTTGGGTTGGTGGCTGGACTCTACTTTGCTTAGATATTGCGGTTGAAAAGAGTGCAACTGATTGCTTACTGTACCTTGAGTTTATGCATTATACTTAGAATAGAATTAGAAGAATCGTAGACCTAATAGATTAGCCTTGATCCAATGTATCCCAAGGGCTGAGATTGCTAGAACTGTCAGACCCCGAAGTTTTGATAGGTGATCGCCGACAAGCTATGCTCTGGGAATAATTTGACATAACGATATTGTTCAACGAATGGGAGCCTGGACACTGCATGTAATTTCTTTTCATGTAAAGTGTCATCCTGCACCTTCAAGCATAGAACAGAGGTGAAAGCGGAACATACTAAGTGCAATTTGCAATCTGTTTTGACTGGCTAAACTATTATGCTGACTACAGTTTCTTCAGCATCAAATCAAGAGGACCATTCTCAGGCTATTATACAACATGCATCCCTTGGATAGGGCACTGTGTCACAGGGTTTCTCTACCACGACGAACCCGTCACTGGTAAATGAATCATCTTTAGTCCTGCCGGGTTCGGTGCCGGCAGTCTTCCACCTCTAATGTTGACCTGCAACGAAGGATGAATCAGCCGAGGTGCAGCAAGGGACTCATCACGTTTCCTTCGCATCTCAATGAACTCGTGCTCATGTGTTCCATCCTTGAGATGCTTGTTGTTCTCTCTGTGTTCTTTTACCGTAGCAAAAGGAACCGGGGCTTCTCGGTCAGCCGGTGGGTAATCATGTCCTACCCAGATCTTTGTATCTTCTGGTAATGCAAGGAGCTTGCGGCCAGAGTTGAAGATGGCTTCAGCACTGCCACCGGGGAAGTCTGCGCGGGCGGAGCCTATATCAACGTGGAAGATGGAATCACCAACAAACACGTTCTCTAGGTAGCGAGTCAGTGGTTTCTCCGGAGTTGCATTATGTTGAAGGAAACTTACTGCCAATATGGTATCCCATGTGATCTGGCGTATGACCAGGGAGATGGACAGCACGGGCGGTCAAAGTGCCAATGGTGAACTCGTCGTTATCTTCCCATAGCTTATCAAAAGCAGTGTCATACTCTTTGGGATCGATACCATATCGTTCTCCAAACAAGCTCTGAACCTGGCGGATAAGTTTTCCAATGCCGATGAGTGGCTTGGAACCTTGACTTCTGGCAAGAGCTGACTGGAGGTATGATGCAGCAGTTAGATGATCCGCATGAGCATGCGTCTCTAGTATCATCTCAACCTTCAAGCCATTGTCCTTCACAGTCTTGAGAATGGCATCAGCCGATCCCGTCGACACGGCTGCTTTGACGGGATCATAGTCCAGGACTGGGTCGATGATGACGGCGCTCTTGGTGTTCGGGTCCGAGACGATGTACTGCCAGGTGCCAGTTACAGGCTCGAATAGGGAGTGGACTGTTGGCTCTGCCATTATGGTCGTAGTGGTCGCAAATCTGGAGCGGCCGATGATGTGATTTTGGTTTGGATGTCGTGAGCGTAAAAGACGAGGTTGTTTCGATGCTAGACTCTTTTGGCAACCGGGTCGGCTTCTTCTTTGAATGAAGTTATCCGTGGCAGTGTAATAAGTCCGTCTGTTGGAAGATTGTGACACAGCTAGCGACGTGAAAGCTTTTGTTGGTACGTTTTCAAAAACAACTGCACTTCTGCGAATAGTGGATGTAAGCGATGCCATTGTCGTAAATGCTATACAGGGAATAATTATACAAAGGCTATGGTAGTATTGCGAAAGACTTGCTGAGAAATGCTAATAATCTAGTGCCCGACGCGAATCATCTGGAAACCTTGATCTGATATAATTGTTCCGTCCCGGGGACTTGTTTGGCTTCCGCTTTTGATCCCCGAAAGGTGGATCCCAACCCGCCCGACTCGGCGATTGAACTGAGCGTGTATTGAGCAAGTTATCGAAGCATATTGATAGCGATAGCCTGTAACGGCGTTTTGTATATTCATGATATCGTATGATTTAGTTTGATGGAAATCGTCAGAGACCTTTCAATTATAACAGCTTTTTCTATTAATGCTGTCACTTCGTCAACCGATCGGCGGTTGGCGGCCGGCCCCACTTTTGAGCAACTGCAAGCGTAGGGTGACCAGAGGACTAGGCCTGCAGTAGAAATTCAGGGCAAATTGACAATTTGGCCTGGGCAAATGGTTGAAGTCGACTCATGGTTGGTGTTCCATGGAAATTCAGTCAGTCCGTCGGGATGGAAGAGAATTATGAATGCTAAATGATAAGAGTTTTGTGAAGGCAACCACTGGCAATGAATCGAGCAAATGTAGGAAGACAGACACAGTCATAATATCTACTCAATCATAAATTTCCATATAATTTTGCTACATTATGCGCAGCACAACATCTATTGGCAAAGGCTCTACGTTCTCCCATGGACGTTTCGCAAGATCTCCTTCATCACGCTGGGTGAACACGACCAGTTCGCGAGGTGCGAAACATGAAGACTAATGTTACATGCTAGGCTACAATAAGGGATACCCTTAGTGCAGGCAAATTTAGGAGCTAGTAAAAGTACTCATTAGCAGCTGCTAGCAGGTCGCTTGACCCAGAAGTCATATCTTATCGATTGGTCTGTATCTTATCTTATCAGCTTGCGATAAGAATCACCACCACAGGGTTTATGAATAGATTCAGCACGAAAAGTTACTCCAGAAATAATCATTGGTATCATTAAATTCTTTTCGCCCTCAAGTCACTAGCTTATGCCAATGGCCGATACTCGGTCGTATCCTGGGGATGTCTATCGTTGACGAAAATTGGTTCGGAGATGTTATTCGTGCCGATCTGGTTATATCGGTGTTGTCGACAGCTGACGATGCCGTGGAAAATAAGGCAAATACATGAGAAAAGACTACAAATGGTCAACATGATGAAATCATTCCCGAATGTCTCTGCGAACTTACAATGCTAAGCCACCAAGACCGACGCAAGTCGCAAAGACGTATCCGTAAAAACTCGTCACGTTCTTGAGGCTGTTGGGGCACTTGTTGTTTTCGCAGTAATCAGTGCCGTGTGCCCATAACACCGCTGTTTGTGCCGCAAGAACGGCAAATGATATGAGCCAGAATAAAGTGAGAATGGTGTCAAGAATCGCCGCGACCAAGTAATTGAAGAGGCGGTTGGAGAACATATGAGCAAAGGCCATCCATGTTGAGACCAGAAGTGATGCAGAACTCTGTAACCAATGTCAGCGAATCATTTCGATTGACGATCGTACATCTTTTTACGTACGGTTACGATCAATAAGCAGTTGCCCGGAATGACCACAGCATTTATCGTGAAAGATGTGACGACGATGGTGATGATGTTGAGTACAGCTTGGAAGATGCGCAGAACCGTGAATCCGGTGGGGTATTGGGATAGATCAGGGCGACGGGAAGCCATTTCAGTCGGTATCTGATATCACTCCGGTATTCTTGAATATCTTCACAAATTGGCAACGACGATTAATTGAGGGAAAGTATTTGTATCGGAAATGCGGAAGTAGATATGTCCATAATAAAGGAGATTTCCCGAGGCTGGGATATATAAATATCGTCCCGCTTGTTTGAGTCCAAGCCTCAGTCAGTGGCTCAAGTGTTTGAATCCTGTCAGATTTCATCCTGTATTGAGATGGTTTCTCCGACCGTCAGCCTCAGGGACGTATACAGAAGCCATGCTGATCCATCTAGTGGAGCACATAATATTGGTCTGCGAGACGTCAATGCCAGAAGGGAGCGATGATCTGGAGCTCGATTTAAGAAAAATGAACATTCTTCGAAATAGAGGGAGTGAACAAAGAACCGTTATGTTTTTTTTTTTTTTTTTGTCCCCCGAGATTGTCTGTCGTCTTCTTCTGATCTGCGATATTGATGAGCCCGCGACACCGCTTGTATGAATAGGAGCCTCATCCCTGCGTTACCTCCATGGCGCAGCACTGAGCCAGCCGCAAGATTAATTAGCCGCCCAGACGAGATTTTCTCGGGGAAATAAGTTCCACTATCTAGGATGCCAGCATTATATGTAGGGCTGTTTTGTTTCAAAGTGATGCCACTGCCGCATTTCTTTCTGGGCTGTTGTGGATCGCCTAGACACGACTTAGCCTCCTCGACTCTAAGAAATTAAAACACTCACCATTGATAGCATGTAATAAAGAGTCAGATAAACTGGAGCTTATCGGATTCAATACATAACTGGGGTAAGTTGGCTTTACACCAGCAATCATGATAAGTACCTAGGGGCTGCTGATGAAGCTGTACAGACTTGCAGAGCATTACGGACCGAAAGAGCCAGTGGTTCAGGACTCGTAGGCTCATATCCACAGAGGCCCATTGTAAATCACTTGGCCATTCAAAAGAGGAATTTTGAATGGTAGTCGTATAGTTACTATCTTTTGATCATTGTAAATGACATGCGTTTCCAGCAATATCTAGTGCAATAGATGTTTCTATTGTCCAATACATATGAACTGAAGTAAATCCCCTATTGAACAATTGCAGGGTGGTCCATATAGCATGCGGCACACTGCTCAGTCTTCCAGACATTAATTAAGTTCTTGGAGCCGGGGCATTCCGCACATTGACATATCTCGCTGTGAGTGCACTGGTTGGGCTGGATACCAACGTTGGCTGAGATTGGAGAGGGCATTTCGGCAGCAGCATCGTCAGAGGGAGACGATGGGGTCGAAGAGGCGATCGTGAAGGCCATTGAAGCATGCATGTTGAACGTGGTCTAAGAATGGCTCTTGGTTCTGTGGGAATAATGATGGACGCGAAAGGTTTGTTGTCTTGGGTAAAGTGACTGGAGAGGTTGAGGTAATGCAAGTGTGAGATTTCTTTGGTTTGTCGAAATAGTACCTCGCTTTTATACACAAAGAGAAAGACGATTCACGGCGGGCAACGGAATGATATGTCACACTCTTATGAAGGACTCTACTTTAGTGCTTATGCTACAGTTCAGTAGCAAAGTTGCGATGCTGGGTACAGGTTACTGGCGCCTGTGTATGTACGTAGTGCTCTGTGCGATATTGACGGAAGCACAATCTCCTTCAGCGTTGAAAACATGTAATTTTGATCATATTACCTCATATATATTTTATTTTTTTATCTTCCTCAAAGCCCTAGATAAGATTTCAGGAGTATCTGAGCACCAGGAGTCGCAAAGCAGACGGCATGCATCAGAACAACGACTTGAAGTTGTGAAGCGCGAAGAACACCTCTTATTGTGCGCAGAACACAATGAATATAGCTAACAACAGCCGCTGCGCCGGTAAAGTATTGGCCGAACATCGATATGAACAAGTGATTCAAAGGATTTTGACAGAGTAATATTATTTGTCTGAACAGAAATGTTTGTGTATTTTTCAGAGTTTATAAATGCCACGCATCTGCCCTGCAATATGGAAAGAATTATCACTCGCATCACTGCCACTTCCACTACCAATTCACAACAAAACACCAACAGCATCACAGCTACCTCTCACATACACACAACAATCACTAAATAACCTACCTTCAAAATGTATCCTTCAGTTGTTTTCACCGCTGAGTCTTCGGCTCCCTCTTCACCCACCGAGGCTACTCACAGCTACTTCCTTTCTCTCGTCCCTGCTGAGTTTGGTCCCCAGCCTATTCAGTGCCCTCACAGCACTTGATGCGAGTGCACTGGCTGCAGCGGCTGTAAGAACGAGATTTCTAACTGGAGCACCATGCAGTGCTCTAACTGCAACATGAAATGCCCTGCCTAAGTGGCTATTCACAGCCAACTTGAGATGTTTTTTTTTATTCCAGGCTTGCTCTTCTTGGATGCCTAACATGTTTTAGGTTGGCATTTCTCTTTGGTATGCTTTGCGATGGAGAGGTTCAGGTGGAGTAGGATAGAAGTATACAGAGTGAGAAATTATAAAAAGAGCATATAAACAGTTTCCTTGGATTTATTCTTTATTATGTGATGCGATAACAGGTGACAAACACTGAGAATTTCCCAGTATGTAATGATTGCGGTCTTAAAGTCTACAACACAGGATATAGAATGAATATATCCTGTTTCAACGCTAGTATGCGTTCTGCAGCTGAAATACCAATTTTAAATTGTCTAAAACTTCTGAAACTTCTGGAGCATATACTTCTAGCTTTTTAGAGAGATCTGTTTGTCTTGTGTCAACACTCATTTTTGCTCCATACCTCTTCTAATAATATTCAGCTACCATACGCTTACTCGAGTTCGTTCATATGCTCTTAAGCTCTTATGCACTATTTGTAGTTACCTGGCTGTATACCTCCGGCGATAAAAGCAGCATCGCTCTTCAAGTCTGCTGGGAAAGCTTCTTATACGTAGGATGTCCAGGTGTTCTGATTCATATTCCACAATATCGAGACATTGGTCAAAGCTCATATCTTATGTAGTCTAGAACGTGGGGTTAACATCACATACAAGGTCACATACAATTCAACGGAGCTAATGCTCATGTTGAGTAAGTCTTTCTTTGATTCTCCCTGACCTGTTTAGCTACCTGCCAGGCCTCTTATCCGCTTCACCCTGAACTCTGCACGGGAAAGCACACCAAAGAACAATACCAGCGCAAACTTTTACTTCCAGATCAAAACCTACATCAGAAAATACCGCCTACGCGCATTGTAGGTAACTTGCATCAGCAAGCAAGTAGAAGAGATAAAATAAGTAACCTCATCTCAAGCCCCCGAAAGTATCTAAAAGGGGCAGTTGCAATAACAATCGTAGCACTGGAGGCTGGTGATGCAGTAGACCTTCCCAGTACAGCCATCACAACCCTGGCACCGGCAGCGAATACCTTTTCCACTCTCATGGACATGAGGGCGAGGATAGTTCTCCGGCTTGGCTTCACAGGGCGACTCTGGGACTGAGACAGGAGCGGAAAATTGCGGAGAGGGATTCATGGTGGCGAGTGAGATGATGAAATAGCTGGGGTTCAGTTGATGTTATTGTCGTTTGGAAATGCGTTGGTAGTTCTTGATATGACCGGAGGCTGGATACTTGCCAATAAAATGGTGAACTGAGCGAGCACTTGGGACGAAAGAGTTACCGATGAGGTTGATGACGCTGCCAAGAAGGGGGCGAGACCAGGGTATTTTATACCTGGGAACAATACGGGAAGAGGCTGAGTTTGTTTGTTCAGCGCATTTACCTTGACTTTATTGCAGATTTTTCATCCATGACGGCTCCATTATTGACCTCTGAATAGGAACATGTGTCCTTTGTCTGATTCACCTCTAGCACTGGCGAAGTGATACGTGACTGAACAAAGAACAATGGGTTGTAAACGACCGCATGGGTCTGTCTCTTTTTTGTTCTGTTACCGAAGGCTCTCCTAGTAAGCGTCTACTGCACAGATGCGACTTGGTCAGAAGATATTGACTGTGCATCTCAACGCCCGCTGTCTCATCGATTTACATTGCATGGCGAATGGTGAAACCTGATGACAGTGACAATGGAAGATTTGGGAGGAATCGATTTAGACATGCATTTTTGAGGCACGCGAACCAGTTCAGAAGTACTAAAAATATTCACATTTATTTCTGTAAGATCTTAGTATGCATTAAATGGATTAGGCATACATATGCATTGATATGGAAAGAAACTCTGGTGTAACAAGGTGACTGAGCTATTGATATGTCTATTGGAAGTAGTTCGTCTGCTCTCGGCTTCTGGCCAATGACATTTCGCTTAAAGTCATCCTGGACTCACTAAAGAATGTGATAGCAGTTCAGCCGCACTTAGACCGCCAATCGGATCCAGCGCTATAAGACCCCTGGAACCTCCCTAGACACAAACGGCAGTGATTTATCGAAGGTCAGCGAGCCACGTTTCCGCCACAAGGGATAGTTCCTGGGTCCAGAACGGCATTTAATCATGGGGACGGGCCGAGCCACTGAGATATCGCTAATTAATACTGCTATTGGGAGTGATAGCAATAGCTGGCGGGGATGTTCAGCTCCGCCGTCGCCAGCCTGGTCTTAGCTTGTCGTAGCGGCTGGGGTCTGGGCAGGTCTCTATCAAAGCCATCACTGTAGGGGTTGGGCACTTAAGAACCAGTTTCTCGCACAAGCGAGCATGTACTCTCTCTGATCATCTGGCTCTTGAGTTTCTCCTTTTTGAATCAGAAATATGGCTTTCCGACTTTTGGCGGGCATCACTGGACGCCAGCTCTTGGCTGGTGGCGCTGTGATTGGAGGAACAGGCCTTGCTGGATCACTGATCCAGACAGAAAGTGAAAAGCTGCAGGCTACTGAAGCACAAGTGCAGTTCCATACCTCCTCTATTCACCCAACTCCTGTTGGCTTCAGCCCCTGGCAAATCCGTAACGACTATCCCACCTCGGACATTCTCAAGGAGAGGCTCAAGGCACAGAAGGATGATTCTCTCCCCCATGCCCCCTCACCATTGATCCCTGCCCCCGGATTGCCTGGTGACTTTGAGGGCAAGAATGCGCCGTGGTTCAAGTACGACTACGAAAAGGAACCGGAAAAGTTTGCTGAGGCCATCAGAGAGTATTGTTTTGATGGCAATGTCGAGAAAGGGTTTCGACTAAATGAGAACAAGGTCCGAGACTGGTATCATGCGCCTTGGATGCATTATCGGGACCCAGACCCAAAAGCGACATGTACCGAACGTGAACCCATCAATGGCTTCACATTCGAGAGAGCAACACCTGCCAGAGAGTTTGCTGCGACACAAGATAAGGCCCTACAAAATTGGGCCATTGGATTCTACAACGCTACCGGTATGTCAATTACATCGCATCAAGCCTTTTCTAACATCTGGCTAGGTGCTACTGTCTTTGGTGACATGTGGAAGGATCCTGACAACCCTGATTTCTCTCAGAACAAGGAGTTTCCGGTCGGAACATGTGTTTTTAAGGTAGGGAATCACTTCGCACTCGTGGAACATCATGACTGACATCGGCCAGATCTTGTTGAACAACTCCACGCCCGGGCAGATGCCCATTCAAGATGGAGCCCCAACAATGCATGCAGTGAGTTGTGCTGACCATGAAACCAGGACTTTGGGCTCTAACAAGCATCACAGGTCATTTCCAAGTCAACCAAAAACGGAAGGGAGCGGAACGACTTCCCATCGCCACTTCGTCTGATCCAAGTCGACTTCGCTGTCGTGGATAAACGCTCACCAATTGGATGGGTCTTTGGCACTTTCATGTATAACAAAGACCATCCTGGAAAAGGCGTGAGTAACTCCCCAATAACCAAAGGCAATTTGCTTATACTGACCTCGTTATAAATTCTCAGCCCTGGGACAGACTCACTCTTGTCGGTCTTCAGTGGGGTAATGATCATTGGTTAACGAACAAGGTCATTGAGGAGACCAAGGCTGAGGGCCACGTGGCTAAACCGCGAGAGTGTTATATCAACCCGGAGGCAGAGAAGATTCGAAAGCGAGAGGGTGGCACACGGCCCTCATGGGGATGGAACGGCCGTATGAATGGCCCAGCCGACAACTTCATCTCTGCATGTGCCTCTTGTCACTCAACGTCAACATCCCATCCCATGTACAATGGCAAGGTCAAGGATGGCGTGAAGCAAACCTACGGCATGGTTCCGCCACTAACTATGGAGCCTATTCCCCAGCCAAAGCCAGGTAACACCTTCAGCGATGTTATGATCTACTTCCGAAACGTCATGGGAGGTGTACCGTTCGACGAGGGCGTCAACCCCAAGAATCCGGATGAGTATGATCCTAGCTATAAGAGCAAGGTCAAGAGCGCCGACTACTCTCTGCAGTTGCAGGTCGGTTGGGCGAACTACAAGAAGTGGAAGGAAGATCACGAGACTTTGGTGCAGAGCGTCTTCCGTAAGACAAGATATGTCATCGGTTCCGAGTTGGCTGGTGCTTCCGATCTGTCACAAAGAGACCAAGGTCGACAAGAGCCAACGGACGATGATCCGGTCGAGTGAGCATTGCGATGCAGTGAGGAGGATTGACAGTGTTGGATGTAGACGAGCTGGGGATAATGCATAGTACATTATGCCATGATAGCAACTGGGTGCCTGGGAGACTTGGGAACGTGATCGTGATCAATGTTCCCCATTCGATAATTATTTCGAGATGAACCTTATTTTCTTGTTTACTTGTACATCATTCTCCAGTCTTGTTATCAACGACCGGGCGAAGGATAACACCCAATACTTGATTCCATGCAACTCGCTGCTTATGCACTTTCATATCGGTAACAGCTGTATCACTTGAACCACCTACATCACTCATTTGGGAAACGGAACGCTGACAGAATTCCAAGAGCACCACGCTCTTAAGTCATCCCCCAGGGGAGCAAGAAATATCAAACCTTGATATAGGGTCTTAAAATAAACCTAACCAAGAGTCCCTTAAGCTTAGGCTAGATTTACCTAAATATTTTTATTGCTTAGGGTCAAGGTGCTGAGTTTTCTTTCCTCCCCTAGTCATCCTATAGTATCTAGTAGAAGTAATAAAAAAGGAGCCTCGTCCCTAAGAGACTAAGGCCTTGGGTCAAAGTATGACCGTCATTTCCACGGGGGATTTTGAGGAGTTATTTGCTCATCCGACTCCAAAACTCGAAGACCTTGTGCTGAGGAGTGTTATCACAGCCAAAAAGCACCACCTAGGATGTCGGAGCTTGTTTCAATACGATTATTCTGTCATCTGACGGCATGAAGGAAGCCTGGGGCTTACTCGATAAGGCACGAAGTGGCACCGGCTGATTCAGCGCACTGTCCAAGACAGGAAGGTCACAGATCAGCTTTCAGAATGGTGGCTTACTTCATCGCCATATCTTTTCGATCACTGGTGTTAGAATTGAATAGGTATAAAAAGTCTGCAGCCAACTCGAAACTCCTGAAACGATCCTGGGCCTTAAGTTGCTGAATTCTCACTATTGATCTCACTTTGGTCTTTTCCTCATCATGTCATCCAATATTCACGAAGAGACGCACGCAGACCTTGCTGCAGGATCAATGGAAGAATACTTCAATCAGAATCCTTCAGTGCAAGTCGTTATATTGCAATGGGTTGATATTTGTGGAATTCCAAGAACTAGATTACTCACTGCCTCACGATTTAAGAACCTCATAAGATCTGGTGGCCACCTTGATTGTGCCCCGTTGGATACACTCGTACCTACAACCGCTAAATTTATCCCTCAATTATTCGCTCTTTTCAGCGGGAAGGGAAAGATACATCCTGATGTTTCCTCGATCCGAACTATGAAGCATGATGCATCCGGAATCGGCAACGCAGCTCATTGCGTTGGTATTGTGGACTTTCAGAATACAGGTGCCCGACTCCTCTTGAAAGACATCGTAAAAAGGGCTGAAGACTCTTACGGCTTGACGTTCCTTGTTGGCATTGAGTTGGAATTCTGTCTTCTCGTTCCAGGAACCCTGGACGCTGCTGAGCCTGCAAAGCCGGGAGTGGCTGGTACTTTCGGTACTCTCCGTTCCAAAGTCTGGCCTATACTCAACGAAATCATTGTTGCTTTTAGCGAAGCAGGGATTGAGGTCGAGCAGGTGATAAAAGAGTACGGTACATCGGCCTATGAAGTTGCCCTCCCTCCTCTTACTCCCATCGAAGCCGTGGACACCTATTACTACGCCAAAGAGCTAATCCAGAATGTGGCACACGAGTATGGAATCCTTGCCACCTTCTATCCAACACCATACGACGGGGAACAGGGCCAGAAGAACGGACAGCACATTCACATCTCAGCAACCCCGACAGAGGAGAATAAAGACTGGAACCCTGATGACATCCTGGCGGGGATATTGAGCCATATCCCTGCACTCATGGCATTAGGAATGTGCCAGGTCGACTCTTATGAGAGAGTCAATATCAGGAGAATGTGTACCGGCGGCCTTGTGGGCTGGGGTGATAATAATCGAGACATGCCTGTCAGAAGAGTCACCAAGAACCACTGGGAGATCCGTGTCAATGACGCTACCTCGAACTCATATGCCATGGTCGCGGGAATCATTGGTGCCGCACTCGACTCCAAGCCGCTTATAATTGGAAACGTGGTTGGTAAGTCTACCGAAGCCGAAACAGCTAATGTTTGCTAACAAGTTTAGAATTCACATTGATGTATTCTGATGAAGAAAGAAAGAAAATGGGACTGACGAAACTTCTACCGACTTCTCTTGAGGCTGCACTGAAGGAGCTTGAAGATGACAGAGCTTGGGCGGATAGTGTTCTTGGCCAAGGGTATATCGATTGGTTCCTTGCACTGAAGCGGGCACAGATGAAAACTGTTTCAGAGATGCAGACAAAGGAACGAATATTGCACATGCTCAGCTTCTTCTAGTATGGTACAATAGCGAAGATGTAGGCCTCTGCTCATTGGGAAACCGGAAAAATGGACTGGCCTCATTTGTATAAAGACGCCGCGATAGTTCAAGGAGTTCGAAAATCCTAATATTTACCATGACATTGCCCAACAATTTCGTTGCCTTTTTAGGACGTCCTATATATCCCTTGTCCCGAATCTATATGCGGTCTTGGGCATCTTCAAGATCGCCACTCGTTTCAGTGCAGAAATCTTCCCATTCCGCCTTCAGGGGTATCAGCACCGCCCAAGCTGATCAGTCGACCAGCATCCCATATAACAAAACCCCATTCGCGAAAGGTTCCTTTTATATAAGGATCGTGGAGATTGTTACAGGTTTCATTCCAGATGATCACCCAGGCCAGCGGCGGTAAGTGTTCGCGATCTCCTGTGAACGGCATTGGCTCCTGACTGTCTTGCTCTTGGTCTCCATCGGTAAAAACCCAATCCCGCCGGTTATGCTGTACATGGACATCTGCTGCTTCGAATAACCAGCCTCCGTCTGACGCCGTCATACGCTGCGACATCAAATCGACGAGAGCGGGATGGTCTTGTGCTTCGAAGATAGATGAAAGTACCGTCAAACCCAACGAGTTCTTGCCATTATGTAAGATTTGTCTAATCCGAAGATTGTTCAGTTGTGATTGCCAATTAATTCTTTTGGTTGGGGGACGTACTAAACAATTCAGTGCTATCAGAACCTTCTAGGGTGAACAGACCCGTTATTCTGGCACTCGTTTCAGGATCATCGGGATGCAAGTCCCAGGTGACTTCATCAAGGACATCTTTGTACTTGTCCTGAATAAATTCATTGATGCATAGTATCTCCTCAATCTCCCAAGGCTCAAAATTGTGAATAAACCATTGACGTCTCTCATCATTAGTCCCAATGTCGTGCCGGCTTTGCACATCCGCGCCAAAGAGATTGCAGAATAACTGAAACCGATAGAATGCCCGTTGTTACCAATGAGTTTCCGTGGTACTGGCTTGCGCCGGGGAAGTCAACGAGTCGTGGTGCGTTTGGGCCCAAGTAGTAAACCTACATGCAAGTGGCTTGACTATCTTTGAGTGAAAAGTGACAGCAGGAATTATCTGGTTCTTTTCTAGGAGGACTGATTGTGCTGTATGATGTTCTATGCGTTGCACATCGTAAGTTTCAATGAACTGAAGAACATTTTTCTTGGTGTGACTGGGACGGAATCGGCGGCGCTGGAGAATTACACAGAACAAGCGTCAACAATACCAAGCCCCAATTCGCATTTCAGACAGTGGTAAAGCCAGAATGTTGGACGCTGAGGATAGGAGCTATAGATCATAGGCGATGTCCGAAGCAGATCATGAAGGTCTCAGGTGTTGCCAATATTGAGAAGAACGTGATACAGGATATTTAAAGGGAGGCGTTCAAACTGAGGCGAATCAAAGACCATACCTGGAGGTGTGTTTCTGGAGGGCTTCGAGGGATACGAGTCTCTGCTTGTAATATTTTACGTCGACTTGAGCGATGGCCTGTCCTGGGATCTTGTGAGCAGAATATCAAGAACCGGTGGTGGGGGATGTCAGTGAACCTACCTGGGTAGACCGGATTCTATTTCCCCCTCTAGGGGAGGAAAGAAAACTCAGGATCGTAATCCTAAATGATAAAAAGACTTAGGTAACTTCGCATAGTTTTAGGATATCTTGGTAAAAGGTATCCTTAAGTTAGCAAAGTTGGTTTTAATACCCTATATTAAGGTCTGTTATTTTCTTGCTCCTTGATGCCCCTCTACTTATAGAGTATGCGGAGATAAGATAAATCCGTGCCCCCAACCTCAAGCCACATATTGATCGCCCACGTTTCGTCTGACATACAGCAACAGGGCTAACGAGCCTGATCGAGTTACTCCGGGGTTAATAACAAAATCCGGGATCTTGGGGGTATAACAATTTTCACTTGACCACTAAGGAAGTTGAGAGATTCAATCACGAAAACAATATTTTTTTATCATTTCCTAAAGCGCAAGTAAAATACGAACTACGAAGCTATGTCTACTCCAAGTCTGACGAACGCCCAGCAAGTTAGAGACTTCGTTGAGACGAAGCACGACAAGCCATATGATGCCATTGACCCGAAGAAGGCAGAACTGCCTGAAGGATTTGTCGTGTGCATAATCGGTGCTGGAGGAGCTGCGGGTTCCGGGCTGGCAAAGTCCTTTGCTCAAGCCGGTGCCGCGGGCATGATCCTCGCTGCGCGGTCGCAAAAGACGTTGGAGGCAACAGCCACGGAGGTTGGTGATATCAATGCATCGATCAAGGTTGCTTCTGTGGCGTGCGACATCACTTCCAATGAGAGCGTAAACAATATTGCTTCAACTGTCAGGAGCCAATTCAACGGGAGACTAGACGCCGTGTTCGTCAACTGCGGGTTCTCGGGTTCTCTTTCAAAGGCTACAGTCCTTGAAGAAGACTTTGAGGATGTACAAAAGGCCTTCGCCACACACTGCCTTGGTACATGGCTTGCTGCACACCACCTTTTGCCCTTCCTTCTTGAGAGCAAAGGCAGTTTTATCGTCATCAGTTCTATCTCAGCTCAAAGTCTCATCGGATTCGGCACAACATCTCACTATTGTACCAGCAAGATTGCACAAGCTCGTATGATCGAGATGATACACGCCCAGTACGCCGATAAGGGCATTTTTGTCGTCAGTGTGCACCCAGGTGGAATGCAGAGCGAGTTCTCGAGGGCAGCATCGAAGGATATTCAGCATCGTGAGTTATCTTCAGAATTTGAATCAACTCGAAAGCTTACAATTGTCAGTCTTGACCGACAGCCCAGATCTCGTTGGGGCGTTTTCTGTGTGGCTGCTCAAAACTGAAGGGATGGGAAAGCGGCAGGGTGCATTGAACGGACGAGGGCTGTCTTGCAAATGGGATGTCGCTGAGTTGGAGGCGAAGTTCGATAGCATACAGCAGCAGGATCTTCTGAAGTTTCGGATGGCTGTTGAGTGACCCCATACAGAGTGCTTAGTATCATCTGATCATTACATCTCAGGTATGACTGGCAATAATACAACTTTCCAAAGGTGAGCTAGCGGACTAAGGAAATAACTGCTTCATACACTGATTCGGCGAGCTCTTGTCCTCACTACTCTACTCATTAGCATCAAGGCTACAGCTAGCTTTACAGTACTATCGCATGCCTACCTCCCGATCGAGTAGGCAGTGACTCAAGTTGTTCAGCCATAGCCCCAATCCCACCATGCTTTTCGAACATGGGCTTCATGTCCTCTGCAAGGGTGAAACCGAACTCGATGGCTGTATTGGTAACAACCGCCATCACGCCTGGGTCGAGGCTATCTGCACCGTACTCTGCTACAATATGCATTTCCCAAAGGTTGGTTATAAATTTTCTGATGTCATTTAAATCCTCGCACAGCAGTTTATATGCAAAAAAGGCCTCATCGAGTGAGTCCCCTGAATCGGCCTCGTAGATAACGTCGTCATTGCGTTAAGAAACTTTTCTGATGGATGATAGACCTCCAATTCCTTGAACTTGTTTGTCAAGGTCTCGGCCTCATTTGAGGAACCAGAACCAATTGGATCTGAATATGGCTTGAGGACTTCGCGGACCTTCTCGAGGATTCCCACAAGTAGGAATGTCTAGCATCCGATTTGACATCGTGCTTCTGATTGGAGGCGACCAATTCACTGTCAAAACCAGTTCTCGCTTCAATCACCCGGTTGAGTGTAGTGAAGAACGTTCGCGGAACAGACAGAGCCGGCTTTTTATAAGCCGAGATGCATTCGGCCAGGGGACCGAAGTCCTTGATCTCAATGATGTATCGAGGTCCTTCATTTTGCGGCATGCTTCCCTGGGGGGCAACTTTAGCCTTCTTCTTGGCTTCTGCTCTGGCTTTACCCTTCAGTCGAGCGGCTGGTTACTCTGGAGCAGGTGAATTCGACAGCAGGTCGGCAGGATATCCACATTCTTTCGCAATTGGAGCAAGCCATGAGGCAATCGAATTGGTGTCCTTCTTGTATTTACAGTACACGCTGACCAAAACTGGTGGCGACATCTTGGCCAACGGATAAGGTGATAGGTTCTGTTACATGACACAATTGAGGGGCAACTGCTGCGCGAACGAACCCAATCCACGGCGATTACTTAGCTACAATGCATTTAAGCATTTCCTGTCTTTAAAACGAAGATGTCTGATAAGATTGGCAGCGTCCCTGCCATATTAAACAGACCAGGGTGTACAAAAAACGTCAGACGATGCCCGTTTCCCATCGCAAAACCCCAACAAGACACCCTTCATTTCCACACAAGTGGGAGCAGGAATAATGAGCCTCAGAGAATTTACGTCCTCACAAGACTTAAAAGTCCCATCTTAACCCTGAAGATCAGAAGCTATGTCTTAATGACAAAGTTATTTAAAGTTATTGCAAGATCTAGAACTTACATTTACTATCACCTCTATTGATTGGCTTGACGACTGATTTCTACCGACATTGAAGTGGTCGGAGAGCAAATCCTGGCTTCCAAATGTAATTAGACCCTCTTGGTTGACCGATGACGCCGGCATTTCTTTCCGTCACGCTTGCGAATATGGCTGATATGGCCCAGAATAGTGCCCCCAGCCGGGACCTGAGAGGTCTTGTTACTACATGCGATAGAGTCCTACTTGGGATGGATCTGTGAATCCTGCAAGATATATCACGGCGCTCTGGTAAAAAGCAAAAAGATTTCCCAAAAAGATTTCACCTACGTCGTGGAGGATTCTTCCCTTGAAACTCGGGAAATACATAGGACTTGGAAGAACAAGGGGGAATACAAATCGTTCTGATCCGTTACAAACCTTATACCTGACCCTATATATTGTCTCTAAGCTAATCAGAGTATATGCTTGGCTGTCGCGTATAGGTTATTTCTTGTGCCTGGGGCTAGCTTAGTGCTGCTGTCAGCCTTGCACCACTCATGATGACGATCCTTCCTTTTCGAGTTTAGGACTTTAGAGAGGGGTAGGGGCTCTTTAGACTTTTTTTTTCACTCATGCCGGACTATTCACAGGCGGAACTTGTTCAACCTATTGCACAAGGGTAGGACTGATGGTGAAGAGGACGAGTTTGAGTCCTACGGCTTGCAACTCGTCCCATGATTAATAACCAGGCAGTAGATTACGAAGATACTTTGACCTGTTTTTCTCTCAATATTCATATACGACTGCAAATCACCAGACAATCGTAACTCCAGCAATTCTACCTCAGTTCTTCCAGTATGGAACAGTCTCTATGCGATACCTGCGCCCGGATAAATATTGAAGAACTTGTCTCTAAGCAGGGCTTTGCATTACATAAGAACCTACTCGATCTCTACAAGTCTGTGAGGACATGCCAGTTGTGTCGTCATGCACTGAGTAGCTTGAGGCCTCTTTTGCCTCTCAACTTGAGAAGTATACCTTGTCGTCATGCAATGAGACATCTGAACTCGGAAAGTTCAGAATCCTCTCTTTCCGAATCGAATCAGAAACTTCTCGCTACTCAGCAGGCTCGAGCCTTTTATGGACAACATAACCACCCGAAACATGGCTTGACTATAGTGGTTTCGGACATCGACTCGGAAGCTCCTAGCGAGCGCCAACGAAGCATTCCCTGGCTTACAATGAGGACACTTTCTGGGGATCCTGCTCAGCGATCAGGCGCCAAGACCGCTCGACTAATACCAGAAAGCACGGCTAGTTTGACTTCAACTGTCCATGCTTTGGAGTGGCTGAAGGAATGCCTTCTGAGCAAAGATTGCTTTGAAGGTTGTACACACATCATTGACAGCGATCTTCAGGAGTGTCTGGCAATGACTTATGGCACTAACAGAAAGTTGGAATCAATTTCTCTATCAGCAGGACTTGACAAGTCGCTGCAAAAACAAGAGATGCAAAGGCTGCAATTATGCGAGGACATCCAGTTCTTACACCAGCAAAGGAGCCTCTCACGAGGTGATGCACTTGTCGAAGACGAGCGCGCCGCAAGACTTGTTGAGATCATCGATACGGACCAGGGTACCAAGCTTAAGATAGTCCCGGGCTCAATTGGTTCTTCGTCGTATGCCGCCTTGAGCTACAGATGGGGCGGCCTGGATGCTATCTGGCAAACTACCACCAAGAACCTTGGCGTGCGTCTGGCGGAGTTCAATATTGTCGAACTTCCCAAGACTCTGTCCGACACTGTTCGAGTTGTTAAAAATCTTGGTCTAAAGTGGGTTTGGATCGACAGTCTCTGCATTGTTCAAGATGACAAGGGAGATTGGGCCAGGGAAGCCGTTAAGATGGCTTCCATTTACCAGAACGCCCTGGTCACTATCTCTGCTGACTCCAGCCCAGACGCCAAAGCAGGGTTACACAACGAGAAGTCTTCTTCCATTTTCAATGACAGGGATAGCATGAAGATCTGCAGCAAGCTCTCAACTGACGAAGAAAGCTCAATCTTTCTGTTCCCAGATCAAGAGACAAGAATTGATCGCTCGGCTACCAATCTGCGAGATATGGGTGACCTACTAAGCCACTGCGCACTCCGGGACCGAGGATGGACCATGCAAGAGCGAATCCTATCCCCCCGAATCATCCACTTCGCTTCAGATCAGCTTTATTGGGAGTGTTTACACGGAATTCACGAGAGCGAGGACGAACTTCTTTGGATAGACCGTAACGTGAACATCGCAAAGATAGCGCATCGGATCAAATGTGCGGAGAATGAGGAAGCGAAAAAGAAAGAACTCAAACTGATGCTACGCTATTGGTATGTTCACCTTGTTGGGGGAGACTACTCGCATCGATCTTTGACATTTATCGACGACAAACTACTCGCCATTAGTGGAATAGCCAAAGCCCTGGACAACATTCACCCGCTTGGTTACATGGCTGGCCATTGGTGCGAGGACGACGATGAGCTCGTCAAAAGTCTTTGCTGGAAGCGCGGTGGGCCAGGCAAGAAGGCGGTCAAGTATCGCGCGCCATCTTGGTCATGGGCCAGCCAAGATTCAGCAATTGATTATGGTCATTTCAGCATCGTAGGGACCCTAGGTGAGAAGATCATCGCAGAACCTGTGGCTATGGAAGGACAAAGCCCAGATGGCACCCCATTCGGCCGATACGATAACGGGTATCTTCAGATCAAAGCCAAGGTCGGACATGGGAAATTATTCCCAAACTGCGGGCATGATTTCAGTAACTATCAACAGGCTGGCGCTTTCGGTGGTTACACTGTTGATCCTCTGAAGGAGAGATGCGCGTTTCTGCTGCTCGATGGCGGAGAAACGTCTGATCTAGTCTGGCTAGACGAAAGTCGGGCGACTAAAGAGCCTATCACAGAGCCTATAGATGTTCAAGTCGTCATGCTAGCTGAGATCGAATCTGAAGGAGAAGAAGGGCCTCGTCCTGGAGTTTGCTTGATCTGTACTTTGGACGAGAAGTACTACTTGACGAGAATTGGGTTCACAGAGTCTCTAAAGTACTACAAAGAGGGACAGGGTGAAGAGTCTCCTCCGGTTTTCGGGTCGCGTCTTTGTGAAAAGAAAGCCACTACTTTAATTATACTCTAGTTGCTTATGCAGCGTTGCAGCTTGCAGTCACAATGGCGACGATTCGGCCGAGGGGCGGTCGTCTAATCTTGGCGCTCCGTAGGCGGACATCCTCAGGAAGCAAGAAAACTTCTGACACTAAATCAGGGTGCCACGATAAACTGATCTAAGAGTCTATTAAGATATGCTAAATTTACCATAGTCTTTCTATCACTTAAATAAGGCTCCTTAAGTTACCTTCGTGCTCTGTAAGCCATTCCTTCGTTGCCAGTCTCAACATATCTATGATCCTAGGTATTCATCGGCTATGGAACTTATTCAGCCGAGACAGGGGTTTTGCCAGATCACCGGCTATTTACAAGCCCTAAGTCCGGCGGCGCCCTGTCGAGTATATATGGTCATCTGATGGAATTCCGGACAGCTGGAAGGGCACTGCAATAGCATAGCCAGTTGACTACACATACGTTGTTCTAATATCCTCTTTAATGCACGTGGGTTCATTACTCCTCTGACGACCTGTTCACTTCCGCCACCATGCCTTCCACAAACGAGCCTATGCGCGTGCCGGATGTATCGACTCTGACTGCAATCGCAACAACATACATCGATGTTTTCAGAACGCTAGACACGGAGGCCCTGTCCCGCATCCTCAGCGACGAGTATAGTCACCGATTTGCCCCGAGCTCGGCCAATCTTCCTGGGTCCATGGATCATCATGGCTTGATCGCTCGACTGAATCAGGTCGGACAGGTCATGTCTTCATTCACTGTAACCATCAAGCAGATGTGGCCCAATCCGTCGCTACGACAGGTCCTCGTATGGGCAAACTCTGAGACCAATTTCTAAAGGCAATTGAGGGACAGTGATCATGATGAAGGATGGACGAAGAGGGGAGAGTACATGTTTCTGATGACCATGAATGAGACTGGGGAAAAGATTATGGATGTACTTGAGTTTGTGGATAGTAAACCTACAGAGGATATCGTTGGCCTGGTGGCCAGAGCGTTGGAGAAGAAGTTATCGGCTAGGTCTTGAGTGAGACAATGTGCCATGGTGCTTTGTGCACTATATGTTTTATACAAATACTGGGTATATGTATTCCGCTAGCAATGATATGTGACTGTGAAATCCAAATCTATGTAAAATGAGTGTTGTGTTAAGTCCAGTTATACGCTTTCCTCCTGCGTCAAAGCCAACTCATCCTTGGCTTTCAGCTTTTGTCGCTCACCACGTCCCATCTGATATAGTCGAGACGCACCGTAGAGCTGGGTCGTGATCCACAGGGAGAACACCAAGGGGGTAATGATACGCCACTCGAGACCCCAGCGATGCCACGACCGGTTTAGAAGATATATCGTAACGGCGACCTCGGTTAGAGCTCCTGTAACTTGCCAGACGCAGCATGTATAGGCCATACGGGACAACAGCAGAGTGTTGTGGCGCTTGATTCGCCAGACGATCATCATAAGGAAGATAGGGAGCTCGACAATGACATCGAATGTACCTGAATAAAAGACGTTGTCAGCATATTCCGATTCGCGAGATTGCAGAGGCTTGGTTGACTAACCCCAGACCATGCACATGTAGAACTCCAGTGTAGCTTCGCGATGCTTGTCGTGGTCGGCAAAAAGACTCAACGCTGTCTGTGTGATGACAAGCAGTCCAGTATGGTGCGCAATGCTGAGAGGGCTCGCGAACTTGGTGCGAAAGCATATCTCGAAGATATAATATGAACTGTAGACTTCGGAAAGAACAAGGAGACTATCTCCGATCGTGACAGCGCTGCCTTTGGTAAATGGTGTAGAGAATTTGGCATCGCCGATGAGGAAGTACATCATTGGATAGCATCCACTGCAAAGAACGCAGAAAAGAATGATGCTGCCGACGTGGAAGTAGACAAAAGACCGCCGTCGCCTCTCATCCTTTGTTCGTTCGAATGTTTGGCAGATGTCTTTGTAAACAGTCGGTAGGATCCATCGCTCGAGGCAGTTGGTAAGGAGAACAATGCAGATGATGCTGGTAGCAAGTATTAAGGAGCCGTATGGTAGAAGATGTGAAAGGGGGTTGTTTTCGATGATCTGGATCTTAGGTACAAATACCCGATGGGCATGATGGGCTGAATCAGACATTATAGCGAGTGGAGAATACAAACGAAAGCAATTAATTAAGCAAAAAGTGTACAGAAGAAATGAATTGTCAAACTGCGGAGAAGAGGCCATGATTCTGTATTTATCCTCGCATCATTTGTGCCTCACTGACGCAAAATCACGTACTAAAAAGGAGAGTTGCCTACGCGGCTCAAACCGACGAACGGAGTAAGCAGCAAAGAAGCCCAATACGAGAAAGCCAGCGCTTCTCAAGCGAGGCAAAGCAGTAGATATTCAACACCCTGGGATTGGTTCTATCGTAGACGCCTCCATACGAAAATTGCCGAAATTCTTCTAGTCGCGGGCCTAGAAGCGCGTGCTAGTCTCGTCAGTGGTCAACTCGTAAGATTCGGTCCGGGGTAGCTGAGGCGGAGCAGGACAGATTGCTCCACTTGGGCAAGCCGTGTTTCCGTGGGCAGATTACGCGGCTGCGGTTCCTCGGCAAGATGCGAGAATTAATTTGGTGCCTTGTTGCTTATACGTAAATAATGAATGGTGAGAAGGGGGGGTGTCTGTGCTCGAGGTCTTGACGTCTCGTGAGAAAAGGGTCTTGTTCGGGATTGACAAGCCGATCAGGGGTTGGTTTTAGGTCAGGGCGTTTTTGAGTTTGTATCAGAAGGGATTTACACACGCATTTGGGGGATAACACGGCAGCATGTAAATGAGGGATGTTATATTTGGGTACAGAAATCTGACATGAGCAACACTCCAGTTTCGACTCTCGTATACTGACATTCCCAAATTCATCTGTTTCTTCGGGAACTTCAGAATTGGGAATGGGCTCAAGTTTCATGCTTATAGACTAAGCCACCAGTACGCTTCAACCAATCTTTGGACTTGAATAAGTTTAGTACAAACAGCTAAGATAGCCTATAAGTCTTGGCTCTGAGCTTCTCTCAAAGCCAAGTCCAACATAATTGGGTCATCTGGGCTACCCCTAGTTAGATTATTGCATGCATGTTGAACCCTGCATCAGTTTTGGCCAGATGACGTGGCTTGATTTTCGCGAGAAACAGAGTGAAAGGGGTCTAGCTTCAGAGCTGCTAGGCTGTGCCGTAGCCGTTGATGAAATGGCGCACTTTGGGGAGAAGTTGTCGGCCCTTACTTGTCTAGGAACGGAGTCTACGACGAGGGAGTAAGACGGCCCCACTTTCGGCGCTGGACTTCCGATGCAACGGCGCAGTTGCGGCATCACGGCATAGTTATAACCGGAATCTTCCTCCAGAACGTGCTTTTATTAGGATCTGCCGCGCATGAATGAATCTTGGGGTTTCTCAAATGCCCACTATTACCCGATTAAGGGGGAAAGAAAACTTGGGGCCGTTATTTCAAACGACAAAAAGACTTGAACAAGCGTGGTATAACTCAAGCTTCTGAACCAATCTGTTATTTTTGACACCAGGGTTACAAGATCGGAAGCGTCTAGCGCCCTAGAGCCGATATCCGTTAACTTAAGGCTTGTTCTCGTATCCCTGGATTAAACAGCTGCGAGGCAACCAGAAGATATAGTGCTGAGAATACATATACAGTCTTATGGTCTAGCATGGATTTTCCTGCTTGAAAACCTAAGATTTTGTGATGCTTCGGTCGTTGATGAAAACCACCAACAGAATGATTGGGTGGCAGAGTTTGGTGCCTGAGGTTATAGGACTAGCGCGATGGATATCTCGAACTAGGGAATGAAGCAAATCTTGCTTCAAGCATCCGTCTCTCGAATCGATGAAAAGTGGCCTCGAATATAGCTGAATTACTTTCCTATATATGCAATTGCTCTCAAACAAGTCATTCTGCGATGAACGGCTCCCCGCAACAGACTCCGAATGTTCCGAGATACCCGAACGCGCCGAGAACGGAGGCTGCAGCAACTCAGCCGCCAGATTTGAAGAGCATACTGCGCGTGAGGCAGCTTGCCCGTATGAGAAAGGCATGTTTGCCCTGCCGGGAGAGAAAAGTGCGCTGTAATCATCAGCAGCCCTGCCAAACATGCGTCAAGCGCGGTCACTCTGACCTCTGCTTCTACGACCAACCCCGGGCGTCATCAAGTCCAACTCCGCAACCTCACCAACCAGAATTACAGGCTGTTACGGAGTCGAGTCATTATAGCGGCGATGCAAGACAAACCATACGCCCTATCAGTCGCAATGGCAGCGTATCCGCCATGAGTCCGTCCTTGCTAGGGGATAACTCAATCATCTCAGTAGCACGACCAGATACCACCCAACTTCATGCAAACAATGAACGTCGCGCCGCGTTTGAAACGGGAGTTCTTCCTCTCCTTGGCATGGATGGCGCTTCTGATGGTGTACGCAGGTCACCAGCAGGACGCTCAGAAACAACACTTGCAGTTGACCAAGACATGATTTCTCTGTTTGGCTTCTATCGGGATCGAGTTCACCCTTTTCAGTTCGTCGTCGACGATCTCACAGAAATCGAAAAGCTCATATGCTCTCTCTTGAATCGCGAGGTTCAGACACAGCAGGTAGACAACCATAGCCTTTGCCTTCTTCATGCTATAATGGCGGCTGGGGCACAATTCTCCGACTTGCCCACTTCAACCCGAGTATCAAAGTCCAGTCAAAACTGTAGGTACTAGCTCTCTTTTTCTCCTGTTGCTTACAAATGACTCATAAGTCCTAGTGCATTCCGCACTTCGGTACTTGGGATCTTTTGATCTCTTGTGGAATCCGTCCAAGAGACTAATCCAAGCATTGCTCGTTCTTGGTCATGTTTTGCAAAATGATATGAACCCCCGTGCAGCTTGGATCCTCGGTGGAACCACGGTTCGAGCTGCGCTATCTGTCGGTCTTCATCAGCCTGCGAATCACTGTGCTCTCCGTCTCTCGCCTACGGAAGCGCAACATTTAAGGTCAGTCACTCAACCACCAATTTGCGTTTGTTTTCCGGACTACTGACGTATCCCTTTGGTACACAGGCTCGCACTTGTTTGGCAAGATGCCCTTCTCTCGTTGGCGTTTGATAGACCCCCAGCATCTCATGAAATGGACCTGGAGTCAGACCTTTCAGCTCTGGTATCGCTCGATCCGTCTAGCCAGCCTCTTGACTACCGACAGGCTATGAACTGGCTATGTCATCTGAGCTTCAGGCACCTTCCAGGACTTCCCCAGAAAGAACCGGTCAGGAACTATAGCCGCCTCTTCCATGACTTCGACCTTTACGAGTCTTCTCTAGCTCCTCATCTGCAGGATTTGCAGCGATCTAGCTCGATCCAAGAGCTACAAGAACATCATAGCCTGATCGTCCACCGTTACTTTCTTCTCTCGACCCTCTGCCGTCCTGTACTGTCCTCGCAGAACAAAGGAAAGTTTAGTGAAGAAGAATGCTCTATGATATTGAACCGCTTCCAAGGTGCTTTAAAACGAAGTGTTCGTGCTTTCATCAAGCTACGCTCAATCTCAAACCTTGCAACCCGTTCATGGGCCTTCGTTCATAACGGTCTTGCCTCAGCACTCTTGTTGAGTTTTATCCGACAAGGGTCTGACGCTCAGGATCAAGACTCCCAAGAAATACTAGCTGAGCTAGTAAAAACGTTAACTGAGCGCAGCGACGATGTTGGACAGTTCTCTGCGGCACATAAGAAAGCTCTCAGGGCGATTCAAGCTCTGCAACGATCGTCAGTGGATGAGACCAGATGCCAAAGTGAGAATTCGTCGCAAGAGCATCATCCAATAATAGTTTCTTCGGAAAACATGACTGTTCTACCAGAACACTTTGGTGATACTCGGGAACCAAGGTTTGTGTTACAACCCTCCCCATTGTTCAAACATACTGACATTCCTCCTTGCAGCATGGTTAATTTGGATGATTGGCTTCGAGACTTTGACTTTGACGCATTTTCTCCTCTTGAATCATACAATTTCATCATGTCAGACCAGGTGCCACAAGATTTTGGTCTCTAGGTCGCTTTGTATCCAGCGAATTCCGATGACCTGGACAGATGTCCTGAGCTTATCAAAAATGTTCTAATAAAAATACTATTTTCAATGATAACGTCTGTATATATTCTAGTAGTCTCTATAAGTTTCTATGCTAGGATGGCCCAAATTAGTGCGGGCTGTTGAAGCCCAAGGCTTGCCACCGGCTGTAAACCCTGTCTTTGATCTCCTCTGGAAACGAGTTATCAAAGTCTGCTGCTTCCCAGTTCTTCCCGGTTGTATATTCGACTGGCAACAAGCTGTCGGAGACAACCTTGCCACCACGATTAGGCGCTCCACTACCATGCGACATGTATGGAATGAGAGGAAATCCAGCAACGTCTTCAAAGAAATACTCGTCCGTTCCGGGGCGGCAACGAGTGCAGAAAGCCCAGATCACATCCTTAAAATCGTACACGTTAATGTCATCACCGACGATTACCAATCGATGGATCGTATAGCCGACCTTGTGATTGAAGATGATGTCTCCGATCTCACGGCAAAACTTCTCAGACGTTGTCTTCATCTCACGTAGCTTCTGAGTGTCGACCTGCAACGCAACCCATGTAACTTGAGACTCGAAAGGTGAGAAGGCGTCCTTGATAGGGAGACCTTTCGACTTGAGAAGAAAGCCGATCTCTGCGGCAGCAAGAGGACCAATCATTGTATGCTACTCAAATTAGTCACGGTCTTCGAGTAAATTAAGCTAATACTTACAGTCTCGTCAGTCAGCCTTCCGCAGTTGGAGACGGGCAGAATCGCGTCTTTACGGTGTGTGATTAGATCCACCGTGTACTTTGGCCATTGGTGTGCGTCACCAGGGAACACGTAGCTAGGGTGATTATCAGCACTGGAAGAAACGTAGACATCATCGCCGACTTACCCATGCATCTCTCCAAAAGGTCCCTCAGTTGCAGTATCCGTGATAGAGCAGGTTCCCTCGAAGACTATTTCCGAGTTGGCGGGTACATGGAGTCCATTGGTCTCGCACTTGACGACATCAAGGGATGATCCGACGAGCGAACCAATGTACTCGGCTTCGGACAATCCGTCAGGGAGTGGCATGCTCGATGCCATGATGGCAGCAGGGGGGACTCCAAAGGCCAAAGCCCAAGGCATATCGCGACTTTCCTTCTTCCACATCTCGTGAATCTGGTAGAGGTGTTGCGGCTTGATCACCAACCCAGCAAGGTGATTTCGGTCGTAAACCATCGCACGAGCAATAGACCAGTTTGTCCATTTACCATCTGGTGATTGGACAATATGCATTCCGTAAGTTTGGATGTATTTTCCACCATCTGATTGATGAAGCAGTGGTGCTGGAAGCTTGGTGAGGTCGAACTGGTCCGGTGTCAAGATATGCTCCTTGCAAGGACCGGTCTCAACCACAGTAGGCGGGATAGGAGGTGTTGTTTTGGCAGCGATCATCTTGTCCAAGATAGCCTTCATAGACGAGTCTGTAGGCAGTCCGAGATGTCTGGCAAGTCTTCCGTAACGCTGCTTGGGGTCGGATCGAAGGGAGTTCGGTGCACCCAATATTCTCCAAAGGCCATTCTCATCTTGGCCTTTGAGTTTGTTGAATAGGGGAGCCTTGTCATTGTTCTCGACAACCTTTCGAATGATTGCACCAACCTCAAGATGAGGGTCGCATTCTTCAGTGATTGAGACAAGGTCGCTGTCGGCTTCGAGAGCCTCAACGTAGCTGCGGAAGTCCATATGGGGAAGAGATTTAGAAGCCATGATGGTAGGTCTTGCTGATTCAATTCTATACAGATGTCAATAACATAACTACTGGGCTTCAACAATTCTTATATCTTCATAGATCTCATACTATTTACTCTGCTTATCGTATGACGCATACTCGTCCGAGGTCCCGAGGCCGCCGAGTCCGCATCTGCCGAGCCGCAATGTCCGGGAATGTGGGCCCCGAAGTCACCGAGGGTCCCCGAACTGAGCCTCAATGCTACCAAACAGACGGGTCTGGTATGACATGGGCTTCACTTAAGAAGAGCCGCATGTCCTATCGGTTACATATGAGCACCATAACTACTTATAGCTTTTAGAAGCTGGGAGCAGTCTTCATTCTATCGCTTACGCGCCAACTTATCTTTACACTTTACATTGCAACTCAGCTCTTTCAGAAATCAATATGGGAGAGGCACCAAGAAAGAAGATCATCGTAGCCTTAACCGGCGCGACAGGAGCTGCCATTGGTATTCACGTTCTCTCAACACTTCGAAGACTGAATGTTGAAACTCATCTCATCATCAGCAAATGGGCAGCCGAGACCATAAAATACGAAACAGACTACACACCAGCTTCAGTGAGAGCACTAGCGGATCACGTCTACAACCCAAATGACTTAGCCGCACCAATTGCAAGCGGGTCTTGCCACGTCGATGGCATGATCGTTGTCCCCTGCTCAGTGAAAACGCTAGCTGCCATTAACGCCGGCATTTGCGATGACCTTATCACTCGCGCAGCAGATGTCTGCCTCAAAGAACGAAGGAGGCTAGTGTTGTCGTTGAGAGAAACGCCGCTGAGTGAGATACACCTGCGGAACATGATGGAGGTGACAAGAGCTGGTGCAATTATTGCACCTCCTGTTGTCGGATTCTACACAAGACCAAGCTCGGTGGATGATATACTTAATCAGATGGTTGGTCGGTTATTGGACTTGTTTGGCCTGGAAGCTGGGAACTTTGAGAGGTGGGAGGGGATGACGAATGGGAAATCTTAAGTGCAGGCTTTGTCAGTTTTCATGACTTTCTTTTGCGAATAGATTCATAGCTCGGGGCGCATAAATAGGCCATTTGGTACACAGATATAGATTTGGCAAAATATGAGTTTTGGTCAAGGTTCATGGTAAATCTCAGTGACAAGCGCAAGTGATTTGTTGAAAGAAGTACCAGAGACAGGCATTGTTACCACCAGATAACACGGGAGATAAACAGCCGAAAAGCACTGCTATTGCAGCAGCGTGATTGGCCCTTGTAAAGATCTGCTCGCAACCAACTTTACGCGTTCAACCTCGAAGTGCATTTCGCGCTGCACTTTGCAGCATAGGAAATTCAGTCTACACAAGTCAAATATGTCAGCACTAAAAAAATTCTTACAGAATATAGACACCAAATCTGACATATCAAGACATATCCGTTTCTCTCTAATGTTTTTAGTGGTGTTTATTTGCAACTTATCTGTGATAACCGCCGTCTGGGAGCTTGCTCAACTGTAAGTAGTCAGTAAATTAGACTATTTGAGCTAAATTACAAAAACACTTTATAATGTCGTTTGGTAAACCCTTTAAAGCTATGGATAGAAAGAATAACCAGGATTACAAAAGTTATCAATAGGTACAGCTGTAATAAAGACTGTTTATGTCAAGTTCCTATGAGGTTTACAGATTCAGAGTCTTCATCCAGATTCTGCAGGGCAACCCAGCAATTAAAGCACAGTTCAATCTATTGAAAGCACTGTACGTACACTGTGACATGACGCCAAGCCTTACATTCTTTCCACGGAACAACTCAACACCCGAGCGCACAGACCATATTCTTTGGATCATTGATTGAGCTTCCTCACTCCAAACAGTGACAACTTTTACCATTCTGCTGCTGCCGTTCTCTCGGTAGTTCTTCTTTTGAACAGTGACCAAAATCTCCATCTCTTCAGGTAATTGATCCTAAATCGGAGGTTCTTTTGCTTTTCTTTTTCTTTGAGCATCGGAACGCGCTTGAACCATTACAGCTTGCCTTCTTCATGGTCATGTGACCGGTCCCACAATTTCCTCAACTCCATTCGCATTCACGCTCTGGCCCAGGGCAGCATCATCACCATCCTCACCCGATAGAAGGCGCAACCACCTGTCAAGAGAAGCGCTCCAACTTGTTCTTGCAGCGTGCTGGAGATCAAGTGGCTTCGTTGATCTAGATTTGCCCCCTCGCCCGACCCTCCTCGCGCCTCAACGATAAGCACGTTCAGGGACCCGGTGAACCGTCACTGCAGACCGTTATAAAATTCCGACTTGTACCCATCGAACGTGCGCGGTGCGCCCTTTGTTGGAACAACCGGGGACTGTAGAAGGGACCTGGCTTGGACTCGCAGCGTCGCTGGAGCTCAAGCACGGTCTTGCAGCATTGCTGGAGACCACAGGTTGCCTGCTGACGGAGCCGGCCATTTCTGCTCGTGTCTCGTTGTTGACGGCGTAAAGGTACGTCTGATGCTCACTGTGCTACTGATGGATTCCAGGAATGTCGTCTTCCACCTCGCCATGTCCTGACGTCGATGAGACTACGCCCGCCGTTGTTGAGTGGGAACACGATGGCACAACCCACTGCTTCTCGAAGCCCGATCCAAAGATCGACAGCATTATGCTACGATGCCACCTGAGCGGACTGTGCGCAACTTTCGAGCTGCGCTTTCCGATGAATTTGAAAGGAGTCGAGGGCATTTCACCTGTTGCGATCTTCATCGATCCCTCTTCCATCACATCATTCGATTTCGCTTTTGCTTCAACGGTACCGGAAGCGGTGCAAGAGAAGTTTAAATGTCCCGTTGCGTGCCTGAAGTTCCAAACAAACAAGAACATCCGACTCTTTGTTCCCACCGCTGCCAAAGAACCGTTGGCCCCGAGCCGAACACAGTCAGGGAAGGTCTTGGATGCTCTTCGCATGCTCTCTGCCGCAACCTCATTCAATATTTACGTCGACGCTGCAAAGCTTTCCAAAGCCGAGCTCCAGTCCATCAGCGACGCCGTGAAACAGAGTCGCTTGGTACCTTTCCACGACCAACACCCTCCTGCAAACACCGAGACCAAGGTCATCGATCTCTCACCGCAAGACGACGCGCCGCCGGCCTATGACGAGACTGGGTCTCCACCACCAGCTCCCCCAATCAATGAGAGAAAGCGCCGTCGCATTAGCAGTCCGGACGAAGCACAATACGAAATCGCTCAAATTTGGGCCGAGCTCAAGGCGCGGAGTGAAAGGGATCGACTCGTTCACCAGGAACTCTCCGCCCTGAGACAAGAGAACAGCAGCCTCAGAACAGATCTCGATCAGCTACGACAGCAAGTCACGACTTTTCGCGAGGACTTTAGCTCCCTGCAGCGTGATGTCGAACAGCTTCAAGGCCAGGACAAACACAGCGCTGATGTCCTGGAAGGCTACGATACGCGCCTGGTCGAGCTACGAGATGATCTAGAGGATCTGGATGCCAAGGTGGATTCCATCCAGGAGCACAGAGACGAAAATGGAGTAGCGCAGTCATTCCTCGACAGAGTTCGCAGTGATGTGTACGACGATATCGTTACCCGTCTTACAAGCTGAAACACTCAGGTTGACTGTTGGTCAATAAACAAACCATACTCAGCATTCATCTCCTGATGTTGCGTAGTGGCGCCTTTGCCGCCCAAAGTCATGCCGGCATCCCTCATTGCCTGCGTGGCGCTGGCCGAAGATGGATTCGCCGACGAAACTTCAGTCACCGCGGTTGTGCTTATGAGCACGATGATGGCATCCTCTTCGCCTTCGATGGTTCTGCTTCCGACTGCGAAACGTTGGGCGCCACGGCAAGGCTTGACTTTGTTGGAATGGATCTGTGCCACTCTGCTGTGATACTGGCAATGGCGCGTCTGGTCTTGAGGGCTCGCTTGCACCACACATGAACCTCGTAATGTATGCCTTGCCTTTGCACCACAATAGATCTTGGCATATATTGACTAATTCTTTACAGAGTGATGCTATCATCCCTTATACGCCTACGAATCCGACCCAAACACGCGCTTCTCACGGCCTCGCCACAGTCGAGCCCAAACAGACCGTAGCCTACATCCACGAGTCTCGATCCCGAATAACAGCGACGAACAACTCTGTCGCAACGCATATTCTCGTCCGACACGACGATCGCAAGACGAGGCTTGATGGCCTCGTCATGGGGGACACAATCTTGCCAAGCGATTCCCTCGAGCATTATACGAACGGTGCCGTGACTGCCCAACCTTGATGTTCCAGCGAATCCGATTTATAAGCATTGCATCTTGTCTTTTACAGAAAACCTTTTTGTATAGATCCCCGTGAATGTTTGTACATAGTCTTTCCTTAATTACAGGAACCGCAGCTACCCACTTTCTTCACAATTTCCATACTCCTTACCTACCCTAACTCCTGCTGGTCAACTGCTGCCCGTTTCCTTGTTCCCCTAAAAATCATGCCGTGGCGAACATCGCGCCCTGTCAGAATCTATCCCTACTGAAGACCAGACATCTCGGTAGGGATCAAGTGCTCAGGTTCCAGTGGACCAAAGCTAGATTCTCCGAACAACGCTTGGATCGCGGGATTCTTGGTCGGCACCTGCTCGAACGTTCCGTGTCGCTGGCTTCACCATTGACCGAGCCTAGGCCGAGAGGTCCATTATCGACAGTGATGCCAGACTCTGACGGTTGTTCGTTCACCTCAACGCCCCCTTTGTAGCCAAAAGCAAACTTTCTACATCTGCGACCATTGCGCCTCCGCTTGCCTAGTAGTATTGACTTGCTTGTGATGCATGCGCGGCATGCCCGATCAGTGTGGGGTTCGTTCAAAACGCCGCTGGCTCATGTCCCCACGTGCAACTGGGGTCTTCCCATGCGGCGACCATCCATCTTTCTACCAACCACGTCTGCGACAACAGTGGTGAAAGGGCAAAAAAGGGTTACAGCTACAACGGGCAAAAACATACAACAGCGGGGATTCGCTGGTCGTCACCGACCCAACTACTAATCCGCCCCTTACCAGCTTATCTATGGGAGAGCGGACGGGATCCCGAGTTCTCTGGTAGGTATGGTCGTATGTGACAGAGGGTGGTGTTCCTTTGGCTCATATGATCGGGCTGCAAGTTAAGAACAGAGTCGTTGGCTTGCCTGTACCCTGGGAGCCAAAATCTTAAACTTGGCGGAGCTGCTCAGAGGCTGCCAGCCCACATTGTCTGTCTAGTCGTACCGTACAAGTACGCTCGACTCGGACATGATTGCTCGCGAGCCTTTGTTGCATCAAGAAGGAACATGTAGTAGACCAAGTCAACCTCGTGTTTCTAACTCTAGTTCTATTAAAATTATTGCTGGCTTCCTAATAAGCTCTTTCAGCGCCTGGATCCTCCGAGAGCTACAACTTGAGCCTTGGGATCGTCTGAACGTAAAACTTTATGGCTTGATCTCAATCACCCCAAGACAGGTTCTTCCAAAGTCCATGTTCTTGACCCCTTATCAATCATCGCATTCATAACAGCCCGCCAGATCGAAAAAATAAGGACCGAGGTAGAAGGAAGGCGGATTCACTTGGGCCTGGGTGCCCGAGTACAGGTCGCAGCTAGTGCCATACGAGGCGAAGGACTTGCAACGACAGTCGCTGGCACAGGCGTCGGCGCAAGCTGCCCCATCAGTCACTGTGGGTGAACCGATATGCCAAGACTCGTCGATCTGCCATGTTGCGACCTGGAATGGAATTGTACAAGCGCCGCTCTTTCCGATGACATGGGTGCAAGCGACTGTACATCCAGCCTCTGTGGTCGTCGTTGCCGCTGCTGTGGTTGTTCCAGCAGATGTTGTCGACTCAAAGACAGTGGTCGACTGCTCCTCCGTCGTCGATATGGCTGTAGTGGTTGATAGAGCCTCGGTGGTATCGGTGTCGGCAGGCGAGAGTGTCTCAGTGCTGGACAAAACACTCGCTGCGGTCTGTGTCTCAGTTGATGATAGAACTTCTATCGTCGTGAATGCACTCGAGAACGAGATGATAGATGACGATGCGAGCGACGGTTTGCAGGGCCCGGCATAAACACCAGCCACAGCGAACGCCGTAGCAATCAACGCGTTCAAAGATCGGGGAGCCATTGTGCATAAGAATGACATGAGTGAACCAGAGTGACATGGTGCCAAACCGGCACTTTTTGTTTTTCAGCCAGGGGCTGTTTTCTTTACAGCTGGTAATTTCCTCAGTTCGGAGCCCATCTCGAATGAGGCTAGTGTTCTGCATTTGAATCCTGCTAAAAGGCCAAGATACGAACATTGGGTTCAGTAGTTTCTTCTAGCTCACGTTAGACGTGGTGTTTAACAGCCTAAGATAACGGCTAACCCGTGACAGTCGAGCGCTAAACAGCAGCCAGCCGAACCACATTATCGGGAATGTTCGCGGGAGAGCAGAATACAAACCTTATTGTTGTCGGAGTGAACCTGAACAGGACTCTAAATTTGTGACAATGTTGGCAAATTTAAGGCTGGTGGCTGTTGAAAATTGAAAGTCTTAAAATATCATATTAGCCCTATATCGCTTGAGACGCCTGACGGGTGCTCGAGTTTAAGAGTATTCTTAGGACCTTGAGAAGCTTGAATGGATTCGTTTCGTGAATATCTTCAATCACCGACATGGTAGAAAACACGGACGCGGCTGCAAAATATTGTATGCGGCGCAATAAATTCCCTGTTCGAAAGACCGTTGCATGGGCATTTGACCAGAAACGCTGAATGGAACTCGGCGGGCTGCTTACTGTAAACTGCCGAAAGCGGCCAATCATCATGATATATCGGATTGCCAATGCGTCACTGTGTAACTGGTTGACTTGTTTGCTGAAGATGTGCAGCTTGCAAACCCCGCGTCTCACCTTGACTTTTCCCACTTACTTTTGCTATCCCCGGAAAGTTGGCACCACGAACTCATCTACGCAGCATGGAAGGCGAACGACTTCTTGAAAAGTCATGGCGCGTGCCTACGGAAGAGAATCTAGAGTGCTTGCAGTGCCAGAAGTCGTTCAAAGGGAGCCCTCTTATTCGTACATTCCGCATCGAGCAGGCAGGCTCGCGTCGCCTCGGTTCAAGTGCCGTTGTTTCTACATCGCGAGGCGATATCATCCTCTTTGACCGACATATGGACTGTGTAGTCAGCTCAAAGATCCTCTTCTCAGCAGTCTCCCATGTCTGGGATCCTAACATCTCAAAGGCACAACAGCAACAAAGAACAGTGCCAGAGACGCCAGAAGCAGCCCGTCGTGTTTTAGACATCTCGCCTAGGATTTACAACGGGATCGAAAGACCGGGATACGAGGCCAGAGGGCTCTGGTTGAACTACAGAAGTGCGCCACAATGGTCCGATGCTCTGAGGAGTAATATCATTCCCATCATGGATAAGCTCTTTAGCACAGCCGAGACAGCTGTCCTGTACTTCGATGATGTGAGTCCGAATGTGGTGAACGAGCTCTATAAAGACAAGCGGACTCCAGAACGCCTCAGCCCAGTCATATCAGTCTGCAACTCCAACTACTTCAAGCGCGTCTGGACCGCCATGGAGTTCATCAGAAGTGAGGGTGTCAGAATGATGATCAGCAACTATACTTACTTCCCCGACCTTGATGACCCGACATTCCTGGGCCAGGTCTTCAAGACCTGGAAGGACGAGGTTCACCAGCATGAAAATGTGCATGATCTGGAAGAAAGTTCCAAATGGGCAAGAATCAGGTCCCATGGAGTCTCGGTACACTGAGACAAGCAAAGTTACTGAAGAGGATGGACTTTGCCATGGCAACTGCTCTGCTCTGCACGAGAGGGTGTAGAGACCGAATGGACTTCCTCCATGCATTGAGAGCCATAGTTCGTGCAAGGTCCTTCAAACCAAACAGCTCTCATTTTAAGACGGAGTACTATCAAATTGCGTAGGAATGCCTCAAAGTGGGAGAATACTCCCCGCTGTTGATAACCCCTTTTATGGGAGCTATCGAAAGACGAGGTCCTGGCCACTGGTTTGAATTTGGTTACAGTGACGTTTTCACTTGGCAGTTGGGACAGGAAGTGAATCCGCCAACATTGGGTAAATACACAACTTTGGACGATTCGGAGCAACGTGTTACTCTTCAGGTGGAAGACATTGGGACAGTTTCGATAGTCGGCAGACCAGAGCGGGGTTCGATGATGCAAGCCTTCTCGTCTGCCGCGAAGCTAGCTTTGGAGATTGATGGACCAGATGCCAAAGACTTTGTTACAGCCCTGGGAAGAACTCATACAGGGAGTGCATCAACCACCATGGAAATTCTCGAGGAGAAGAGCGAAGTCAATCGTCCGCAGAGAGTTCTGAACAAGCTCTACAACAGCCCAGAAGTTCCTTCCTGGCCATTAGATGGCAAAGATAACATTAAATGGCTCGTAGACGTGCTATCATTCTCCAAACTCAGACCTGGTGATGATCAAACTGTGCTGGGGGACAATGCAGCCAGATTCGGGACCACCCACTGCAGGCCGTATGATTACACCGTTGGTATCACTTGTACAGGGTGTAATAGGATGTTTGCACATAAGGTCTGGAGTTTCGTCTTGCCAACAGAGTTGCGGAACGCGAAGGCTTATCGTATCCCTGGTCTCAAGTATTTATGCTCCGAGAAGGACGGTTTAGCAATTTTGATTCAGGGGAATAAGATCGTTGGAAGAATGATATGGGCCACTCCCGCTTGTTCATGTAGGAGGACAGAAGTGGTGAGCCTGAGGATGCCAGAGTTTTTCTTGCCCAGAGCATTCTCGATCAACCAGTCATATAATTAACATTTCAACCGGGAAAACGGGCAGATAGCGAGAGGAAAGGTATTCTAAGATTATTATGGAACGTATAGATTTATGATGTTTGGGGATTAAGTTCTTAAGTTCTCTGCTGAAATAAGCTCCCAGCCACAAGCCTCAAAACTTAGACTATCTAATGATGATGTTTAGAATGAGGATGCTCCAAGGTTAGAATATGTCTAGGGCCATTTTAGAGGTTTTATATAAATCAGCCAGACTGAATTTCGTGTCGTCGTAACTTAGTTAACACTGATTGGTATAAAAACACCTAAATCGAGTATTTAAGAAATCTTTCCAGCTCCGGTCTCCAGTCTCGCACAGGATCATCAACGCCCAGACCAATACCGTGTTTACCGTCAGGCAATACCACTACCTGAACCTTTCGGCCGTGCTTAGCCATAGCATTTGCATAAAGATATGTGTTTTGAACCGGGACGAGTTCATCATTGGAAGTATGGAAGAGGAACGTCGGCGGGGTCTTGTCTGAAACCCGATTCTGCACGGAGAGGCTTTCAATCTGTTTGCGGGTCGGGTTGTTTCCGAGCAAGTTATATCGTGAGTTCTCATGGGTGTAGTCGTCCTCCATGGTGATAACAGGGTAGCTCAGAATACCAAAGTCAAGCTTTGCCTTCGGATTCGTGAGTGTTGTCCCCGCGAGATGACCGCCTGCCGAGAAGCCCATGACACCCAATTTCTTGGTTCCAGGGCTTTGCTTTCGAATGAGCTCGATAGCAGCCAAGGCTTCGTCCATAGGTGTCGGATACAGTGGCGGAGTTTTGATGCTAGCCGTTGTGTAGTTAAGAACCCATGCGTCGATGCCAAGCGTGCTGAGGTACTCTGCAGGACCAAATCCTTCGTAGCTAATAGACATCACACTGTAGCCACCACCCGGGCATACCAGAACACCAACGCCAGTTGAGTTGGCAGCCAGAAAGGCTGTTAGTTGCTTGGGGTCTAGCCTAAGTTCAGCATTAGCACCAACGGCCTAAGATACAAGCTCGGGATTTGAACTGACTTCATCGTGATATTTGCAGAGTCAATCTGGTCTGACATGATAAAAGGTCCTCCAAAAGGATTCGCTGGCTATATAAATATGTAACTTCAATTTACCCGGATCAGCAGATTCCACGAGCATTAAACCCAGGTGCCGTGGATGAATTCTGGAGAAACCGGCGGGGAAGCTCAAAACGTTACTCCGGACTGTGTTGACCCGGTGGCATGGGTCGCAAGCTCATCTTTTCTGGGTATCAATGCCGAGACTTCAGGGAATCTGGGGTAGTGTCCACCAATAAGAATAATCAGTTGGCGGGAAAAGGATGATCTCCCGGATGAATTACATGGCTATAAATCACAGAAGTCATGCACCCTTCATCTACGACGCCTATTCTGTGCGTAAGGCCATCCATAAATAATAGAGAAGCCTCGGGGAATAATAAAAGGAAAGGGTTTAGAAGAGGATGCTAAAATAAACTCAGTAAGTATCCCCTAAGCGTAGGCTAAATTGCCTAGATATTTTCATCGCATATGGTCAAGGTCCTGAGCCTGCTTGCCTCTCCTAGAGATGGTTCCTTAGAGAAGAAAAGATTATAAGAATTTGAGAAAGTACATAAATATCACATATCAGAACGGCATTGCCGCTGTACCGATTCACCACCGAGCAAAGCCTTTGTGGAGCGGGGACTCGCATTTAGCCGAACAGACCTCGAGCATTAGTCGCTCGAATAGCGTTCGCCTTTTGAGGATCCGGGAATACCTCTTCAACATCCTTATCGAAAGCAGCAGCATACTTCGCGGCTGATGACATGGGCGTGAAGACAGTGTCAGATCCCCAGACGATTCTGGTGTAATCAACCCATCGAAGCAGTGCAGGGATGGCGAAGTTGACCGGCCAAGGTCCGGCGAGGTCAAAGTAGAAGCTCTCAGAGAGGGTTTGCTTCATGGAATCTTCTGTCAAGTTGAGACCAGGGTAAAGAGCGCTGTAGGTCACAATGCGGTCCAGGGTTGGGATCAGGCCACCACCAGCATGGGACATAATCCACTTGAGGTTGGGGAATTTGGTCGGCATTGACGTGTAGAATAAATCGGCAAAGGTGCGCGCTGTCTCGAAAGGGAAGTCCAAGGTAGGAGCAGCGAACTGTCGCACGGCGACTGGCCGGTTGAGAGCCTGCCACTGTTGCTGTGAGATGGAGGGAGCGGTTTTGTCAATGTCGAATCGTAGCTTATTGAACTGAGTGCATGGGGTGGTAGGGTGCTCAAAGATAGTGACGTTGAGCTCATTGAGTGCGTCATAGATGGGCTCAAGATCACGATCCCCGAGGTACAGTCCGTAGTAGTTGGACATCATGACGATGCCATCAGGCTTAGGGTTGAGCTGCTTGAAGAGGTAGTCAATTTCTTTCAAGGAAGCCTTGATGTCAGGCAGCGGAAGTGACGCAAAAAAGCCGAACTGCTTAGGATACTTGGCCTTAACCTGAGATCCATACTGGTTAACTCGACGAGCCAGCTTGATAGCTTTCTTGGTAGCATCCTTGGAGGGAACATTGAGGTAGACTCCGGGACTCGAGATCGACAAAATTGACTTCTCAATGTTGTTTTCCTTCATAAATTGCAGATGAGACTTGGCATCCCATTCCTACTGGTGTAAGTTTATGCGTATCTCATGAACAGATCACCAGTGCAGTACTCACAGGAGTAAAGGGCATGCCATCTGGACCAGGTACATGCCCAGCCTCTTTCAAGGCCTTTGCATAGAAATCCGGAACAAAATGAGCATGAACGTCAATCTTGGCTGACTTTGGGGGTGATGGTGTACTGCGGCAAGCAGTGACTGCTAAAGAGAAACTAAAGAGCGACAAGAACTTCATACTGAAGAAACCAAGATAAAAAATGAGTGTCAAAAGGAGTGTAAAAGAGAGTGCTGCCAGGAAACGAGGGAAACCGTTAGCCTTGGGATGTCACATTTATTTATGCATGTTCAATAATCTCGGGAGCCGAGAAAAGCTTAAGCTTGTGTCCTAAGTGACAAAAAAGCGAAGGTAAAGTAAAGGGGAATTTAGTGCAGATTCAGTGGGCCTTAAGTTAGATATTTCTGGCACCCTAGTTCAATGTCAGCAGTTTCTTGGCTCTGGGGAGTGACCATGAATCGAGTGGGAAGCTGGAAATTGGTATCGACATCAGGGACAAGACAGAATCCTACGTTCCAACCCAACGATTGTCGGGCAAGGTTTCTGAGTATCTTCAGCCTGTTTTATTGGTTACATTTCGATATCATAAGCACTAATGTCTCGTCACTGCGACTCTGTCTTTGAAACAGGGCGATGCTTGGACTGTGCGCCCAAATTACAGTGGGCTTCAGAGGATTTCCGGATCGTTTGTTTCTTATCTTAGCGGTGTTTCCTTATCTAAACGACAAACCCCAGTCTCTCCCGCCCTTGGCGGGGCAGGCTGAGCAAGGTTGAACTTCATACTTGGGACCTTGATCCTAAGTGATACAATAACGTACTTAAATTTGCTATAGTCAATAAGGACTTATACTGACTTATTTTCTCATGTGATCCGAGGGTTAGATGTTTTCCTGCTCCTCCCTCAAAGGTCCATACGGAGTCGGGAGGATAAGATACATAAAAGCTCCATAACTCTGATATTCAGTGCAAAGGTTCAATAGATCAAGAGAATCAGGGATCCAGCGTACAGACCCGAGTACAAAATAAAATAACCTCTTCCAGACAATATCGCTGAAAAATGAGGCGCATACTGATAAAGCTCCCCTTATGAGCCGCTGACTTCTTGGCTCTAGCGCCGTATTTCCCTTCCATCAGTGCCACGGTACCATTGGGATGGGACGACATTATAAGCATGATGCCTAAGCGTAAAGGATAACAGCCCGCGTCCTCATTTGATCCACAGAACTTTTCATCAAACTCTTAAACAAGGACGATGGTGCAGTTCAAAGCAACCTCCTCAGCGGCCGAACAAGGCGCTAGTGAGCTTCTACCCTGACCCTGTCGGCGGCCTAACTCAAGGGGGCACAGACCTGCCCAAAGCTGAATCTGCCTTGGTTAGTCGCGTTAAAACCAAACAGTATCGTATCTATTCACTGTCTCACTAAGGCTAGCCTGTGTAAGTGCTAACAGGTCTTTGCTTGAGAGGAAGACTATTATCAAGTCTACTAATAAACTAGTCGACTGTTGCGCGCTCTAGGAGATCCAACATACGCGCTTGATCCCAGAAGAATCGCCCTCGGCTCCACGGCTCACAGGCTGTGTCGCCATCGGGATAATATTCTGGGCTGAAGTGCTCGAGATTAGACACTAACTTACCACAAGGGTCTGGAATATGATTCGTGCCGTCTTTGCAAAACCACATGAAGCTCTTGAGAACGAACTGACGCAGTTCATCATCAGTATACTGTTCTGCAACGGTGAGGCAAGCGTAACCCTGCAGACAGAGCAAAGCAATATAACGCAGCTCCTCATTCCGAGTCCTCATACGGAACCTAGCTATGCGTACAAGTTCAGAGCGTTGAGGTTCCGAATCTTGGCGTGATTCCTCAAGCTCGAGTTGTCGATCGACACGTCGTATGAGATTTTCATAGCATTGGAATATGAAGCAGAAGATGGACAGGCAGGCGCCGTTAAAGCTGTTGCCAACAAAGTACCCTTCTGAGAAGGAATCCTTGTTATAGATTGGCAAAAGCATGGCTTGATGTAGTTTTGTCTCATGCAATAGGCTTTTGTCGTAGACAAGATGGTGTCGCTTGCATTCGAAGCCAAGGAATGCTTCCCGTAACCGCCTCAGTTCGCTGTCACTAAGGTCCACAGTTTGATAAAGCTCAAACCTCGATACACCAGCCCAGCCATGTGAGAATTCCCTAGCATAGTCGTCTTGGATCTTATTCCAAGCGTGAACTGGGTACCTCGAGATGAATCGGTCGATTTCATTGTTAAGGCTGGTCATTTCGCAGAGCAGATTCAAGTTGCACCAGCCCCCATAGAAGTCTGCTTTGCATACCTTTTGTTTCGCTTCTGCTGGATCTAAGAACGCCACGTTTCGCAAATCTAAGCGTAAGCGACAAGCGCGAACGTCATATCCGAATGTCTTTTCGATTGGAAGTTTTCGGTCAAAGGCCCGTACGGCTGTTTCCGAAACACGTTGACGGTATGTCTGAAGTAGATGCAAAGCTCTGGGATAGGAGAAGGCGAACGCTCTTATACTGAAAGGACACTTCAAGGACTCCATGATCATGAGAACGAGTTCGGCTGGGAGACTACGCAGAGGCGAGGTTACGTTCATTTTGATGGATGAAGATGATGTGCGGAATCATATGTTGAGTGAATGAGAATCAGGAAGAGTAAGAGACATAACACATCTAGTGGGGGGGTTATATACTTCTTGTATGAATAAGGTTCAGTAGAATTCTTTCTGTTTCCTTGCCACTTCTTAAACTCAAGATATGCGGCAATGAGTCACAATTATTAGATTAGAGTTTTGGGGACTGAAACTGTATAAGAAAGAAGTGCTATTCTAGAGCTGTTGTTTGGTTTGATCTCTCCTGTATATGATTAAGGTTTATCCGATCTTCACAACATGGGCTAAGCTACATGTCCATACTAACCATCGGCTTAGCAATCTATTGAAGGTAATGTAACTTCTGTCTTTTTGCGGCAAGCTGTATGGTTGAGACGGTAGATCTTTCTATTCAACATTCTGAACTTTCCCATGAATTCTATGATCAACAAGAACTACTGGCAGCTGCGGCACCGTTAGCACTGGTATTACGTGAATGACTGTCTTCCTCGCGCTTCTGAAAATCATGGATAGACAGCAAAGTTGTGATGACAGCATACTCAAACATAGGGCCAAGATCCATGTTAATCCGCAAAGTTCCAACGGCGCTGAGGCGCAAGCTCATGGTGTAGCCTGTAAAGACTGCCATGAGCTGGCCATTTGGATCCAAAGCTTGAAGTTATCGTCACTCAAAGGAGAAACTTTCATGCCATCTACAGCCACGCTGTTGTCCTTACTCCAAGTCATTGGAATGGGCTGTCCCGTATTTGGGAGATTAAAGGTAAATGTCCAGCCGTATTTATCTTTTCCGCGGTATAGAATTTCTGTCCACCGCACATTTGATGGATCTTCGAGACCTATGAGAAATATCTTCTCATCGCTATTGTAATAACTGCTTGTCTTTGGAAGATAGCAAGCCGCCATTGCGATCCCCTTGGCGTTCAAGACCAATTCGGGATGCTTCTTCTGATTCTTTGAGATGACAAGGCTGTATGGGGCAGGACCGTCGGCTGCATTGTCAGGCTTGCACTCGTAGCGGTCGTGGAAAGAAGGCCTGGTGCGGCGGCGGCGGACCCGGAGGTGGAGCGTACTGCTGGGGCTGATGGTACGACATTGCCAGAGTGAAGTTCATGTAAGGAGTGGCAAGTAATTGGCAAAAATATATGAGACCCAAAAGTGTATTGGCTATGACGAGATAAAATAGAACAAGAGAGATGCTGGGTCAATTATGGAATATATAATTCGGAAGATCGACGCTATGAAATCATGCTTAAGTTGTGAGGGTGTCTTGACCCTTCAATCGAACTGCCTCACTTCAAGTGCAGATAATTATTACAAAGGTTGGGGTAAGGCGAGTGGCTGATAATGTCCGTTGCTTTACGGATCTACAGGTTGAGCACCTGGGAAAGGGAACTCTCAGCGCTGCGTTAACTGTGTGTGCTGGATAATGGCATCACGGCCCTCAACTGGCAGAAGGTCCAAGACGTTTTGAGCCGATGTGATTGAGATTTGGTGGCTTTATTATGCGGTTAGCCCTACGGATCTTCACTGTTGCATCCATGAATGCGATCGCTTCCATGACCTGCAGGCGATTGGAGCTCTAGATTGGCAAGTCAAAACCGCAAACATTATAGGGTAGAAATGAAGCCAAGTCATTCGTCTCTATTATTTTTATTGCGGTGTCATCTCTGGACAGCATCTGGCCCGGTTTGCAAGCACCGGGTGTCTTCATTTCGATGTCACCTATGAATCTCCAGCGCGATAACACAATCGAGCTGATGTTCTTGTTGGTATTTTTACACGATAACGTGCATAAAACGATACAAGAAGAGATCGCCAGGAACACGGTATTCTGCCCTGATAATTATTTAGATCTAAGCATTATGGTGTCTAAAGCCCGACCTGCGTAGCTGGGCCAGTCACCTCCAGTGTCAGGCAGGTGCGCGATGCAATCGAGACCAAACAGCTGGCAGGCACTGCCTAACGACACCTGCCAAACACTGTCACCGGTCACCTTCCTGAATCACGCGCACGAAGCTCACGTACGTCTGAATTTCTTCCCAAAACAACACCAGAAAGATTCTCTCAGTTTTCTTTTTGGTGGCATTCTCTCCATCTTCACAGCAGCCCGCCAGACTCGACAAACATTTCATCTATCGAAGCGCCATCGGTGAACCAAGTGTCGCCTTCAAGAAACATCGATCGAACAAGCTGAACATGGCTTCACCCGAACAAGATATCGAGATCAACATGTCCAAGGCGCAGATCAAGAAGTCGAATTCGGAGATGAAAAAAAAAGCCAGGTTCAGAATCCATGAGGCCAACATCGATTGGCTGAACAAAGAGTGGCAAGGGCCAGATTGGTTCCCTACTCATCTGCTGCGACCTTCCAAACCTTGCCCGAGTGTTGTTCGAGGCCTGAAGAACATCACTGAGGAAGCCATGACCAAAAACATTCCGTTGTCTTCTCTCTGGGAGTCTGGTGGATGTCTCAGGAGTGTTGTCGAGCAAGACCTGGCCACCAGGAAAGCAGGACGTAACGCAAAACACAAGCACCCACAATCTGGACGCCTTACCAAGAAAATGGTTAATCACGCACGAAAGAACTTGAGTTCGTCGACGGCGGAGACGGGCAATGATTGCAGTTCGTCCTCGGGTAAATTATGCACGCCAACTGACTGAGGCCGCCTGGCCCAAGTTCTCGGGATACCATGACATGCAGAGCATCGGCTGATGGCAATACAGATTCCACGACAGATGATGACTCTGAAGTGGAAGCGCCCGAGAAAAGTAACACGGTTTCGCGATTGAGTTCTTCTGCTCTTAACTCGTCAGCCAAGCAGCGACTCCAATCTCCCCTCCACGGTACGATCACCTCCACAGAAGATGAACATCAAGTCTCGCCACGAGGCGCAAAGCGACCCTCCGAAGACGAAGAAAACGAAGCATCAAACTTGCCCCCCAGCAAGAGCCCTCGACTCACCATTGATGATGTTCTCGGGAATTTAAGTTCTGACCGCATCGAAACTGCTCATCGCATAATCGCCATCGAATTTGAGACCGCCCTTGCAGTCAAAAATGACGCCGAGAAAACGTTTCTGGATCTATTACACCGCGACAAGTCTGTGGCCGTAACACAGACTGAGAAAGTTCAAGCTCGCAATCGAAAACAAGAAGCAGACGAACTATTCCGCCAGGTTCACGAGAGACTCTATGGGCCCAGTCGGATGCTCACCACGCTGAGGAACCTCAAGAAGACTTTCGATGCGTGTGCCTTGTGTGAACTCAGACTCGAGCGTGTTCAGAAAAAAGTACAGGTTGCAAAGGTCAGACTGGAAAAGGCGCAAGAGAACCACGATGATGCTTTGAAGTCTAACCTCACTGATGACTTTGTCTTGGAGTCAGTTTGGGATATGTTTAAGATGTCTAATGGCCATGGGGAGAAGAGTGGCTAATGTTTCGTGTGTTTTACTGACACATTTGGTTTATGAAACAAACCAAAGCAAGGCGGGAAAGATGCTATCTGTCAATCGGGTACTTTGTGGTTTGCAACTAACTATGGAAGCCAAGATGAACTGACTTCAGGTAGTCCAAGCAAGTATCATCATATAGCATCATGGTTCAGATTAACAGAGCTCTTCTAATTTGTGATTGTTGAAACCTCGATCTACTTTACAAAATTACGCGATCAGAATCTCTCGCTTCTCCAACCAACCTTCGGTAACACCAACCTCTGCCTCACCGTCCATGAAGCCGTGCACATAGGTCGAGCCAACAACCATATACAAGTCCCCTTCAACACCGTCTCTAGATTCGACCTTGCGTAACGCCAAAGGTACCTTCCCCCCATCAAGGACAGCCACAACATCACCCTCTCTCGCAGCAAAGCGCGTTGCTAGAAAGAGTCCATTATCCGTGACCGCGAACATGAAACTACCAGGGCTGTAATGATGTGAGATTTGGCCCTCGATGTCAAGTTTAGTGAGATCCTCGTCGTCGGCGGGCTGGTAACCGAATGCAGATCTTGAGTAACTGTTGCCAAAGTGTAAACGATATGTCTGTAGGCAGCTCCATTCAGTTTTCAACTCCTCTTGGTTTTCGACATCCAACCTCTCAATTTCGGTTGGCCTCAACCGACGCATTCTTGGGGGTAGCGTGCAATCTTTTACCATCGTCCGCCAGAATGCGCGAATGGCAGTCTCGCCTGTTGATATATCTTTACCGCCGACTTTCGGGGCATAAAAATGCTCCTGGGGTTGCTCAAGGGCACCTTTGCCAAGGTACAGGTTCATGACATCGAACGCCTCAAGGTCTTTATCATCCTGGAGAACAGGTGCGACTGTTCCAAGGATGGTGCCTTTTGTGACCAGGATATCTTCTCCGGGGCCGACGAGTCGACATGGGGTCTCGCAGTTCTTGACACCAGCGTTGAAAATGTCGCGCTGGGCAAAGAGCATTGTTGCGCATTGCCGACGCTTACTATCGTATTCAGCAACCCAAGAGGGCACTTTATGTTTATGCTGGCCCTCTTGCAGCGCTGTGGGCCCCTCCGGGCGTTCAAATGGGTTTTGGCAAAGAATATCCAAGTTTCCGGCAAGATTGATCAAGGAGACTGTGGCCTGCTGATACAACTCTGGCACTGACATCATATAGTCGACCTTTATACCGTGCTCTTCTGTCACCAGCCCAAGGAGCCCGAATATCTTGTCCCGAGGGTTAGTCGACTCCATTTCGCGGAAGCGCACCAGCACATCCATGAGCTTGGACCCCTTGCCCTGTGACATCAGACGACGCTGGTCCTCGATAAGCTTGATGGGAACAAACACTTCACTAAAGTCCTTGTAGTATTCGGGGGAATGGCTACTGTCGCGGCCCATATGGAACGCGTCGAAGTATGGCTCGTCTTTGAAGAGGTTCTTTAGAACATCCCAGCTCAATTCAGCATCTCTAGACATGAGCGTTAACCGCGGGGCCAGAGAAAGCTCCTGCATGACCCACAGCCGTTTCCAGAGTGTCGGCTGTCTGAAGACACAAGTTAGCATGCACTGAGAGAAATCGAGGAGACGATAACCGCCTTCTCGGGCCTGATCCTGTAGTTCTTTCAGAGTCTGCGGGTTCTTCTCGGCTATCTCGCGCATCAAGTCTAAGCCGTTTTTCACCCAATTTTCTTCATCGTCAAGATATGGAAGATTGTATAGCTCACGAGCTTTGACATCTTTCCTGCCGATCATCGGATCTAGCCATGCTATATCTCGTTGGCAATTTGAGTAGATTTCGCGCATGAGAGCGACTTGATGACCCCGCTCCTCGACATCTGACTGATTGATGCAGACCGCATCGACCCAAACAACTCGTGGTTGATCATCTCTTTGCCTCAAACACGACAAAATGTACTTCAGGCTCGGTGTGATGAAGAAAGTGCGGTTATTGAGAATGATTGGCTCCGAGAAATCGGGATCGCCCCAAACATACGATAAGGCCTCGTACTTTGGATTCTCAAATGAGGTGTTGAGTACGGCGTGTGACAGGGTGCAATGAATATCTGCATCTCCGTCTCGAGGCGGAAGAAGCGTGAGAAGTCGGATTTCTTGCCGACTATTGTCCAGAGGTTTGTAGATCGTCGCAGCAACTTCGCCATTGACAGACATGACCTTGGGTCCATGATCCAGCTTCTCTGCCATTTTGAGGGTTGTATTTGAGAATAAGTAATGTAGATATAATGTGGTGTTGAGGGTAAGATTGGGGATATGTATATAAGAATGTTGCCTAGGGCTGAAACGCGATAGTGGCTGTGTTGAGCAGGTCAGGGAACGCAGGAAAACAGAGGACCTTGACCAATAGGCAATCTAAGAATCTCCTAAATTCATACTAAACTTGCCTAAATATTTCTGTCACTTCGATCAGAGGCCTTAAGCCTTCAGGGACAGGGAACAGGGATCTGACTAATCCTGGCTCTAAAATTAGACACTTCAAGATCGCTTCTGACCTTGAACCAAAATGCCAGCATTGGCTGGTCTAATCCCGTTGTTTGAAGCTGTGCTGATGCAAATGTGTGGTAGGGTTGCGGAGAGAAAGTACAAAAAGAAATTCGATGCGGTTTGTGTGGATCGAACACACGACCTTCAGATATCACGTAATTTCGTGAGGATTGAAGTTTGACTTCAGTCTGACGCTCTCCCAACTGAGCTAAACCCGCTGACTAAGGAATTGGTATTTCGGTTTCGTCTGTACCCTTGTGAGGGAAACGTCAGAGGTGGACGAAAGATGAGAATCACTCTCCGAGAAAATAACAAAAGATGAAACAACAAGTTGTGTCTTCTAATCAAAACGCAGTGAGGTCTATAGAACTCAGCATAATTCAGCTTCAACAACCAAGAGTGCACTCACAGACTGTGGCAAAGAACAAAGACGAGGGTATACACGTTTCAGCATCGATTGTCATCTGAGATGTCTGCACCGTCTTAACCTAAGACGTACGACGGATCAGCCTACTGTTTGCTCTATGGTACCCAATTTCCAGCTTCTAATGTCAACTCCAGTCGTCCAATTCAGTGATCCTCCCGTTCGTCATTACCTTTGGGTATAACCACCATCAACAACCAAGGCAGACCCAGTAACAAAAGAACTTCGTCCTCCAGAAAGATACAAAACACCATCAGCAATCTCCTCGGGTGCACCCATCCTCTGCATTGGAACAGCTGTCGTGATTCGTTCTTGCATAGCCTTTAGCACCTCAGGGTTCTTTGTGGTCATCGGTGTCTCTGTGTATCCTGGGCAGATGGCGTTGATGCGAAGTCCCTCCTTTGCGTAGTCCTCTGAGGCAGAACGTGTGAGGCCGATGATGGCATGCTTGGCAGCTGTGTAGGATGTCGACAGTGGAATACCGACAACGCCCTGGATGGAAGAGAAGTTGACGATGGATCCACGCTGTAATTCCCTTCCGTTTATAGATGAACGAATGGGCTCTTGCTTTAACATGACTTGTGCTGTAGCTCTGAGGACAAAGAACGTTCCAGTAAGATTGATGCTGACAACACGGTTCCAATCGGCTGTATGAGCAAAGGCTGCACCGCCTTGATGCTTCATGGCAATACCAGCTGCATTGACAACATAGTCGATGCGGCCATACTTCTGTGCAACATCTGCAACAATCTCGTTGATCCGATTCTCATCTGTGACGTCTGCAGAGTATGTCTCAATCTTAAAGTCCTTCTTTGGTGACAATTGCTCTCTTTCAATCTCGGACTTGACGATTTGCAGAGATTCAAGGTTGAGATCTATGAGTGCAATACCGGCGCTGCCATCGCGGGCGAAGGCTCTGGCGCATGCTCGGCCGATGCCTGAAGCACCTCCTGTGATCAGAGCGTAGCCTGGGACATCCATTGGAATAAAGGTATTGGAGATGAGGGATTAGTGATTCGACAGATGCTTTAGATAGAAATGATTGATATTAATGCCTTATCTGTACAATATAGAGCTGTTCTTATACATCTATAACTATTGCATCCCAGTTGTCCCATGATTGACAGGTCCGTGACTCGGCGACCGATATCCGAAGCTAACTTGGAGAAGCTTTCCTCGTTTGACGTGGAGAGTTCTCGCTATCTTGGGCTTGCCCCACCATGATCAGCCACCTGATATAACTTTCCTGTTTCACATGCGGGGAATGCATGATAACATATTTGATGGATGGCCTCAATCTGATGAGCAGATGATAATGGGAAGGCAGCTCCGTGATGGAGGGTGGACTTGGACGGAGGCGACTCGGGAATTTGTGATGAGTTATCACTGCGTAACTTGTCTGCTGACCAAGTTTGAACTGTTTAGACACGGGCTTCCAGATAATGTCTGTTGTAGTTTGCGCTGGCGACAGCCCATTAAGTATAAACTTATAGTATCTTACTATAGTTATTAGAAGTTGCATAAATACTAGTCAAAATATTCTCACAAGTGATGTAATATGTTTTGCCAAGGCATAGTCGTTAATCATATAGCACATGATCACAAATTGCGTGGAGTCCCTGTCATGAACAATACTGGTGCTGAAAGTCTCCGTTGAATACTGCTACAATGAGGAGAAAAAGTGCTGTTGCAAGTAAAATGAATTTTGATTACCTCTATCTATGCGAAAACGAGACCTTTGTATCCCGACTTCTTAACCTCCGCACATCGCCTTCGATACTCTCCAATGCTACCGCTGTATCGTGCAACACTTCTAACATTCTTGCCCTTGACGTTCTTGTTCACGCCTGTCATCCAGCTATCGATCTCATTCATGAGAACCTGACTCTCACTGCATTTCACCACGTGCTCAGTCCATTGCTCAACGGCATCTTCTGTCGGCTCAACGGAAGTGTAGCCGTTGTCCTTGCAGTACTGCAGCATATCTGAAATAGCTTGTACACCATGCTCAATGTTGCGAGTAGCGTTGCCAAAGGGCTGGTGGGGTCCAAGAACCATGAACATGTTTGGCATGGAGGGTACAGTAATGCCCAGGAATGTTCTGGGTCGATGGTCAACCCAAACTGCTTGATCCCCCTTGGGGCTGTCGCTGGTTGCGATCAACGGTCTGTTCTCCTTGCCATGCCAGTCAATAGCACTAAAAGCGCCGGTGATGGCGTTGAAGCCAGTTGCGCAAATCAGAACATCAAGCTTGTGCTCCTTGCCATCGGAGGTTAGGATGCCCGCTGGTGTGACGCGATCAATTGGCGTCTTTTTTAGATCAACAAGGTGAACGTTTGACTTATTGAAGGCTTCAAAATATCCACTCTCCATAGGGACTCGGCGAGTACCAAAGCCGTGGTCCTTGGGAATAAGGCTCTCCGCAATAGCAGGGTCGTTAACCCGTTGTCTGATCTTCTCAGCCATAAAATTGGAATACAAACTGTTGGCATATCGATCGGTGTACGTATCAGAGAACACGCCCAGCCACTTCCCAAAACCAGGAGTGTTGTAAAGCTTTTCCCAAAGCTCTAGGCGTTCCTCTTCCGAGACCTCAAGAGACTTTCGAGGGTCGCCATGATGCATGAAACCAGATGAACTCGTTTCGCAAATCTTGAAGATATTGTCATAGTTCTTCTTGTGCTCGGCCATTTGCTCAATGGTGATTTCAGAGTTGCGAAGAGGAGCGGACCAATTGGCCGTCCGTTGGAAGACGCTGAGAGATTCGACGCCATCTACCTTGGAGACGGCAGTTGTGATTTGAATGCCCGTCGCACCGGTGCCGATGACTCCAATCTTCTTGCCCACAAAGTCGCGATTGATATCGAGATCCTTGGGCCAGCGAGAGGTGTGAAAGAGCTTGCCGTTGAAGTCTTCAATGCCATCAATTGCGGGTAACGTTGGCGCAGAGAGGAAGCCCATGCAGCTGATGAAGAAGGTTGAAACGTATTCGTTACCAGCTTCATCTACAAAGGTCCATGTGTGATCGGCCTCACTCCATGTAGCCTTTGTAACAGTGGTGTTGAACTGAACATCCTTCTTGAGATTGTGCTTCTCAGCAAAGTAGGCGATGTACTTGTGCGTCTCTGGTTGGGGCGAAAAAGCTTCCTTCCAGTGCCACTCATCAAGAAGCTCCTTGTCAAAGGAGAAGCAGTAAGACAGCGACTCAGAGTCGAATCGACATCCGGGGTAAGAGTTCCAGTACCAAGTGCCTCCAACGTCAAGGGCGGCATCAAGAACTCTGATGCGCCATTCTGGGAAGCGCTTCTTGAGCTGATAGAGTGAGCACAGGCCCGAGAGACCTGCGCCTAGGATGAGAACGTCGAAAGTGCTGGTAGATTGAGGTACGGAACCCATTGCTGATAGTGTGAATAATGCGACGAGTGACTGTGGATCGAATTGTCTTGTTGCTCCAATTTGATGCAAAATGCCAACGTCAGAACTGTATCTATATATCTCAAGAGCAATGATTCGATCGTGTCATGTCGGAGTTGACTTCACGTTTTCTTCTCAACCAATGACCTGAACAGGATAGCCTGCTCGACTTTCCTATCATGCTATCACACAGTGAAAAGCGACATGTCTTGCCACCAGATATAACTTTCCCTTTACGATGGTGGCCTCGATAGTGGAACATTCCTGCCCAATCACAAGTTTGGATCAAGTAACGAGCCGTTGCAAAGTGCGGGGAGAACCTTATCGACGTGATGATGCGTGGGACACGGGGTCAAAGTGCGCCCTATAGGAGTCAACTACCGATACGAACTGGAGGTTTCTGTCTCCGCTGACTGTTCATCGCTTGGTTGAGACAGGAAAGTTTCCCCAGGAGAGGGATTGGTACCGATACCCGAAAGGCGGGGGAGCGATTAGCCTTATCTCACTTCTCCACCACCGCGGGAGTGCCGATGCCTGCATCTTGGGACCCTTTACAAGTGGGCATTCCCGACTAGGAAGAAGGTCTCGTCGAGGAGACAGCTTCTCTTCATTATGCCTCCTTTTGTAGGGAAATCCACTGCAAAGGCTAAGAGGGTCCCAGGACGGAGGACTCGTTCGTTCGGAGGATGCGTTACCGTATGTTCAATCACTCAATCGATCATTCCCTACTGACCTTTCGCAGTGTCGCAGTCGCCGTGTAAAATGTGATGAAGGACGTCCGGGATGTTCCATGTGTAACATCTCAGGTCTCGACTGCGGAGGCTATAGCAAAGATATTTTCTTCGACTTTGATGACCCCTCATCGACGGGCGCCGCTCGATTTCGAAGACCATTATTGACGGAACAAGAACGAGAACGTTTGAGCGAACAGATTGCGCAAGACGTTCCACCAGAACTAGCCGGTTGGCACCTTTCTCAAATTGACGAAGAATGCGAAAAGACGTCTACGGACCTTCAGATTTTTAGAGGACCTTTTGGAGCTTTCCGCATTACGCAACAATTGCCTTTAGACCCTCTGAGTACGTTGGACGACATAGACGAGGACGTGATAGAAGTTCCACAGATTCACGCCGTTGAAGAAGAAGATCAATTACTACTTCCTGACTTCGACGACGACGTGGAAGTAGTGACCTCAACAATCGACTTTGCGACTGGAGCGACTCCTCGAGATGCTCAGGATCACGCGCTTATCCCTCGTACAGACTGGCTGAAGACGCTGGAAAGCTTCCCTGTGAGCAGTTGGCTGGATCCCGGACACTTCGACCTCCCGGACTGGTGGGACCCCGTGGCCATGGGCATTGAAACGGCCGTACCTTGGATGGGTGAATCAATGTCGGCCAATAAGCCTTCATCACCATTTGCACGGTCTTCTACTATCGAGCTCGGGTCTCCAAGGCTCTACCTAGCGCACCTGTCACCTAGCTCAGGTTCAGTCTCGTCCCAAATCGACACGGACGTGCCGCGCGACGCTGTACTGTTAGTTAAGCATTACGCAACGATTGTGCTTCGAGGCTTGACTCCATACCGTCACAGCAAGACACCATGGCACGTCCTTTTCTTGCCTCATGTCAAAAGCTGCTTAGCCGCCTTGACACTCGGTGAGAAGATGGACCACGCAAGTCTATGTGCATTTCACGGCACACTTTCCATCAGTGCCTTTAGCCTGGGTGGCATTCATGGCTCCACCAAGTGGTTAGACCAAGGCACGGCATATTATCAAAAAGCCCACTTTCATGTTTGTCTTATGCTCAAGACAGCATACGACATTCCCAAGACTGCTAAGTACAAGTCTATACTGATGGCTCTCTTGACAATGGTACAGATTGCCATACTCTCTGGCAATCGAGATGAAGCAGAGTACTTCTTCCTGGAAACAGAGAAGTTCATCCGAACAAAAGGCCTGAACCGACGAAAGTCTCGCAAAGTCAGGTTACTACATCACTGCTACGTGTTCGAACGGCTGTCCCACGAGAGCACATTTACACAGAATACACTGAACTTGGATCATCGGAACCGCGTCCGCGAGGCGATAGAAGCAAGCGGCGCCAGTGCCTATAGTCAGGATAGCCTGTCTTTCCGACTCACTACGTGGAGTAATCTGGACCAAGAGATGCACAAGGTCAAGGGTCAGGAAGAGGGAGAAAATGACCTTCATCTTCAACATCCAGGAATATGGTCAGCTACCCTTTATCCTGAGATCTTTGGCGTACCAGAGCTCCATCTCTTTATGCTTTCGCTGGTCATCCGACTTACGCGAGAGAAAGAACAGAACCAAGATGAACTGATTAACTCTGGACTTACATTGAAGGAGTTCATGGCTCGAGCAAAAGCAGTTGAGCGATGGATCAAGCAGCTTCATGTACTTCGCCAGTCCATATGGATGGTCGAAGCGCCTGTTGATCCAGAACACCAGCAGTCTGTCAATCTGCTGAACAGTCTGGCTGATACCATGCAGCACGCACTTTCTGTGTACTTTTACCGTAGGATATACGATCTGGACTCCAGTATGCTTCAGAAGCATGTTCTTGGTGTGCGCGACCGACTACTTGAGTTTGATGCATCGGATGCTGGAATGGGATACGGATCTTTGAGACTGATATGGCCCGCGTTTGTTGCAGCTTGTGAAACTGATGATAATGATATACGGGCGTCTTTTGTACAATGGTTTGAATGCGCTGCAAAGCGAAGTGGGCTGAGGATATTTACGGAAACGAAAGAACGTATTGAGCAGATATGGATTGGGAGGGACAGCACAGATAGACAAAATGGGTTCGGACATGAATAGCGAGATCGGAGACCATACAAATAGCGCCTATATGAACCGGCAAGTCTCGCCATGCATACATGTAAATGTGGTTATGTGACGTGCCATGACTTACTTTGTTCATGACCGTCCATCGATCCATGTGCAAGCGTAGCAAAAGAATGAGCTCTTCGTAACGAACCGCCACTTGGGATGACTTTCCACTTCCAGAACAGCTTATCGCCTTGCGATGCGGGGTAGACTCATCGCCAATGGCCTTCAACTGATCTACGTCACACAAAAATGTTGGTTATGGCTGGGCTGCTATGGACTTAAACCTCCCAAAGCCTCCTCAGATGTTTTCATCATGCAGAATAAACTTCACTGCCTATGATATCAAGTTCTAAAATGACATCTTTCGAAGGGAAAGTGGTAAGTACTCTTTCATGGTGCAACATTGGGCAGGAATAACACTTCAGATCGCTGTGACCGGCGCTGGCTCCGGCATGGGCCTGGTTACCGCAAAGCTCCTTGCTGAGAGAGGAGCGACAATCTCCCTCGCCGACATTAACGAAGAAGCACTCAAAAAGGCCAAAGCCTCCTTGTCGGGTAACAAGCATATCTATCAAGTGGTAGACGTTAGCAAAAGTAACTCGGTAGACTCTTGGATCCAAACGACTCTCAACATTTTCGGCGGGCTCCATGGTGCTGTGAACATGGCTGGTATCATTTCTGAGCCAGTGCCTCTCACTGAGTATAGTGATGAGGTCTGGGATAAGATGTTTGCAGTCAACACCCGCGGGGTGTTCAACTGTCTGCGTGCAGAGCTCAGAGCCATGTCCGCCGGTGCTAGCATTGTAAGCTTGAAGATCAACATTTTGGACAATTACTGATTACCCCTCAGGTCTCAGCCGCCAGCGTTTTTGGCCAATTCGGTGCTCCAGGGCATGTCGCATACTGCGCAAGCAAGGCAGCTGTTATCGGCCTTTCGCGTACAGCTGCGAAAGAGAATGCTCACATCCGAGTCAACTGCGTCTCGCCTGGTATGCTTGTACGGTTTACAGGTTTGAATGTTGGCTGACTGTGTTTAGGATCTGTGAGTACTGCTATGAACGAGCACGATGATGAAGAACACATCAAGCGCAGTCTTTCGGGGACTGTGCAAAAGAGAAGAGCTGATCCAGTCGAGGTTGCTCGAGTTATCGCGTTTTTACTCAGCGATGAGGCATCGTTTGTGACTGGCGCGGTATACAATGTTGATGGTGGATGGGTATGCTAAATTTGCTTGGCAGTGATGTCTCGGGTATCTCGATGTCATTTGCTGGTAGGGAATTGCATCTGCTTGTTTGTGTCAAGCCGCAAAAGATCTGAATAACGGGCCAATTTGGCCTCTTCTAAATTATCCTAAGTATACCTAAGTATTTTCGCAATTTGATCCTTAATTGCTCGGTTCTATACTATTTCTTAGTGACCTTTTAAGTAAGGTATCGGAATCCAGATCCTGGGAGATGTCGTCTATCAGCTTCCTCTTCAGCCTCCTTGAGTTCCAGCTTCCGGTTGACACGCTTCAAACTGAAGTGAAGGACGATACTGGCAATGATAGCCATGGTAGCCATGGCGGCGTTAACGCTGAAAGCAAGGATGAATCGCGGTTCGGCGCCATTGGGGTACAGGAAAGATCCATAGATACTGCATATAGTCGCCAGAGCATTGTTGAATGCCAGAGCGGCAGCTCGTTTAGACACAGGGCGGAAGTTGGTGTTGGCAGTCCATACCATGGACATATTGAAACCTGAATAGATGCCGGGCAGCATGATCATGGCACCGAAGTAGCGAGGGCCAATACCAGTGGTGGAAGCTGAGATGATGAAGCCCGCAAGCGCACAAGCAATAGACAAGCTGGTGTGCCAGAAGCGCTCTTGAACCCGGTCGGCGTTCCATGCGACAACCGCACAGACAATGCAGGCCAGTAGGTAAGGAGGCGCGGTAAGCAGGAGGGTGATGACTCTGTCTTTGCCCATGCTCTTCACAATTGTAGGGACGAAGCTGTTAATAGCGATGGCACTAGCAGCTCCGTAACAGACAACAATCAAGATCCAGTTCTTAGGGTCCTGGAGAAGCAGCTTGAAACCATGGAAGAGAGATTGCTGGTTGCCTGCAGTCCAGTCCTGTTCACCAGCAGCATCAACCTCCATACGCCATAGTGCAATGGCACGTTCCTCCTCAGTGAGCCACTTGGTGGTTGCTGGAAAGTCTGGGAGAATCCAGTAGCAGCAGAAGGCGATGACAACAGTAGCTGAGCCTTCTAGGATGAATATCCATCGCCAGGCCAGGAGTCCACCAACACCGTTCATTCCGTCCATGATACCGGCGGCGATCAGTCCCGAAAAGGCGCCAGGGATTAGAGATCCTGAGTAGAAGATCGCTGTTCGAACGCCTAGTTCCTTTCGCACATACCAGGCACTAAGAGTTGCCATGGCGCCAGGATAGAAAGCTGCTTCGACGAAGCCGAGAAGAAAGCGAACTGCAGTGAGTGCGCCGAAGCTATGGACAGCCCCAGTGGAGGCGCATAGAACACCCTGCTTCTGTCAGTTTTACTATCAAGTTCAAGCATCTGGGAGATGGCATACCCATCCGATCATACAAGCCGTAAGGTATGAGGCTGGCTTTCCGATTTTGTTCAGTAGCATGTTGGAAGGGACCTGCATGAGAACATAGCCGACGAAAAGCACAGATACAGCAGTCTATAATGGTTAGAATAGCCATGAGAGAAATTTTCATGTGCTTCGTACCTGAAACTGGTTGCCCTTCAATCCAAGATCCCCTTCTAAGCCTCCAAGTCGAGCTGCTCCAATAGCATTCCTGTGTCGTCAGCATCCATGCTAACCCTTATATGTCAGACATCTTACCTGTCAAGATAGTTCATGATGTAGATCAAGATCATGCAAGGAAGCAGACGGAGATCGATCTTACGGCTGAGACGCTTCTCCAGAGCCTTGAGTTCCTCATCAGAAAGGTGCTGAAGAGCTTCAGGCTTAGGAAATATGACTTGCCCCTGGCTCTTGGAGTCGCAAGACTCATTCTCGTCCATGCTGGCGTGGGGCTTCTTCTCGATATCCATGTTATTGTATATGCTGGTGTTGACTGAAATAGGAGTTGTTGCCCTGAATGATGAGGAGCTGTTCGACCCTGACTAGCACTGCTCGTCTTTATACATCTCCAATACATGCAAAACCATTGGTGTCTTATCAGCCTTGAGAACTTCCCCAGACTCTGTGTAGTCGCTTGGTATGGGGCAGCCTGATGACAGACGCTACAAAGATGTTAGAAAGATAGGAAAAGTGACTTTTTGTCGGCTCGGTAGGCGTAGAGGCCATTAGGAGGAAGCCAATTTCCCAGATTTTATGTTATTCTGGAGTACGATACGGGGAACCCTTGCCTCACCCCCGAGATAGGCAAGTTTAGGGAAACGAATGTTTTGCTTCGGCTCGGTAATGAAAGCGGCCGTTAGCGTTGCAACTTATCTTAGTTCCCCGGGTTTTCCACCGATGTCATGATACGGGCCAGCCGTGATTAAGCATTTCTCTTCAAGAACTTGTATCTCCATTTTCAGATAAGGCTATTAGGATGTTTGTCATCAAGTTATCGTAGAAAGTAACCCATGAATTCAATACTCTTTATTTTTTTTATATATTTGTAGTACATAAAGGGAATTAAGGGAGACGGTATTAGACATGGCGGTTAAAAAATTAAAGTTTTCTGTGCTCAAGATGACGTTCCAGCAAACTGGATGATCACTCCGCATCACGATGTCAAAATTTTGGAGGTCATTCATGACCTTGGCAACTTTTAGCTTACTCCTCTTCCTCGTGGGCCAGGTTTGGCCTTTGTTGATTTTTAAAAAAAAAAAAAAAAATGAGTAATTCTCTATGTTTGATGTGAAGCCTGGGGTCTGGTCTGTCTCCAAGCCAGTAATTGTGGGTTGGTGAGGAGTGGACAGCAGAGTTCGGCTGCGTAAGCACATCAACCGACCAAACTTTGTTACCGATCAAATCCCAAGTAACAATTGAGTTCATACCATTCGTGGGTTAAGCGAATTGTACTTCTAGGTGTCAGTGTGCTTTGTTGCCTGGCCTGGACCTGGCATGTGCATGTGCATGTACATCAAGATGCATGGACGCACAGAAGTAGCTTTCATGATGGCCACTAGATCAAAGTTGCATGCATTTGGTTATGATCTGCTCTTCTCCTACGTCATTGTCTACAAGTCATAATCCAGTAAGTGATCCTTGCGACTGTCGGCCGCTAATGCAGTGGAAGCCGACCTGCTTCTAGGTAACAAACAGACCAATCATGAGACGTCAAATTCATGTTCGGCCGCTAATGCGGTTCAGCCGATGCTCGCCTCTCCACCGAGCCAAGTCTCCAATTCCTCCAAGCTCTCTGTCTGTTGTCCGATGATGCTTTCCAGCCCAGTGCCTCAGTGGGAAGAGAAAGCTTTACGAATCGAAGCCATGAGCCACTTACTCAAAGATTTCAATGAGACTCACGCGAAACCCAGACTATTGTGATGTAGCAACGGAGCACCTGTCGTGGTGTCTAAGTGACACGCCTGAATCGCGTAAAGCCTTGTCCTGCAATCTATGCATCCACTAAAACTCCTTCCGTTTTAAGCCTCTTGGGGCCAGTGACTTACCAGCTCCCCAATTCCCCGAGCACTTGATGGGGGCGTTTCTTTCCAGAGCTTCATAGCCAGGGCATATGCACAGAAAAATACCTATCACGACGGTCACTAGTGAGTAGAGCTTGTGTATCGATTCTGTTTGCAAGTCATGGGCAGATTCAAGGGTCGGAGCACAGTAGCATGCACAGTTTGTCATTCTCAGAAGCTGAAGTGCGACGGCGGTAAGCACGCTGCTCATTGTTATGCTCGACAACTGTACTGATGAAACGAGCTCATCCGTGTGGACGCTGCGCTCGCCGTCAGCGAGACTGCGTATACCCTGTGAAGACTACATACATGACCGTACCAGAAGCTTACCTACGAGATCTTGAGAGAACAGCTGCAGGCTCTCGATCATCGTCATCCTTGACCCCTGGCTTCACAGATGATGTACCTGAGTATTCAGGACAATCTCAGAGCCCTTCGGATCCGGGTACCTCGACGAGCAGCAGAGTCGCAGCTCGGGCTATTATATCCGATGACTGCAGTGCAGAAAGTTTTGTCTATGACCTCCGACAGATGGCGCTGCCTGAGAGTCCCGATGGGCTTCAGCAGCAAGGCGGATACTCATATGCGGTACTCAAATCCGACTTGATAGGTATGTATCTCTAACATTAGCAGCAAAGACAACTTAGGAGTCTAATCCTTCTCAGAGCCGAGGATACTGATAAAGCTTCCGTCAGCGCCGCTGGCTATGAAGTTACTTGACACCTTCGAAGAGACATTTTGCGACCACCATTGGTTTCTTCGAAGAGATTTTAGGGAACGAGTTCAGCTACTATTCACAGATCCCAAGACGCAATCGCAAGATAGAAGCTGGCTTTCAAGGGCGTCTCTTGTTTTTGCCTTGGCTACAACGTTCATATATGGGCCTCAGCCTTCTGGGGAAATTACGACTGAAAATTCTGAAGCTCCGACACCTCCCGGGTCAGACTTGTTTGAGCAAGCTGTTGCTTTGCTAAATGTCTCATCGGAGGAGCCCACAACAGAAGATGTCGAGGCATTGAATCTCATGGTAAGCAACCAGTCTTGACAGCTTCGACGCTATCTTACATATACAGGCTTTCTACTGCTACTCCTTGAACCGTCGGAGAATGGCCTACAAATACGCGACGCAGAGCTTAGCAGTAGCCAAGCTCTTGTTTCTTAACAGGACTCCAAGCCTATCGGCCTCTGGGCAAGAAGTCATACTTGAACATCGAAAGCGTCTATGGTGGACATCCATTTGCATGGAGAGAATGGTCGTGGCGGAGCTAGGACTAGCCCCAGCGCACGCCGCGATTAAGTTCGATGCTAGGCTACCTTCTTCACGAGACATACCCCAGTCAGAAATGGACCAGTTTTTCGATCCGAGTGTTCAGACACTGCAGACTCAAATATGCGAGATCAAATGCCAGATAATGGAATCTGTCGGTCACTTACGACGGGTCTTGGATCTAGAGACTATGTTGTTCGAGCTATGGCCATGCTTCGATACACTGCGGTCTTGGAAGGAGAAGGTGCCTTCATATACCTCATTTGACTTCAAGAGTGGCGTACCGGAGGAAATGAGCCAGCGATCATGCGCTCGCGGACTTGCATCGCTATACTTGAGATATCACCAGGTAGGTTCCCGGTCAAACTTCCGACGTCATGCGTTGACTTCTATAGTGTTTCACGGTATTACTTCGACCTCTCTTCTCCAAAAAGCTGTCCCTCAGGTTGCAAGGAGTTGATTCTTACCACCTCGAATCAAGGTTAAACGCAACAATGCGCTAGCGAATTGAGGTACTGACCAAGGAAGGGCACGATGCAGCAAGGCACAACTGCAAGATACTGACAGACCTCTTCAATCGCGGTAAACATGGTAAGCACTTTAACAAGCCTTGATTCGATCACAATGCCAATGCTAACTTTCCAATCAGCACGATTCGGTTATTGGGACTCAGTACACGCTTTCAGTAGCCTCTCTATCATCTCCATTGCAAAGGCTGTCATTCCCGAGATTGCCGAAACCTCTGAGCTTAACGACGAGCATCTCTATACTCAATGCCGTCTCATTCTGAAGGAAATGGCTGAAGCGGGTAACCCGGCTGCAAGAGATCACAACGCCTTACTGGCCGACTTAGACAGCATTGTTCAAATGCTCACAACGAATGAAGATGCCGGGCCGATTGAAAGACCAGCAGAATTTGAGGTTCCATCGTTAGAGTTTTGCCAGAGTTTATGGTCTGATGTTGATTGGGTGGAATTTTTAAATAATTGCTCTCAGTGGGCATAAAGATAGGTGTTGGAGAAAGTGTGGTTGTACATGTTGAATGACGCTGTTGGGAGTTTCACAACGGAATATTTTATCTGGCAAGCTCGGCTAAGTTAATATAGACAATCTATAAGTTAAGACCGATATTACCCTTTCTGCATGCTTATGCTCTGACAAACCACGTGGCTGACAAGTAACCTCAAAATGCAACTGTGAGTCGAGATAGCTTGCGGACAATAATGACATGGCTTGGCCTCGGGAGAAAAAAGGCCCCGGAGCCTGACGGAAGGTACCATAATAAGCTCATCAAAGATGTTCCTACACTTGGACCAGTCTTTTTTGTCACTTGGGGTTGAGATCTAAGCCATTGCCTCCCGAGCTTGATATGGCCTCAGATTTCCAGGCCGAGACCCGGCTATTGCCAGATCTGACGCTATGCCTGACGAGTGTCGAGTGGCAAATAGCTCGATTTGCTCCACAACCCAGCACACCGGTCAACCGGCAATTGTCAACGGTGTACGGCGCCCAGAAATGCACATACGTTGTCTCTGTGCCAAAAGGAGGGGGACGTGACAACAACGCTAATGGAGGGGTAAGTAAATGTTCCCCCACAGACAGAAAATGCTGATTATCGGCTCAGTAGGGATCTGCCACGTCGGAAATCCGTTGAGTGCAGATCCCTGGTTGTAGGTATCATGGCACTGCATATGTCACGCGGGCGAAATTCTCGTTCCTTTCTTCTTTTCTTTGGCCGCTAATGCGAGCTTTTTCAGCATCGGCTGAGATGGTTTAGTGGCCGAAGCATGGGAGGGAAGAGACCCAGTTGGTCAGCCGTATGTCAGACAGAAGGCCATATGCAAGTACCCGCGACTGCATCCTCTTGTAGGGCGGCCATGGGTTTCTGAGGTACCATCGACTTTGGGTTCTGTTCTCACCGGTTCATCCCGCTGAAAGCCTCACCCCGTGGACTGGAGAGAAAACCGGGTTATGTCAACAGCCTTGGGGGCCTCATTAGCAACAGCACTCATTTCTATATAGATGGTCAGCGCCCTCAGCAACAGACCTCTTGAATCCCACGAGAGAGCAGAACAAGACAGCACAGACACTATACTAGCAGCATCCTCATCACTTGAAACAATCTCAAAGACTGTCAGCCCAGCAGCCGACACGATGACGGTCACTCAAATCATCTCGGCCGTAAGCCGCTTATCTCTGCCCAACGCAACCACATTCACGTGCTTACATTGGTCAGGTTATTCCTAGCGAGCCCAAGCCAACGAACGGCTTACTCGTTAAAGGAGCCAACGGTCACAAAGTCACCGTCACCATTGAGACAAAGCGTCTCGAAAAAGACAGTCTCGGTCAGCTTGAACTCCCAAGTGATGCTCTCTACGGTATCAACACATTTCGCGCCATCGAAAACTTCCCTCTCTCAGGACGACCCATCGCCACCTGGCCAGACTTCATCTACGCATTCGCTGTAATCAAGCAAGCAGCAGCCCGTGCTAATTATGAAGTCGGTACTATCACATCTGAGCAGGCCAACGCTATTTCCGAGGCATGCGAAGAGGTCAAAACTGGAGTCCATAACAAGCACTTCGCAGTCGACATGATGGAGGGTTCTGGCGGAACTTCTACCAACATGAACGTCAACGAAGTCATCGCCAACATTGTTGCCAACAACTCGGGACGGGCTCTTTCTGATTACACGTTTGTTCATCCCAACGATCACGTCAACATGGGACAATCTACGAATGACGCGGTACCCTCGGCTATGAAGCTTGCTGTGTACCGTGCCATGGAGGGTGCTTTGGATGCTCTCCAAGGACTTGCGGATGCATTTGCTGTGAAGCGCCAGGAATACTCAACTCTTCTCCGTCTTGGAAGGACTTGTCTCCAGGATGCTCAGCCGATGACTTACGGTCAGGCTCTTGGTGCTCATGAAGCGGTCATCCGAAGACACCGACAGCATCTCAGCACGATCCGCGACTCATTTCTAGTGCTCCCCATGGGCGGCACTGCTATTGGCACTGGGTTCGGATCTAAGTCTGGATACAAAGCAGCAGTCTTCAAGCATCTTTCCTCGTCGCTGGGAGTTGCAGTGCAGCCATGTAGCGACGCGTTTGATGGCATGCAGAACATGGACACTTGTGCACGTCTCTCAGCCGAGCTACGCAACACTGCCAATAGCTTGTGGAAGATTGCAAACGACATGATTCTGCTCTCTTCGGGACCCAATGGCGGTATTGCTGAGATTACTCTCCCGCCCGTCCAGGCTGGCTCTTCCATTATGCCCGGCAAGGTCAATCCTGTCATTCCGATTGCAGTTTGTCAAGTGGCGTTGGCCATCACTGGGAATGATGCCGCTGTTTCCATGGCATGTCAACAGGGAATGTTGGAAATCAATCACTATGAGCTTTTGGTGTGCGACCGACTTTTCGACAGCATACAGCTTCTCAAGAGTGTTTCCAAGACATTCGCCAAGCGATGTGTCGAGGGCCTTATCGCAAACAAGGAGACGTCAGAGAAGCATCTCCTTGATGCGAGTGCACTTGCAACAGCTCTTGTCCCGAGTCTTGGCTATGCCAAAGTGTCAAGGATCGTGAGATCAGCTCTGGCAGAAGAGCGCCCGTTTCTGGACGTGGTGGTAGAGCGGGGTTTGCTGAGGCAGAATGATGTTTTGGGTGTTCTGGAGCGTTCTGTTTTGATTGAGTAATTATGACGTCGGTGTTAGATTTTTGTTCGCCAAGCAATGATAGAACTACAAGGAGTACAGCAAGGAATGTATTTTCTATTCAAGAAAGCCGAGATTGCATATCGATGTGACTGTAATAACCATGTGTATCTGTTTACTCTATGTTCTGGGACGCATTGTCCTCGCGTACTATCGATAAGAGATAACGCGTTAAGCTTTGAAAAACGGGGTGACGTCAAAATAATCATCTCCTACTCTGTATTCGGTTAGACTCGAGCCTCTGTTTCCACGAATCAGATCTTTTGACAAGCTCCCAGACCCACCATCATTCGTGGTTCAAACTCGCAGCAAAACCCCGTCCAAAACCCAAACATTTAACTACAGGTACTATAAAATTTTTATCGTGCCTGGAAACCGTATTTATAAGAACTTCAACCTATACCAAGAAAAGATCTAATATTCCTGTGTATATAGTATATCAAACTATACACCTGAGCTGTATTGATTATGGTAATTATTTGATTGGCTTCTTGCTTTAGGGTAGCTCTGAATCCCGCAAACCAATTGCGTCCCACGATGTGGATAATTCAGTCTCTGCGGTCTTTCGGGGCTCCGAGAAACCGAGCCTTTGCCCGAAAGAGACACATGCCATCATCAAGGATGAGGCTTGGCCTTGGCGTTTTGTAGGCCAATATCCATGAGTCTCTGACAAATCCGAGTGTTGCAAAATTTGAAAATATTTTGACAAGTCAATTGAGCCTAATGACACGATGAACGTGGATCCGAACGAGAGCGATGGAGAAGAACACGCAGCCTCGGGGACGCGTCGTGTTCCCGAGCATAAGCTCTCTGTAAGCTGAGACCCATCGCATGCTGAGCTGTAATTTCGGATGGTACCTGACAACTGCCAGTGTGACCAATGTAGACATAGAAAGGTAAGTGAACGCGTGAATTTCAGTAGCGCCTTCACTGACCGCCATAGATCAAATGCGACCGTGGAGATCCTTGTGGACCGTGTCAACGAAAGAATATTCGTTGTTCGTTCCCCACTGGCTTCAAGCCTCGAGCAAAACGTCAGCAGGTCCTAGTATCTGATGGCTAGTGAGTAGTAGTGAGATATTCAACCAAGTAAACAAGCTTACGAGGTGCAGTGAGTCCAAATTGGATGCCATTTCGCAAAAGCTTGATCGCATAAGCCTCGCTGTCGACAACATCACATCTCCCCCTCAGCAGTTGCAAGGAGGTTCGTCAGCTGCTCACACTGTTATCAGTTCACAAGTTACCCCGATATCCCATGCGAGCTCCCCGTCATGTAATGTCAGAACAAACCCGGCGAAAGGGTCAGAGTTTGAAGGCGATGTCACTTTGACAACGCAGGCTACATTTGCGACAGATTTCTTGCAACAATTCGTTGACAGCAATCAGCTGCCGCAAACGCTTCCGGAGATAAAAAGCCACTTAGACGCACTGCGGAAGATCTTGGCGGGCAAGGAAGTTACGGCTGACGAGACGCGTCTTGTTGATACGCAACGAATATTGTCTCCTCAAGAACATGGAGGGTTTCAGCTCCCTCCCGTAAACCTGGCCATGATGGCTGTACAGAGACTGAGAGGTAATCCGTGTGACAGCTGTCTCTATAAACATACTAACACCATTGTAGAGTCTTCCAGATTACAGCTATTCTGGCGCGCAGAGTTCCACAGCATCAGTCAATTTGTCGAGTATCTCATGACAGTTTACTTTGGCAAGCCTACCCTTGCTGACCTCATCGTTACACATGTTGGCTTGGTAAGCCTATTACACGAATGCGACAACGTCGAGAATGAAGAAGTCCTCAAGAATGAGTTCGCATCTCAGGCGACGCTCTGTCAGCAAAACCTGGAGTCAATCCTGGCTGGCCTTCCGTTCAATATGCCCTGCACACCCGATTACATACTCGCCCTGTTCATGGCTGTAGGTGTCTCGGTAAGAAGCCGCTTCGAAATAGCATGCCACTAACACAAGTCCAGTCATCCTACCATCTCGAGAATTGCCGGATTTCTATGTCCTGGAACAGTCTTGCCGCAGCAGTGCAGATGTGCCAGACACTAGGTTTCACCCGGGAAAACCTCCCAAAGTCAGAGTCGAGAGAGGCAAAGCAACGACGGGCTAAACTGATCTTCTACATCCATCTTTGTGACAAGATGCTCGCTTTGCGACTGAGTCGGCCAGTCTTGATCCGAGATGGAGAAATCACTATTAACTTTGAGGCTTTGGAAGCGGATAGGGGAGACGGACCTACTCCGATCATTGCGAAATGGGCACGGTTTTGCAGCCTTCAAGGAAGAATCTATGATATACTCTACAGTCCGGGGTCTCTGCTTCAGCCGGATATTCAGAGAGAGACGAACGCGAGGAGGCTTGCGGCTGAGATGGAGCAGTTGTTCCAAACAAAGAGTCTGGCAGAAGTAAGTCAAATAAGCATACCAGAATGGGCTATGGTTGTCTAATATATTCGCAGGAACACTTATTTGAGACAATTGGGGCAAGCATCGGTGAAGAGCAGAGCGAGGTCTTCCGCAGGACCGATAAGGTAGCATACTATTCCATGCGCTGTCTGGTGTTCAGAGCAGTGAAACCTGCGTCTTTGACATCCTCAGCGTTTTGTGACGAATGCCTGGAAGCAGCAAAGAATGGCCTTGAGCAACACAGAATTTGTTTGTCAATGCTCAAGAATGTCGAAGCCATCGTCTTTGAGTTTTACATGCATTGGTAAGACCTCCAACACAGGCAATAGTACTTAAACTGACAAAGGATCAGGGGTCTAATGGCGGTACCCCTTGTGCCATTCATGGTCTTGTTTTGCCATGCCATCGAGACTTGCGACCCGTCTCACCTGGAGCCGCTCGCAGCCGTGGTTGAAACAGTCGATATGATACCCCCAGACCTTCCAAATGTATACAGAAAGCAGCTTCATCTGTTCAAGCTTATGTATGAGGTCGCGTGCAAGTATGTGGGCTCGAGATCCAATAATCCTCAAGTCCAGGTGTCAGGACGCATACCTGATACACCATTTGAGATGCTGTTTTACGAGGCCGGGGTTCCCGTGCCCAGCCACCTGAACATGCAGGCAAATGTGCAGGGCTTTAATGATGGAACACAGCTTTCAAATGAGATTAATTACGGGGGCTTATCAACAGGACAAACGGGGAATATGGCGGAGGTTAGCTTTGACCATAACATGGAGCTGGGGAACTGGTTTGAGCAAAACCAAGAGATATTTATGATGCTGGATAACAATCAATCATAGTTGTGGACCTTCATAGTCAATGAAAGACTACCATCATGGAAGAAGACGTTGAAAATAATTGGCAGAGGCTGTGGTTTCTACGGATGTCACGTCATCGATACATTGTGTTCTGATGTGCCTTGAGGTTACAGAGATGGGGCCAAAGGTTCGCCCCATATTATTATAGGATTATAAGAATTTAGAAAAGCCTAGAAAATATAGTCATAGTTTTAGAAAAATAGTGATCAGACTTAGGCTCACGCACAGTCGGTCCGTAACTATCTATCTCGGATTCCGTGAAACCCGTTCCCAGACTTGTGCTTGGCAAAGTGACACATTTGCATCAGATAGCCCTAAATATTGATGATGCCAAGATCTAGCTCGTCGATCTGTTTGATAGCGATGAACCTGTGGCGCTGTCTTCCATAAAAGGGGGAGTGGCCCGGTGCTCGGACAGTCCGAGATACCGCAAAGCCCCACTATTTCGGTCCTCCGTTCCGTCCGGCCTTCAGGTCGATGTGTATTATGACGGAATTTCAAGGCCGGTATGTCTGAACGGCGGGTTTCCGTCGCTACGTAAAACTATGCTTGAGATTAGTGACTCTTCGGTGTAGAAATCTGTTTCAGTCCACGTCTTTAATATGCCTCTTACTACAACTTATAAGACAACCCAGCACAAGCCATGCCATTGACTTGACATCAACGATCCTATTACCATTGTTTCATTTGCAGTCACTATATAATTACCAATTATCCAAGACTTTCTCCGAAAAGCTTATCCAAATTGCTGGACCCGAGGCCGGATGAATCCTCCAAACGATCCGCGTCCTAGCGACGCCCCTTCCATGTCCTCTGCCACTTTGGGTGACAGAACACGGGACAACGACCTGTCTGATGGGCCTGAGTATGGGGAGGAAATCCATAACTTGGCACGCAGATTTACCAGTCAATCTGCTGCATCAGGTCATGGGCCATTGTTCCCCTTGAGTGATGGCGGCCCTCTTGATCCGCAAAGCCCCCATTTCAACTCCAAGAAATGGGCCAAGGCTTATCTCAAGACCAGAACCGAAGCTGCTGATGGCAGTACTCCTCGTACCGCCGGTATCGCGTTCAAGAAACTCAACGCATACGGCTTTGGCCAGGCGACCGACTTCCAGAATACTCTGACCAACATTGTTCTCAACGCTTCGAGTTTCGCGAGGAAAGTGTTTGGGGACAAGGGCCAGCGCATTGATATCCTCCGTGATATCGACGGCTACGTCGAGGCTGGAGAGCTGCTGTGTGTTCTCGGTCCTCCAGGCTCGGGCTGCTCAACCCTGCTTCGCAGTATTGCTGGCGAGACTCACGGCTTCCACTTTAGCAACGATACAGTCTTGAACTACCAGGGTATTCGGCCCGAGCAGATGAAGAAGGCCTACCGAGGTGAAGCTATCTACACGGCCGAAGTTGACCACCATTTCCCTCATCTGACTGTCGGGGATACTCTTTACTTTGCTGCTCGATGCCGGTGTCCTCCAAAGGACAAGCTTCCTCCTGGCGTCTCGGCTCGAGAGTATGCTGAGCATCTTCGCGATGTTATTATGGCCATGTTTGGCATTTCACATACTAAGAACACTCGAGTCGGTGATGACTACGTCCGTGGTATCAGCGGTGGCGAACGTAAGAGAGTCACAATTGCCGAGGCTGCGCTGGGATACTCCCCTCTTCAGTGCTGGGATAACAGTACACGCGGTCTCGACAGCGCCAACGCCGTTGAGTTCTGTCGCGTCTTACGCACTCAGGCTGATACACTCGGTATCGCCTCTTGCGTCGCAATCTACCAAGCGCCCCAAAGTGCTTATGATGTAAGTATAACCTTTGCTTTGGGCTAATTTCTTGGCTAACTTGTTTCCTAGCTATTCGATAAGGTCATTGTCCTGTACGAGGGCCGTCAAATCTTCTTCGGAAAGACAGGCGACGCACAAGCCTACTTCGAGAAACTCGGCTTCATTTGCCCCGAACAACAGACGACAGCCGACTTCCTCACTTCGATGACAAACCCCGCCGAGAGAATAATCCGCCATGGAGCCAACCCGCCTCGAACATCGGACGAATTCGCGCGAGCCTGGCGGCAAAGCCAGCAACGATCGAGGCTCATCGACGAGATAGACTACTACGTGGAACAGCACCCATTTGACGGACCGGATCTTCAGAAATTCTCTGAATCACGAAGGCTCGACCAGGCAGCTGCTCAGCGAGAACGATCTCCCTTCAACCTTTCCTATTTGCAGCAGTATACCATCAACCTCTGGCGAGGCTTCACTATGTTGATCGAAGACCCTAGTATCACTCTCACGATGCTTATCAGCAACCTGTTCGAGGGTCTGATTATCTCGAGCATCTTCTATAACCTCCCCTTCAACACCACGAGCTTCTTCCGTCGAACCATTTTGCTATTTTTCATCGTCCTCATCAACGCGTTCGCGAGCATTCTCGAGATCATAACTCTTTATGCGAAGCGGAAAGTCGTCGAAAAGCAGTCTCGATACGCTTTCTATCACCCGAGTGCCGAGGCCCTTTCGGCGATGGCAACCGATCTTCCGTACAAAATCGTCAACTCGATCCTTCTCAATTGCACGCTATACTTCATGTGTAACCTGCGCCGTGAACCGGGCCCGTTCTTCGCATTCCTTCTTCTATCATTTTCTATAACTCTTTGTATGTCGATGATGTTCCGGTTCATTGGCTCAGCAACCAAGTCCATCGCGCAGGCGCTGGCGCCCGCCTGCATCATCCTGCTGGCCTTGGTCTTGTATTCAGGATTTGCGATCCCGCCCGCTTACATGCAGAACTGGCTCGGGTGGATCCGATGGGTGAATCCTGTTTATTACGGACTGGAGAGCGTATTTTTGATCGAATTTGTGGGTCAACAGTTTCCCTGTTCAGACTTTGTGCCGCATGGTCCTGGTTACGAGAACTTGGGCAGCGGCGAATACGTGTGCAACGTCCCCGGCTCTGTACCCGGCCAATCATTCGTCAAGGGAGAGGATTATTTGAAGGCCTCATTTGGGTTTGTCAACAGCCACCGATGGAGGAATTTGGGCATCATCATCGCCTGGACCGTGTTTTTCATGGCTCCCCATCTCTGGACCACCGAGTATGTCGCTTCGGAGCGCTCCAAGGGCGAAGTCCTGGTCTTTCTCCGGGAGGCTATGCACAAGGTGTCTGGTAAGCGGGTCAGCGATGAAGAGTCGGGTGTTCCTACACCTACAGGAAAGCAAGAGGCTTCTGGTTCGTCGAGTGAAAAGGTCAAGGTCGAGAAGCAAACGTCCGTCTTCCATTGGAAGGATGTCTGCTACGACGTCAAGATCAAAAGCGAGACGCGCAGGATTTTGGATCATGTCGATGGCTGGGTCAAGCCCGGAACTTTGACAGCTCTCATGGTGAGTACCTTCTGCAGTGCCCTGATATTCCCTTTCCCCTTTCATACTTACTAACGTTTTCATAGGGCGTCTCGGGTGCTGGCAAAACCACCCTTCTCGACGTCCTCGCCAGTCGAGTGACCATGGGTGTGGTGTCTGGCGATATGCTTGTGAATGGTCACTCTCGTGACTCTTCTTTCCAGCGGAAGACGGGCTATGTGACTCAACAGGATCTGCACCAGGCCAGTTCAACGGTACGAGAAGCGCTACGATTTAGTGCCATGCTTAGACAGCCAGCCAAGTACTCCAAGCAAGAACGACTGGATTACGTCGAGACTGTCCTTTCGCTCCTGGGAATGGACGCCTATGCAGATGCCATTATCGGTGTTCCAGGTGAAGGTCTCAATGTCGAACAGCGTAAGAGACTTACGATTGCTGTTGAGCTTGTCGCGCGTCCGCAGCTTTTACTGTTCCTCGATGAGCCGACTTCTGGACTCGACAGTCAGACTTCCTGGTCTATCTGCGACTTGATGGAGCAATTGACCAAGAGCGGCCAAGCCATATTGTGCACCATTCATCAGCCCTCTGCTATGCTTTTCCAACGATTCGATCGCTTACTTCTGCTCGCGAAGGGAGGAAAGACTGTCTATTTTGGTCAAATCGGTCAGAATTCGCAGATCTTGATGGACTACTTCACTCGCAATGGGGGCCCGCCTCTGCCACTCAAGGCCAACCCAGCGGAGCATATGCTTGAGGTAATTGGGGCGGCACCGGGTACTCATACTGACGTGGATTGGCCAGCCGCATGGAGGCAGTCTCCGGAGTACAGGGAGGTGCAGAAGGAGCTCCAATCTCTCAAGGCATCGCACCCGCCGCAGACGCCTGCATCAGGCGGGGCTGACCACTCCGAATATAACGAATTTGCTTCTCCTCTGTCCACGCAGCTATGGGAGGTCACCAAACGTCTTTTTATTCAGTACTGGAGAAGCCCGGGCTATATGTACTCCAAGGCCATTCTTACAGTTGGCGCAGTAAGCCTTCCCTCGTTACTCTTCATCCTTTCACACATACTAACCTCCTTCTAGTCCTTGTTCATTGGACTCTCTGTCATGAACGGCGAAAATACAGTCCGCGGTCTACAGAATCAGATGTTCAGCGTGTTTATCTTCTTGACCATCTTTTCGCAGGTCGCTGAACAAATGATGCCAGCCTTTGTGGAGCAAAGGACTCTTTACGAGGCTCGCGAGCGTCCCGCAAAAACATACTCTTGGCAGTCATTCATGTTTGCCAATCTGACAGTCGAGATCGTCTGGAACTCTGTAAGCTACATTCCGATTCCGACTTCCTTAGACAGGCCATTCCTAACATCCCGTCTAGTTCATCGGTATCTTTGCCTTTATCTGCTGGTACTTCCCCATCGGCCTCTACCGCAACGCTGAGTACACAAATGAGGTCCATTCTCGGGGCATCACCATCTTCCTTCACGTCTGGATGTTCTTCCTGCTCGCTTCGTCCTTCGCCCACATGATCATCGCCGGACTTCCCAACGCTGATACAGCAGGTGGTGTCATGAACCTGCTCTTCATCATGATGTTCGCATTCTGCGGTGTCCTCGCTGGCCCTGACGCCCTTCCCGGTTTCTGGATCTTCATGTACCGCGTCAATCCTTTCACATACATTGTAGAGGGTTTCCTCGGCACAACTCTTGCCAATGCACCTGTTACTTGTGCCGACAACGAGATCTTGGAGTTCAAGCCTGCGAATGGCACATGTGAGGAGTTTCTGTCAGATTATATGTCCAATATGGGGGGATATCTTGTTGGTGAGAGTGCAGGCAGCGAAACTCAGTGTCAATACTGTCCCATGGCAGATACGAATATGTTCTTGAAGGGGATTAATGTTAGCTTCGACAATCGCTGGAGAGACTTTGGGCTCCTTTGGGTTTATGTTGTTTTCAACTGTGCAGCTGCAGTTGCTATCTACTGGTTGGCTCGTGTCCCTAGGAAGAGAAAGGACTAAAAGAAATAATTCAGTGTCTTTTTTTGCAAGAGATCGCATTAACATAGATTACTACACAGAGTCTAGATTGATTTTGTTATTTCGCTTTAAGTTTTATCATCTTATATACAGTAGTTAGACACAGTTTAATGTTACCAATTTATCCTTATATTTAACCGCGTTCAGTCTTAACCTAAGCCTCAACTGTTTCGTCCTAAACTTATGAGATAACCCTAAGACACCTCTAAGACTTTTAATAATTTTTACAAATTTAGTTAGTTGAAAACAAGTCTCCTCTAAATTTAGGCCAATTCAATAAGACTGAGATCATGGCAGTATTCTTGGGCATGAAACCGGTGATTGATGGGCTTCTCTAAGACCTCGACTACTTAATCGTGCTAAATCTTTAACGATTAACATGCTCCCGTCTAAGTATCTTATGTCACTATCTTCTCCATGACATTGGTATCATTCAGATACCATGTCAAAGACTCCAACTCATTGGTGACAAATTTCTCCGCCAGCGTCCATCCATTTCCAAACCACCCAAATTCATTATCATCACAGTACTTGTACTCAAAGTCTTCCCACCGAGGACGACTCAAAGTCCGCACGCAGTGCAAACTGCTGCCCGGCCACAGTGCCGTGATCCGTCCGCGCTTCTGCTCTTCTCGCGAAGCACCAGTCTCGTATGTCTTGTACCAAGAATTGCACTCTTCTGCGAAAACTGTTTGTTTGAAGAAGTTATCACAGTAATCGGTGAACCCTTGAACCATATTTCGCTTTGGCTCGATGCGCGCGATGTTATCATATGCCATTCGAGCTAGGATCTTAGCAATGTAGGTATTTGTCTTCTCGATCACGAGTAAGAGACTTCCGGCGCCAGGCATAGAATTGGGGCCCATTGATTGAAAGAAGTTGGGGAAGCCATCTGTGCAGACGCTCAGATATGTCTCTGGGCGTTTTTGGAAGCGCTCTCGTAGGTTAACTCCACCAACACCATAAATGGGAAAGCTTCGGCTGGCGGGTGAGGTTTGGAAGCCAGTCGCGCAGATAATTACATCAACTGGATGATGTTGGCCAGCCGCAGTGAATATTCCCGTCTCGTCAATCTTGATGATTCCAGAGGTGATGGTGTCAACCTTTGGAGATGCCAGGGCCTCAAGGTATCCTGGTCCAGGTGACATGCGCTTGCAATACGGCGAGAAGTCAGGTTGAAGGTGCTCATAGATATCAGGTCTCTCCTTGAGTCTTTGGATCATGGACTCCTGAGCCAGAAGCCGAAGATTGGTCTGTTCTGATGTCCCGCTGAAGAGAACACCAAAGTTCTTGTTGATGTTGTGCTCGATGGAGCGTCTGTACTTCAAATATGCTTCTCGATCCGTCTCCCAGTTTTGAATCTCGTCTGGGGAATACTGAAAGTTGCCGCCTGCTTCTTTGATGCGTTGTCTGGTCTCTGGGTCTCCAAAGAGGCCAATGATCCAGGATTTGCCCCGTATGTAGTGATCCATGTGCTTGACATCAGGTAGTATTGCGGGGACAATCTGGAGTCCACTACTGCCGTTTCCAATAACAGCGACCGATTTGTCCTGTTCGATAGTTTATGGTCAGTTAAAGTTTCTCAGAGTCTGCTTGAGCGTGACGTCTTACCTTGAGATCAACGTTGGCATCCCAATTAGCACTATGAAGGAGCTGGCCCTGGAAAGACTTAATCCCGTTGATATCAGGCCATCTCCACTCATTCAAAACGCCTTCGCCTGTAACAAGCACATCGGCGGAGTCTTCAAACTCAAGACCTGTCGTCAAGTCTTTGAGCTGGACAAACCACTTATTCGTGGTCTCGCTCCACCGAGCACCGGTACACTTCTGCTGGAACCTCATGTGCTTTCTGATGTTGTATTTAGTAGCAACATCTTTCCAGTACTGGAGGATCTCAGGCGCAGAGGCAAAGAAGGAAGTCCATCGTGGGGAGGACTCGGAGGTCAACTGGTATGCGTGTGCGGGTACATCTAACGTTCGTCAATACGATATTACATATATGCGATTGGTAGTAGATGCTCACCACAGGCACAGCCAGGGTATCTAGAGACGATCATGTCAGCTTTAACCTTCTGTCACTCAATTTGTACGGACGTACCTATTCTCATACCATGTCCCGCCAAGCTCAGGATTCTTCTCATAAATGACAAGCTCCAAATTAGGGACTTGCTTTCTGAACTCAATGGCACCGCAGATGCCAGAAATCCCGGCACCAATGTAGATGACCTTGAGTGGGCGAGCCTGATCTGTACATCGCTGTGAGATCCAGGGTTTAGGGACTTCCTTAACCGCTGGCTGCGATGTTTCTTTCCCAATGGTATTATGGTGTACTTCCTTGGTTGTAAGTGAAGCATTGCTGGCAAAGTTGCCGTTGGAAAGGAAACTCGGCACTTTGCCGCCACTGTCACCAAGAGCGTTAGGCATCGTGAATTGCGTGGGGTATAGGTCAGGTATGATGCAAGGTTGGCCAAAGGGCAAGACCTGCGGCTTGCCGGTTTATATGGATGAGGAGAGCTTATCTTTCACGACAATTTACTTTTATCACGGGGCCAAATAATGGCGAAGCAACACAAGGTCCGGGTTACCGAGTCAAGGGCCCTCCCGTGCATTGGTGTCTGGCTGCTCGTTATCACAGAATTCATGCCCCAAAATCACCGGCAGATACGAAAGGAGATAAGCCTAATGCATTACCCCGCGGCTCTAGATGCAGATGTCGTGTATTCTGTCCTTCATTAGGTTAAGAATATTACGGTTAAGGTTTCCGATTATCACCGGTTAGCAGCTCCGACCGCTGCCTCCCCGCAATTCTCGGGATGGCTAACCGTTAGCCTTGTGAGCCACTGACACGCAAACCAAAGTGGTATCTATCACTGAGATTTGTGGAATAGAACCCCTCCCCATTTGCCATCTGGAAGATATAAGTAGTGGTGGATGAGAAAGGAGCATTGTGTTACTATCATCCTACGCAATCGTACTGTTGAGTCGTTGAACATCAAGTGTTATGCCTTTCGCTCCACTGACCTTCAATTCTTTTCAACTGCTCAAGTTACATCTTACAACGGCCTGAAGCGTACTGCCATTATATTGTCAGCATGGAGACTTTGCCAGAACCAATTCTGTACCACTTGAAGCCAACCAAGCTGATCCCCAATTCACCCAAACCACTACTCCATTACAAGAACGCCTTTGTCAAGGATGGTCAAGTCGATCGCACCAGAGCATTCGATACTTTTTGCGGCAATGACTGGGATGTACAATGGGTCGTTAGATATGGTCAACATCAGCGATCCCATTATCATTCCCAGTCCCACGAAGTTATGGTCGTTGTCTCCGGCCCTGGCCGCATCCGGTGGGGTGTTGCAGACTTGAGCGACGATCCACAAGAGCATACTTCTGGAACAGCCTATGAAGACGGCGGACTGGAGCTCGAGGTTAACGTGGGAGATCTTTTTGTCATCCCAGCAGGCGTTGCACACAAATCATACGATCCATCCGCTAACACGGCATCTTTTGGTTGTATGACTGGAGACGCTCGTGGAATCGCTGCCGAAACCCCGAGGATTGCTGTTGCAGAGGTGCCACTGGAGGGATTCTGTATGATGGGAGCTTATCCGAGAGGGTTTTCGTGGACATGGGATGAGGGAGGCGATAGTGCAGACGACTTCAAAGCAGTATGGGACGTCAAGAATCCTGTTGCTGATCCATTTACTGGAGAGGATGGTGGTATTAGCAAGTACTGGAAGACACAGTGAGAGCCTACCAAAGGGAAGATTGGCATGACTTTGCATGATTACACTAAACTTTATGACCATCTAAGGCGATTGTAAATAGAGGTCCTATCTCATCAGTCTACCCCATTGTGATAGAACTTTGTAAAAGCATTGAAAAGGTCCATAAATGGGAAAAGAAGAATACCTCAGAGCCGTAGGACCTGGGAACGGCAAAAGAAAGGGTCTGGCCGGGGATTGAACCCGGGACCTCTCGCAAGCTGAGCTGTAGGGTTTTCCCTAAGCGAGAATCATACCACTAGACCACCAGACCGGGAAGGAAATAGCACGTGATGTTGTTAAGATGTCGGCTCCAGGTTGATGACTATATTCATAACCTGCAAGAACTGCATAATCCCTAACTCTTTACATTCGAGAGTTAAGTTCATTATCATATAAGCGCTTGGGTTCCATAGCTGTAATGAAACTCAAGAAGCCTATGGCAGTATTATCTACTTAAGCTAGGATACCTAGTAGACATCTCTGAAGTTTCAAGTCGATTACAGATTGTTCACACGATTAACCCTTGCTGGGAATAAATTCATATCTCCTGCATTGCCGATTATGACCTAGACTTTGGAGATCTCGGGGCTTAACTGTCTTTTGAAAGGTCATCAAGGAGATTAAAAAGAAAGTTAGGTCTGAGACTTATTATAGTAAAACGGGTCTAGTTATAGGCGAAGGTCTCAAACTCGTCTACACTCTCCGTGAACAACCGTCAATGCCTTACGTATTGTTCAAATATGGAGCAAGGGACTTTCACCTCACGATCCAGGGTTCACTGGATTCGTTCATTGATGCAGTAAGCTTTTACACTGGGAGAGATCTTGCAGAACCAAGTAAGTCTCCGTATGTCTTGTTTTTCACAAATGATGTGCTTTCCAAGAGACAGCGTCTGTATTAAAGAACCCCTACAGATGAATTTTGAGTGACCTTGTCAAGTAACGTTGCACAAGGCTGCTTCGAAAATGCCGCTTAAGGAGACGTTGCTATCGACCAGAGCGGTCGTAGCATTGTCATCTGAAGCAAGCTCTTATCCAAAGTCGCAGCAAGCATGCCCCCTTTAAAGAAAGCAATACTTACTCTTCGAAGCCCCCACTGCATCAAGGGTTAACCAGCACTTGAATGTTTTCCTTCCTTATGGCGCTGCAGTTATATCGTAGGAGATCTGCAACTGAGCGACTTATGACTGGTAAACGGCCCTCGGGCCTTTAGCTGCTCACTTTGACTGTAATACTTACTGAATGGAACTTTTGTTGTAAGTCAACTGCCGAGCTCTGAATTTAATAACCCGTTATTCCGGAGTACATTTGGCGACCGAGTGATCCTGCAGGGCTCAGTGGAAGGGCCATCACCCTTGGCCGTCCAATGTATCTCCGACGTGCTTTGTGGCGCCTGTGAGATCGCAAATCTCCTAACCGTGTTCTATTTATCCCACCAAGAGCCCAAAGTGGCCACCATACACGCTCAAACGCAGTAACAAGATTCAGATTTTCCTGTAAATATTACTTTTAGACATTGGGGCGACGCCAGCCATGAGACGCCAAGACCGACAAGTTTAAGCAAGCCATCCGCTGTAGCCGGTACCCAGAAACCCCAAAACCTTTAACGATCAGCAATATTGATAATTGGACAAACCCTAATGCCTCGTATGAAGATAAGACCCCTCTTCGAGGTCTTGATAAGCTACGCAATCGTTGGCTTCGGCTATGATACGCCCCTTACCGAAGCCTTTGCCGTAATCGTTTTTGTTGACGTTGACGTGGCTAATGCTTCACTAAACGAACCTGAACGAGACCGTTTCCTGCACGAGACTGTTCTGGTTGTAGTCCGTCGGATGACCGGGGAGACCTCCGAAATCAATCCCTGCATCCCGCTCGGTAGCCCCACAGGTCAGCTGCAGGACGGGGCACCTTCGGTATCCTCGTAGTCCAAGCCACGGTTTGGATAGCACAGATGGGTTAATTATAGTTGAACTCTCCTGGGAGCTGAAGCTTAATTGTGCGCCTTGCCTCGAAAAATGGCGTGGTTTCATGTTGCTGTTGGTTGGTTTCTTGTCGGCCTAGTTATTGTGATGAGAAGTGACATTTCAGGATGATAGACCGGATCCTCCAATCCTTCAACAAAGAGTAGTTCAAGTCGTCTTGCTCATGCCTGATCCCACTTTATTGTCTGAAGCTCAAAACTTGTACTCTTATTCTTTCATACCCAAAGTGCTGGGAGTCGAAGAACTTGACTAGGTTCACCATCAATCCTTTCATGTCAATCACTTTAGTAAAATTGGCAGGGGATCAGCGGCGCTAAAATGACATAGCGCTGTAGCCTTAAATGGGTAATGCTCCCGGGGCTAACCGCACAAACATCATCCTCTCTTACGAGAAGAGAGGCTCACGTCCGGGGTCCCAAGACCTCGGGTATGCCGCTGTGCCGAATTCCGTACTTCATGCTTCTTCGTTATGCATATTTGTGGCTAATGGCACCTGTCACCGCAAAGTGTTTTCACTTCGGCCTGTAAGGCTTCACTAGCTAGCGACTTACCATCGCGCCGTAGAACTCTTAGTCATTAGTTAATGTTACCTGGTCCCAGCTAAAACTACGTTCAGTTGTCCTTGTGTAAGGAATGTTGTTGATTTGTTTGTGTTCAACAACTCCAGTCTCTGCACATATCATCCTTTGGTCGACCTAGAAGCGGGCACGATATTCCATGGACTTACCGGAATCCCGTGTGAGCTTGTAATATAGCCCCCATCCGAGCGTTTCTTGGCAGTTGGGTTTCATAGGGCGGAGAGTATTCCCCGGACCTATTCCTAGTCGTTGACTTTACAAAGGTCCCCCGGACCCCAGTGTTTTGCTTCTTCCAGGCTCCCGGGCTCCCAGTTAGGAGATGTTCGAGACCGTGCAGGGGTCCAGTACGAGGCTTGATGAAAGTTTCATACATCAACAGCCAAAGCCTCCAATAAGATCAGTTACCAAGGGTCATCGTAGTCAAACGACTAAAATAACGGGCCGATTATGCATCATTGGGTGTAAGTGAACTGTTGAGCCTCCTGGGGGGGTGGTGGGGTGAAAGAACAAAACAATCGTCCA